>JANRMT010062807.1:55946543-55971072 GCA_026402145.1 Polypterus bichir lapradei | reverse complement strand
TCTGGAGTAGAAAATCATCTTTTACCTGGAAAAACGAAACTACAAATCCCATCGTGCATTGCAAAATGGACGGGGCGTGTGTGAAACTCCTCACCTGCGTAGCACTCACGGGACGGAAGGACAATCCCGACCGCTTTTATATAGAAGGATGTGAATGTGGGTGTATAAATTAATGTGCTCTGTGACAGAATGGCAGTCATTCCAGGTTTGGTTTCTGCTGGTGCTGCTGTGATAGACTCTGCCCCCCTAATGAATTACAGTTAGGTTGAGTGGGTTTGAAAATGGTAGAATAGAAAAATATTGTCATCTAAACCAGATTCACAGACAAAAAAAGACTGTGGCCAATGCAAGTCTAAAAAGCATGTTCAGAGCCATCTGATATGATTAACTGATCCTCTACACAAAGAAATTCTTGAAGAAAATGAATAATGTTAGGAAGGGATGATGGTGGATTTGGGATCCTTACATTATTATACCTTGCAAAAAAGAACTGATGAATCACTTTTTACAGAGCAGAGGCCTGAGAGACTTATGGTGCATTGTGAGTGAGTTTCTATTTCTTTGCTTAAACTTGTGCCATCTCTATTGTACAAAATCATAAAATGTGTGAGTTTCATGTGAAGCACAAATATGTGAACTTTTACTTACAGGTATATTGTGTCATTTGGTTTTGTGTGCACCTCGACACTAACCACTTGTATGCACTATACTTGGAGCATTCCTTTAAAATTGACAATAATTGTCATGCATTTTCCAGGTAAGAAGGGTCAAATATTCAAAACAATAAAAAAAAACTACAACATATATTTGACTGCTGCATGTGCATGCTCACTATCAACAGTATTAGATGCATTTTCAAAAAAGTCATCTCATTACTATCTGGTTATTTTGTTGAGAGAATTTTATGCATTTCATAAAGCAGATGTTATATTCAAGTGAACTCAAGATATCTGACTTATCGATTCAAGGATCATTACCCAATGTTCAAAAATAGCAAAACAGACAGGTTCACTTTATCACATCTCACTAGCAGTCTGTAAAATGTTATCCATTTTTCTATTTGTACAAGGCTTTTGAGATGCTGATCACAACAAACGGACTGAAACAAAAGTAGTCATTACCAAGATAAGCACCTGCCACCCAAGGCTGAATGATCACATTGATCTGGCTGACCAAACCTCTTTTCTCATTTAGCCATTCAGACACCATGTTTATCATTTGTCTCTTTGCTTATATGCAGTTTCTATTCATGTTGAACCTGTTTTTATTATCATATTGTCCTTTATTAAATAACCACCTATTACAGTGAGTATAAAACGTATTTAACCACTTGGAGGTTTACACATTTTATTGTTATACACAAAAAGACCTGTTAATGTCAAACCAAAAACAGGTCTCTGCAAAGTGGTATGAATTTATTACAAATACAAAATAAATAATGGCATAAGCATTCACCCCCCTTAATATGACACTCCTAAATCATCACTTGTGTTGCCAATTGGGTTTAGAAGTCACATAATCAGTTTAATGTAAATCACCTGTCCGTAGTGTGAATTATAAAATCATTCATAAAAGGCTAAGTGCTTGTGTGTCTGTGTGTCCATCCAGTTACTATGCCTCTGTCATTCCAACAGATGGTGTATCACACACATTAACACTGCTTTTATGTATCCCATACCAAATGGCATACAACAGAGACATATGCATAGCATCTTTCATTCCAACAGATAGTGGTAGTAGTAGTCATATTAGAAATAGTAGTAGAGTCACTTGCACAGAGCGCAGTGAAATTCTTGTTTGTATTTCAAAAAACTCCTTACCCCACTGTTCACACCACTTCTTCAGTGATGCTCCCAAAATGTAGTAATGGAGTAAAGTTGGCATAGGCAGTTCATTTCACAGTATTGCTCTGTTAGTTTAGATCAGTCAGTAGAATTCAGTCTCATCTTTTTCATCTATCGGATCTTGCTTGAGTGTTTAAGAAATTAACCTCTAGTTTAAGAAATAAAGCTACTTATAAAAAAAATCTAATTTTATATATAGTCAAATGCCAAATTAATAAGAAGTCATGTATAATTTAATAATTAATTTCTAGCGTGGAGTTAGAAAACAGAGTGCCGAAAATGGCTGCTTTCTTTTGTAATTTCTTCAGTGGCATTTCTAAGAGCTCTTACATCTTGCATCTTGTTTTTGTGCTGCAAGCCAAACGGAGATTGATGGACACATATTACACTTGCAGACCAAGGAGGGGGCAGTATAGCTATATAACCTCCAACAGTCATTGATTTTATGTTTAAAGATCAGGAGTGACAGAGTTAAGGCACAAGGGTAGACTGGTGGGTGTGGGGGATCCTTTGTACATGGCCAGAACATTAACAAGTTTGACATTTTAGTACTGGCAGATTATGAGAAGTGCTGATTCTACATATTATGAGCACTACTATCTAAAAACATTGCATGTGCATGAAGAACTTCTGGAACAAAATCAAAAAGTACCATGGTATTCAAAATTCCTGGCAAGTTCAGTTGGGCAAAATGAAATAAGTAAATGGGTTACACCATCAGAAAATTGAAGAAAAAGCAGTCTTGCTTTAAATTTTGTGTCAGATATTGCCCATGAATCACCAAGTTTCTAAGACCACTATTAAATGCTTACATGGCTCAAACAGGAAATTGTGAAGTTCCTAAAATGATTTTGTCCTTATCTATTCCTTCAAATAATTTGCATTCAAAAATACTTAATAATGTATGCAGAAAAGCAGGCCCCTACATAGCAGAATTCCAAAAATTACTACAAACTAATATGCTATTAGTAACTGACAAGAATGTACTGACTGTAATTTTAATACACATTAATTATAATTTACATTCATTACTTCATAGAGGAACCATTTTTGGTTCCCAAAAGACCCATCCACATGAAGCGTCCAGGAAGAACCTTTACTTATTTAGATCTGTAACAGGCTCCATACACTGAAAAAAGTATAACATTGATGTTGTTCTATTCTACATATTAGGGAGTTTTTTCAAAGAATAAAGAACCAAATTCATATGCAAAGAACACTTCCCAGAATAAAATGGTGCTTTGTTAAGCAATAGTTGTACAAGAAACCACACAACCCAGTAAAGAACCATAAAGTGCCATTAAAGAACCATTATGTTTAAGAACGTAGAATCTGGTGTAATTGTTCAAAAATTCCAAACTAACAATAATATTGTTCTGAGAGCAGATTCGGCTGTTTTCTTTGCACTATACTGAGTTGTTCTGAAACACCAATAACCCTTTTTGTAGAAAGCATAACATGAAATGTCAATGTTCATCAAGAAGTGATCCATAGAAGAAGAGAATAAGACAGTAAAACAGAAATATGCTTTATTGCCATTTTTAAAAGTGTGCTCCCGACAAGCAATATGTTTCTTATTTCTCTGTATCTTAGTGTAAGATTATTAATACACAATTACTGAATGACAGTTGAAATGTTAACTCAAATTTACCGTATAATTCCAGCACACAGATTAGTGGTGACTAGTTGTTTTGAGGTTCAGGAATTGAGTTTGAAATATAATGTAACATTATAACATACATTCGGTCTGTGTCGAGTTTGCCCTAGTATGGTCTGCTTGTAAGACCCTGGGTCCTGTATTTCAACCACTGTACATTTATTTATTTATTCAATGCTTTTAACTAAAGTGACTTATGCATCACAGGTGTGACAATACTTTAGAGGAGGTAGCCATCCTAGTATAAAACCATTGGTACTTTGTTCAAATTATTCCTCAAGTGGCAGCTGTCAAAGCACAGTATATTTCAACTTAAGTAAAATCCTGCTTTAAATTAAAAGCACGCATACAATAGAGACTTTTAGCACTGGCAATAACAAGAAACTACAAGCACTACCAATTTTTAAAACAGTCATCTATAATAGGCTGTCCTTTGAGCTCAACATACTGTAGAACAAATCTGTAAGAAGGGAGAAAAGCCAATCTTTATTTCTAATGACACTCATTCTTTTTAAAGTAGTCAAACCTATAATAACACTTTTGTAGTAACATGTTTAGTGAATTTGTTTTCATAGGTTGGTTTGGAAAATCTTGACATTAAAGAACAAAAACTATCTGAGCATTGTGAAATCAAGTTGTAATTAAGTTGGTTTGCTGCAATTCTTTCTCCCTGCACTGTATCGCAAGCAAGCTACAAAGACAGCCGACTATGATCTCTCAGACAGCAGCCATCCATCTTTCCTTAGTTTCATTTGTTGCCATCAGACTGCAGATTTAGGTTCCCATTGGTCAAGAACAGTAGATTTTAGAACTTCTTTATCACTAGAGCTATAGCCATTTTTAAATTCTAGTAGTTATAGGCATCCTAATATATTCTGAATTATTGTTGTGCACCGTTCATATTCATTATCCTTATTGGTAGAAATATTACAGGTATGTATACTGATTATAACAATGGTTGTCATATATTGTCTTATGGCTGATATCTTTTAACTTTGTAATAATGGCCTGTGCTTTGCAGTGTCCTAGTGCAATATACTGTAGATTTTCCTCAGTGATAATAAAAGTCCACCTAACCTAAGGAACTGAAAGCATGACAGTGGTCTATATTTTGAAGGTGTCAAGATGTTAAGTCTTAGAAATTAAATAAAATTTGAAATAGTGAATTTTCTGTTCTTTTGGAAAATTAGATACATTAGCTGCTCTGATTTTGACAGGGTTTTTTTTTTCACCATTGATGGTCAAAAACTAAAAAATTTATTCTATACATTTGCTGTAACTCAGTACCGGCTTCATCATTTGAATAGTAGACGTTTGGCTGGAACATCAGTGTGTTTGACATTAAGTTAGTTTTTTTTTTTGTCTTTTCTGGATTTTTTTCAACCTAAAATGGTAGATAGAAAAATAACATTTAAATCATCAGAAGGCAGAATGTTAATGTTTCTGACTTTCTGATGTACATTCCATTTGCCTATACAGTAAGCTAAAGTTAGTCTTGTTTAAATACTGAATACATTTATAGATGTCTACCTAGGGCTTGTTTTACATAGGAGTTGGTTGATAATTTGCATTTCTTGGGTGTCTATAGTTCATAAAGGCCCTTAGCACTGCATGCAGTAAAATGCTATTTGAGATATTAACAATAACAATTATAAGTGCTTAAAGAGGACATGCATAAGTGAAGATACTCTCTAGTTTAGATTTATTGATTCAGTCAAAGAGGAGTGGGGGGACCCCACAATATAATAACACTTGCATAAAGACTGAATTAGCAAGATGCCTGATGTGTGCCAGTACTTATGATAACAGTACTGGAATGCAGCTGCTTAAATGTGAAGTGTCAGTATTGTCTTGGCTTGAAAAACTGACATATCTGGTACGTTTTTACGGTTTTCCACTGTGCACTATAGCTGCCAATGTAAAGTGCCATATTTTTTGAAATTTTTAGAAAGCAACTTTGTGTGGCAAATGCATACTGTATTATGCAATGTTTCTGAAAAAATAACTTTGACTTGAAAAATACCAAACCTATCCTTTAATACAAAATGCCATAACTGGCACATTGTCAAATTTTCATTTTAAACAATTACTTTATACTATTTTAAATTTACATGGTTTTGCCTGGGCTAAGTCCTTAGCTTTAGTTTGTCTTCTGTTGTTTATTTTCCAATTCTGGGGTATTAAGCTTTTTCTTTTTGTATTTTAGAATTTATATTTATTGATCTTTTCTGCATTATACTAAATATGTATTTAAGCCTTTCTTTATTACTTGGACTTTATTTCAATTTAGCATTTTTGTAATCCCTCCATCTGAATTATATATTTGTTTTCTAAAGCTTTTTATTGTTTAGGTAAATTTAAAAAAAAAAAACAATTAGTCTATTGTCTCATCTTTTTTGGGACTCCTTCTTGTTGTATATATCAGTACCATTCATCCATCCATTATCCAACCCGCTATATCCCAGCCAACACAGGGCGCAAGGCAGGAAACAAACCCAGGGCAGGGCGCCAGCCCACCGCAGATATATCAGTACCCTTACTAATAAACATACTCAAGTTTAGAAACATTAAAAAAAACATTTTATAGTCTGCATGTTTTAATTTAGGATGTTTAATTTCAAAAAATCAGGTAAATGTGGTCAGTTGAGTGACCACTGAACAAAAATTTGGGAAACCGTCCAATGGGAGAGCAGTAAAGCTGAATCGCATTTCTTTCTTTATTTTTCTTCACAATTCTTTCCAGCCTAGCTTGGAGTTTTGTTAAAGCACACACACCTGCCCCATAAGGGACTGTTTCTGACTGATTTTTATTTTCCCAGAACCCATGATTTATAGTGAACTTATGCAAAGATTCTTTTTAGTAGTCTTTTACTGTTGGTAATTCAAGAAACTAATGAATTTCCTTTGCAGGCCTTATCACCAGGTTTCAATCAAACAGCATCACAAAAACAAATTACCGGAATTACAGAAAGAAATGAAAATATTTTAAATGATGTCTACTATATATATGGAAGGGTAACATTATGTCAGACGAACTTACCTGCACTTTTCAAACAGACAACTGAAATAATACCAAAATAAAAAGTAAACCACAAAAGCTGCTGAAATGGTTTCACACTAAAAAAATCACTGGAATTCCCAGAATGGAAAACAAAGGACAGAATCCTAGGATTCTCATGTAGGTTCAGTTGTATTCACTAGAGGGGATCTGCAAATTCAAGTGCAAAGAACTTCTACAATTTGTGTCTCTGCATCATACTGCTAAGTCACTGTGCAGATGATTAGGAGTGAAGAACAGAACTGAAAGTGAATCATCATGCAGATAACATCACTTTTAAGGGTCGAACAGCAGAAAGCTTATTTTATACGTATTTAAATTTAGCATAACATACAGTATGTAAAGCAAAGTTCATATCTACAGGTTTACTTTGAATTTTGTATAAACACCAAAAAGCTGATTAATAATGAATACATTTGGTTAATACTGCTTCAGCATATAACCTCTTTCTAGCAAATTATGAAGAAATATATATAAATGAAGGTGTTTCCATCATCTTGTTTTTACGTTCATTGCACATATAACCATTATTGTTACAAAATGTGTGAAATTTACTTATGGCAATTTATTTAATCTTGTGGATAGGAAAATAAAACACTTACAGAGTGACAGCCAGGTAAGATTCAGTTATAAGCTATATACCTACATATGTTAAAACATACTTACATTAAAATTTAATGTTGCAAACATTCTGTGCAAAAAGACACATAGCTTTTTGTGCCTGTTACTTGCAATTCAGTTTCTATACTGCCCTTCTGTTTTTCCACTTTCTTTATGTTGCAAAGAAGAATACAGTAGTTCTCTTTAGCAAGAGTCACTTTGTATCAATGTGTTGAATCATTTGAAATCACTCATTCAGAAGTTAAATATGGTGTTCCGTAGGGCTCTTACTTACTCTTGCTGTTCTTACTTTACGATTCCATTGCAAAGTGTAAATAGAAAATATAACATTAGTTTTCACTTACTGTATATGCAGAAGATACCCAGCTGTACCTTTCTTTAACATGAAATGAGATATCTTCAGTGGCTCTGTTGGAATCACCCTTAATTTTATCAAATCGGTGTTATCTTTGACACATGTCCTTTTAAAACACATTACAAAACTATCCAAAACATGTTCCTTCTTAAAGATATTGGAAATTTTAGATGTTTTCAGTTTATGCAGTTTTTTCTAGTTGGCTCGACTACTGCAATGCATTCTTCTTTGGTTGTTCAATTGATCGTTTATGTGACTTTCACTTACTCAAAATACTTATGCAAAAACCATTACTATTACAAAAGATTACAAACACATAACTCTAGTTCTCAAGTTTTTACACTGCTGGCTCCCAATTTAGTTTTAGACAAATTTCAAAATTCAACTTTCAACATATAAATCCTTAGATAGCCAAGTTTCTGCTTACTTCTCTGAACTTATTATTACTGTATTTACATACAACAGCACACATTAAAATCACCAGACACCAGCCTACTTAAGAATACAAGAATTTAGAAGTAACAATGGGAGGTTGAACTTTTAGTTACTGGGCCCTGAAGCCCTGGAATGATCTTCCTGCTTATATAAGAGATGCTCCTTTAGTCTACGCTGTTAAATCCAAGTTGAATACTCACTAGTTCAGTCTACAATAATGTGATTAGAGCTGCTGATTAGCTCTGTATGTTGCATCTTTGTTTGCAAGTCATTTGGTAAAAAAATGTTAGTATACCTTCCCCTGTTGTGTGTTTCTCTTCTTGGTATCATGATTTGGCACTCGGTGCCACTGCCAAGCTATTCTCCTACTCGTGAAACTGTCACCTTAGAAACTAGGAGCTCTGGAATTATTGAATGGAAATTTTCTTTTATCTGTTTCTCTCCTTAAATGTCAACTGGCCAACCATTGATTAATGGACAGATATTGTTGGTTTCCATGTATTTTAATCAGTTTCTACTGTGCTCTCTGTGTGTTTTAACAAGTCTGTGTTTTTATGTGTACTAATTCTGCATTTTGTAATTTGTAAAATGTATGCATGAATTTTATCTTTGCATTTTATCTGAAAATTCATCACAGCGCTCTGCAACTGTACTCACTGAAGACTGCTATACAAAAAAAAAAAAAGCTGAATTGAACTGAAACAAAAAACAAACTTTTTGCTTTGTTCTTAAAACATTTTATCAAAGTTTGTTTTGTAAACCTCTTGAGAGGCAGGATCTTGCATGATGCTCCAGACCGAGGGTGATTGATGGTCATTTTATTTTTCTTTATGGGCACACAGCCAATCTGTGGGAGCCAGAATTCTGGCTGGGTTGTAGGGGATCAAATACTTATTTCTCTCAATGACATGCAAATCAGTTTAGAACTTTTATGTAATGTGTACAGACTGCTGTAGTTAAACCCCTTCTTAAGAAACATAATCTTGACCCCTCGGCTCTTGAAAATTTTAGACCCATCTCTAACCTGCCTTTCTTAAGCAAAGTTCTGGAGAAAGCAGTCATTATGCAGTTAAATGACCACCTAAATAAACATGCTATTCTTGATAAATTTCAGTCAGGTTTTAGAATAAATCACAGCACAGAAACTGCACTCGTTAAAGTAGTAAATGATTTGCGAGTGAACGCAGACAGAGGCCATATGTCTGTTCTCATCCTCTTAGATCTGAGTGCTGCATTTGACACTATTGATCATAATATTTTTAGAAATCGCCTTAGTCAATGGGTTGGCCTCTCTGGCAGTGTCTTAAATTGGTTTGAATCCTACCTGACAGGGAGAAAATTTTTTGTTAGTTGTGGTAATTACAACTCGAAGACACATGATATCCGATATGGTGTTCCACAAGGCTCTATCCTGGGCCCACTGTTATTCTCAATCTACATGCGTCCGTTAGGTCAGATTATCTCAGGGCACAACGTGAGCTACCACAGCTATGCTGATGACACACAGCTGTATTTATCAGTAGCACCTGATGACCCCGATTCTATTGATTCACTAACACAATGTCTGACTTGTATCTCAGAATGGATGAATAGTAACTTTCTCAAGTTAAATAAAGAGAAAACTGAAATCTTAGTGATTACCAATAATGGATACAATGAGGCTATTAGAAATAAACTGGATACATTAGGATTAAAAGTCAAGACGGAGGTAAAAAGCTTAGGGGTAATTGTTGACTGCAATCTGAATTTTAAATCGCATATTAATCAGATCACTAGGACAGCATTTTTTCACTTAGGAAACATAAGTTAGAACTCTTATATCACTGAAAGATGCTGAGAAATTAGTTCACGCGTTTGTTTTCAGTCGACTAGATTACTGTAACGCACTCCTCTCAGGACTACCCAAGAAAGACATAAATCGTTTGCAACTAGTGCAGAATGCAGCTGCTAGAATCCTAACTAGGAAAAGAAAATCCGAACACATTTCTCCAGTTCTGATGTCACTACACTGGTTACCTGTGTCATTCAGGATTGACTTTAAAATTCTGCTTATGGTTTATAAAGCCTTAAATAATCTCGCCCCTTCTTATATATCGGAGTGTCTGACACCTTATATTCCAAATCGTAACCTCAGATCCTCAAATGAGTGTCTCCTTAGAATTCCAAGAACAAAACTTAAAAGAAGTGGTGAGGCGGCCTTCTGCTGCTATGCACCTAAAATCTGGAATAGCCTGCCAATAGGAATTCGCCAGGCTAATACAGTAGAGCACTTTAAAACACTGCTGAAAACATATTACTTTAACATGGCCTTTCTATAACTTCAATTTAACTTAATTTAACTTAATCCTGATACTCTATATGTTCAATTTCCTCATAATAACTATTCAGGGTAGCTCTACAATCCGTACTGACCCCTACTCTCTTTTCTGTTTCTTTTTCCGGTTTCTTTGTGGTGGTGGCCTGCGCCACCTCCACCTACTCAAAGCTTCATGATGCTCCAACAATGATGGATGGACTAAAAGGCAGAATTCTACGTGACCATCATCATCAAGCCTTTCCGTGAGAACCCTAAATCCAAAGAGGACTGTTTCATTTATGTTAGGTAGAATGCCCAGAGGGGACTGGGCGGTCTCATGGTCTGGAATCCCTACAGATTTTTTTTTTTTTTTCTCCAGCCGTCTGGAGTTTTTTTTTGTTTTTTCTGACCCCCTGGCCATTGGACCTTACTCTTATTCGATGTTAATTAATGTTGATTTATTTTGTTTTCTTATTGTGTCTTTTATTTTTCTATTCTTTATTATGTAAAGCACTTTGAGCTACTGTTTGTATGAAAATGTGCTATATAAATAAATGTTGTTGTTGTTGTTGTTGTTGTTTATTTCTGGATGATATTTTGTCTCTCTCCATTAAAATTAAACTACCACAAACATTAGAGACTCTTCATTTCTTTGTAAGTGTGCAAACTCACAAATTCAGCAGGGGATCAAATAATTATTTCCCCCACTGTAGCATCAATGCAACCAAACGCTCTAAAATTACAACACCCATAAATACAAGCATACAAAATGGTGGCACTGACAGGAATTCAGACGCACATAATAGTGACTCAATTACATTCTAAAACAACAATAAAAATAATAATAGTATGAAAACCTAAGTAAAAATGAACATTATAGTATAATTATAACAATTAAAACAAACAACTTACTATACATAATTAGTATATATTGAACAACATAATTAATTGTCAGTCAGCCAGTCATCTTCCAACCCGCGATATCCTAACACAGGGTCACGGGGTCTGCTGGAGCCAATCCCAGCCAACACAGGGCACAAGGCAGGAACAAACCCCGGGCAGGGCGCCAGCCCACCGCAGGGTAATTAATTGTTCATCACAATAGTAAAGTGTTGCCACCAGGTGCCAACATGCAAGCATGTTTTACCTAGAAACATGTATTTGTACTTGAATTGAAGCTTGCTCTTATGGAAGATTAGACTTGAGGTACCAGGCAGATGAAAGTCACCTGTGTGTTTTTCATCATGAACTGCGATTTCAACAAAAAGACCATAAGATTAGATTTACAAGTGCACCATAAGCACATATCTCCTTGCCACTCTTTGCACTGGTGACAAGACGTTCTCAAGTTTTTCTTCCAGTATTTTAAGGTAGGGTTTTATGTTGGTTTCATGCTACACGTATTTTCACTCTATTTTTCAAACTTCCATGAACACAGTGAATCCATTTGTGCTATCCATTTCCAAACTGGTATGTAGAAAATGTGCAATAGAAAAAGGCAGCTTAGAAAGGAATAACTTGGGAAGGCTTGTAGATGTATCTCACCTGAGCACTCTTTTCAAAACACATCTACGATGGGAAAAAGCACACCTGATCCCATCCGACAGTGTCAAAAAAGAGACGCAACATAAGCACAAACTTACAGTTTTCAGGAGTAGGCATGTCCCAAATATTTTCAGAAGTGGACTTCTGTGTGTAAAGTTAACAGAGACCAGGAGATGGGAGAAAATCTGTAACCAAAAACAAGAGAGGAGAATATCAAGAGAGGAGAATATCAAGTCATCAAAACTTAATATACAAAACCAAAAAACAAAGTCAAATAAACATGCCAAAAATCTTGTCACCCTAAAAGTATTTCTAGTACTAGTTACTGCACAATGATTTGTATTATCCAGAAACTTGGCCATCAGGGTTAGCATGCTGCCATATTTTAAAGGCAGGGAAATGATGGCTGTTTTATGAATAGACTACTTACAGTATATACATTTTTATATGTTTTTCTTTGTTATTTAGAGGTATTTGATAATCAATTGCATTTTGGATACAGATACTGAATCTTTCATTATTTTTTTAATCAGAAGCTTACTTTTTTTTATTTGATGTTACCATCAACATTTTGTTCACCTGTCATTAGAGTAGCAGGGGTGTGACCTCAGTGACCAGAATCTTTGAGTAATGATTCAATGGGTTTAAAGTTGAAAGAATGGTTTACTTCTTTATCTGAGTTGCTGGATTCCAAAACTATCTGTCAATTCTTCTTTTTTTTGTTGTTAAAAAAGTCCCTTTTTTCTAACTTTTCTCTGGTTTCAACTTGTTTTAGTATTTCTGACATTTATTTTTGTTTCATGATTTGGCTTTGGCAATGGTGTGATTGTATTTCTGTTTTTTTCAGTTCTTTTCAGCTTTTCACTGAGTTTTCTCCCAGTTACTTTTCAGATAGCTCTTAGTAGTTTGTCTAGGAGGACAGACTCTAAACGCCAAATGACAGACTGGCAACAGGCAGCTAGAAAATTGTGATGAGCTTCCCAAATTATCATAAAAATTGCAGCAACTGAGATATAAACTAATATACAAAGTGGCTGTGTGGAAGCATCAGAAACATAACAACAAAGTGTATTCATAATCTAAAAACTATGTCAAAAGTGAAAAACAATGCATGTGAATGTCTCAGCAAGGAATGAAATAACAAAATCACAGCAGAAGTCATAAATTATCCCAGTTCATGGGGGTAAAGTTTACCAGACATTTATCACATAAAAGTGTTGGCTGACGACAGTAAAATACAAGAAGATATTGAATATGAATAAAAGCTGCAATCTATGTGTCCAGACATCATGCCTCTTAGATGTAACAGATTAATAGCCGAGATAAACTGTTCACTTTAGACCATGGGAAATAATTCTTTCATGACTATCAAGAATTAGTGGTATTCACACTAAACAAACACCTCAGAAAGGTTACTGAGAACACATATAGTACTACAACAAAAATGTATTTCTTGTATAGTCCAAAATCACACAAGGACTGCACAAGAAAAAAAAAAAAAAAAAAAAAAAACCTTGTTAAAAAAATAAATAAATAAATAAAAATAATGGAAGAAATTTTGGGAAAGGCAATTTAGAGAGAGACCTCCTTCCAGGTAGATTGTGTGTGCAATGGGTGTCACAGAGCTAGATGGCCAATCTATCATTGCCACCTCAGAAATAGAATACAATAGTACAAAAAGCTTTGTTCTTACACAGTGCTCCTCATCAAGTTCAGGGACAGAGTGCATAACTCTCAAGGAAAAATGTAAGAACAGATTAAACCACTCACTAAACAAAGGACTATCACAAATGAGGATACAGATTTATTCAAATACATCAAAAACCAAAATAGAAACTATTTAACACATAGTTGGAGTAAGAGGTGTATTTAGTGATGCAGATTGGGAGAGGCAACAATGGACATACCTTCAATTATTTAAAGACTATGCTGTTTTACACTGGCTAAGTGAATATTGAATATTCTAAGATTTAATTAATCTGACTTTATTTTACAGTACATTGTTTTCATCACAAAACCCTCTATCCCTGAGTGATTTACAATGCAAACAGGCACAATTCAATTTATGAAAACAAAAGCAAAATCATTCCATGCATGATAAGTTATACAGGAAGTAAATGAGTGCCTAATCTATATAACAGGAACTGATTTTAATGTATATAAGAGTAGACAGACACTGTGAGCTGACAGGACAGGAGATTCAAGACCAATACAGATGGCAAAGAGGATTTAAACTACAGAATTATAGCTGCAGATATAGGCTATTAAAATACAAGTGAGAATAGATGGGTTTTTAAGTATGACTTGCACAGAACTACTAATGAAACCTAAAGGAGAGCCCAGGATGTAAAAAGCAAAAGCTAAATGACAAATCTTTTAACAGTAGGAAGGCTGGCATCAGAGGATCTTGGGAGTCCCATAAGTTGTTAAGGGGGCAAGTAATGATGACAGGTAATCTGTAATCTTGTAATTAAAACGTACAACTTGGCTTAAGGAGGGGCCTGGGCTGCCTTGAAAGTGTGCATATTGTAATCTGTTCAGTTAACCACTAAAAGGTGCCATTTTGCTTTATTTCTCATTGCATCCATAATGGCTAACACCGTACAACATCCTACTACTACAGTTAAAACCTTTATAAGCCATTATACAACTCCAAAGGTGACTTCAGAACTCTGTTAGTATTCTGAACCTCTAAATTGTTAATATTTGACCAAGATTATTAAACTAATTGTACTAGTTCAATTCAGAGTTAACTGAAGTGAAATAGAGTACATTTGCATGGGATGAAGAAAAGATGAGATGAATTGAAGCAATGTTCTCTGGAGGGAAATAAGAAAAGTTTAAAGGAGTCAAAATCAATGTTATCTATAAGGAGTGGCCCAGTTTGTGCAAGTCTGTTTTCATGTAAGTAACAAATTCTGAAATCCACAAGTGCCAGTATTAGCAATGTGTTTCTGTAAATAGTACAAAAAATCACACATATGATTAATTTACTGTATTACATATTTCATGTAAAATATCAATAAATTAACTTAACAAAGTGTATTTCTACTCAAACTTTCAGTGAATATTCGGAATGTTTCTCTTCTGACCCGTTTTGTCTTCCATAAGTTATAAACTCTATGAACATTTACAGTCTGTCTAGAATTTAAAAAGAGTTTAGCTCTCATCAAGTTTTCCAAATGCTCAGCATCTAATCGATTTCTAGATCTTATTTTTATATTACTCATTAGACTAAATCCTCTTTCACAAATGTCTAAGAGTGAAAATAACTCTTTGTAGTGATCCTGTTGTTTAGTAAATGTAACCCTATTTGAAAATGTCTTTACTGTTTCAGATTATAATTTTTTTTTAATCAGTATCTTGAACATTGTTTATTAATTTAAACCCAATCATATCTGCCTCTGCAGCTTTGAGAAGTCTTTCAAATTTTGCCTTTGACCTGCAGAAAATTGTGTAAATAGTCCTTAGCTAAGTCTTAATGTCACTTATCAGAGGAATGTCCTCCCAGTTATTATCCACTGTATACACAGATACTCACAATGTGTAATGTGATGTTGCTCTGATAAGTTTGGAACAGACTGCCTACTAAAGAGTAGCAACACTTTTCGTTTGCCCTGCATAACTGATGCACTGTCCACGGTAAACATTACTATCTGGTATAAATTTAACTTGTTTTCCACATAAAATGGTTGAATAGCCCCAAATATAGATAAACCCTCACATGCTGTTAATATTATTATGCAGCAAACACAGTTTTATGAAGCAATTGGCTTTTATTCCTAAACAATTTAAAATGAAAATATTGGAAACTGTTATGTCAATTGATTCATCGACTATCAAAGTGTGGTATACTGGTTTTCTAATTTCATTTAATATGTTGATTTTGATTGTTAAATTTATGCACTCGAAGAACACAAAGACGTCATTCTTACTTCACCAACCATCCACTATTTTCATGTACAGGCAGAATCCAGTTATAACGAAACTCATGGGACCATAAAAATGTTTTGTTATAACGTAAATTTTGTTATAAGCCATGTGGTGAAAATACGTATAATATTATGACTGGGGCCGCCAGCGATTCGCTATGTCTAATGGCAGGGATGCAAGGACAATGTTTAACATTTGACACTGGGCTTTGATCTTCTCTTCCTCACATTCTCCTGATCTGTCTTATCCAGAACGTGTCTGCCACAGTGGTGATTCCGAGCCACTGGTGTTCTTCTAATCCAAAGATGGGAGCTAAAGCAGGACGATCACCCATGCCATGAGAAAACGAGACATTAGATATGACTTTTCTTATAGAAATACCGGTACTAAAACAAAATGAAAATGAGATGTTCAATAAACAATCCTATAAAAAGAAGGCGTTCAATGGAGGTTAAAAATGAATCAAAAAAATATTCCTTTAAAAATAAGGTTAAAAACATGGCAGGAAACTGTCCTTAAAAACCATGAGCCCAGGTGCCCTCCTTAAAAGCTGATGTCTCCTTGACTTAACCCTAATGGGTCCGGTCCTTGCAGCTCTGTAGTTCAGCCACCATTACACATTTCTCCTAAGCTCAGACCCCTTTTAGCACTCTTTGGCTCCCGAACAGGGCACACCACATCAAGCCTCCGACTCCTGCTGCCAGGGCTGTGCCCCTGTGACTCATGGCACCACCTACAGGACACCTCTCTCAGCCTCTCATTCCTTTGCAACTGTACTGCCTCTCTTTGACGAGTCGCTCCAACTGAGCAGCATTTCTGCCACTCCAGCTCCCAGATCACTCAGCTGGAGTGGCCATCAGCCCTCAAACGCCATTCACACGCTCCCCTTGGGACTTTCTTCCCAGCTGTCTGACTTTTCTGCCTCTCATTCACTCACTTGCACCGGATCTGTCCACCTCCTGCCTTCTCTCTCTCCATCTTTTAACCTCCTTTCATTTTCTTGTCATTTTGTTTCTCTCGATCTCCCCTTTTATTTTCGATCAGAATTCTTTCTCAGTCTAGCACTCACACTCCCTTTTTAAACCAGGGATGTGGCACAGCTGTGGAAATCAGCAGCTCCTGGCACCAATTAGGGTTTCGGGTGATCCTGTACATGTGCACTAGGTGCAGGGCCATCCACTCCCACATCACGCATGGGAACTGCTATCCCCACACTAACATGCCTCCACACAAAAAGTGAGAGTGGCAATTATTTATTTAATATTCACCCACCATCTGCGAACCCCCCTATACCACATACTCTATGTGACAGGCTAAAGAATTATGACATTCTGTGATGTCCTTGAACTAATGTTCCTGAGCAATCCCAGATGAAGTGATTTAGGATTCCTGTGAAAGATCCCTACAGGATTCTTTCTGCAAGAGGAATGAAAAGTTTAGCCCTTTGCAAACTCTGGCCTTGCAATATTTGCCCACTCTTATTTGGCTTAATGTTATCATGAACAAAAAACTAAACATTTAGCCGGTTCCACCCAGAGGGCTAAACAGCATAGCAGATGACTCTTCACCAAATATTCAAAAGCTTCTGATAAGGTTGCCCCTTCAAAAAGCAGTGGCAATGCCAGTAAAAAGGACAAACCTCTGCAGTATCTAGAAACTCAAACACTTAAAAGTTAAGCTGGAACACAAAAGAGCTTAAAGCTTGAAATCTGTAAACTTCCAAGCTCTCACAATGTCTTAAACCTTTAAAAGATAGCCTTTCGTGGCTTGGTTCAGTCCAGTTTGTTAATACTCATGAAGAGAATTCTTCATGTCATGCTTTTATGAGTTACTTAGTCTGGGTGCCTGTGGGGAAAGCTGCCTGTGGTGAACAGCCACTGCCAAATTTAAAGTGTGGTGAGAACTGCACTTTTCCAGCTTCCCTCTTTTGAATTGAAAATAAAATGAAAAACTGCAAGTATACAAAAAAGGATCTGGACTGAAGTCTGTTTGCAGCCTGGCAATGCTATCTTAATCCTCTTTTGACCAAAAGAATAATTATTTTGTACCATGCAATACTGAATGAACACTATCAGGTTCAATTTCAAATTCAATCACAAGGTTAATTTGAAAAAGAATTTATATGTATTCTTGAAGTGCTTGTTTACCAGATGTTTTGAAATATTTTAATAGGACCAGAGGTGTTTTAGTGCCTTTTTTCCTTTTTTTTAAACAGTGGAACAAGCAAGTACTTAGCTTGTTATCTCTGGACTGATGCATTGTGTTGACAAGCCACTCACTGATATGGTTCATTGTGGGAGTTTGGTGTTGAGGTTTAAATAAGTCTTCTATCATCTTCTAGAGGAGAGCTGGCACCAATGATTAATTAGTGACCTGTCCAATCTCCTGGGAATTAGACTGATATTGAAATTCTTCCACATTTTCAGCAAGAAAAGACTCTTTCAAGCTGTACCTCTTTAAACTTCATTATTAATATTGGCTCTCTTAATGTATGATTCGGTTTCTTTGGTGGTTGACACCACAAATACAGTATATGAAAAAATTAAAGCATTTTTGTGACATTTTATGTTCACCAGATCTCAAAGTAACTGTCACTACTTCCCACCAATATTAAAAAAAGGAATGATTTAAGTAATTTAAAAACGATTCATTTTTAACAGTTTTTATGTCAGGTTAGCTTATTGGAGGTTGGGGGTTGGTCCTGTCGTTAAAAAGCAGAATCTCATCTGCAATGTGGCAATAAGTAATTACACGATGCTCTCTGGCATTTTCTGCTTAAAATGAGTTGGCAAATGAATTTATATAATGTAGTTCAGTAAAGGTTTAAGCAAGGAATCTTCTTGAATACATAAGTAATGCTTAATGACTGGAGTAATATTATCTGTTAACTGAAGCAAAAGTTATCTACATAAATGGTTCAATTTAACCTACTTTCTTTTCATCTTCAGTGATCCAGCTGTTGAAATATGCAGGATAGATGTGTTTTGTGTCCTTATTCTCACTGTATTTACCCATGATGACACATTGATGACTAAATTGCTCAACTATATCAAAATGATACAGGTATTCTTAAAAATGTACAGCAAATGTTCATGGCTGTGAGAGAAAGTTTAAGAATTCCAATACCTAATGAAATAGAAAAACAAATCTATTTAATTTTTGCGCATCTGTAACTAATAAAGTGAACTGGTTGACGATTAAAATCAGTCAGAAAGCAGAAATTCATAAACATTAAACAAGTAAAGGGACCACTTAATTCTATACAACATTTACAACAGTTGGGGGCAGTTTGTCAACAAAAGGAATTTGTCTCAAATTATTAACTACTTCTCTCAAATTGCAATGGGATTACTTTACTCATTAATTCCCGGAAATTTAATCTCATTACCAAATATTTTATTTCTCTTTTTCTCTCTAAACCGTCTTAAAAAATGTATTAATAAAAAGTATAAGGATGACACCCTAAAGTATTTTAAGAAGGAGAAGAAAACCCAGTAACAGTGAAGGTGGATTTGGTCAGTATGCCTATGTCTTGGTGTTCCTGTTGTCTAACTAGGCTTTACACTATCAAAAAAAGCACATGAAAATTAAAAAAAAATCATTTACATTTTGCAATTAACCATCTTACATTCAGTAATAGTTAAAGTAAAGTACAACACATGACATAGCATTTTTTTTATTGGAGATTAAAAACTTTTTTTGCCTTTGTAAATCTAATTCTTAAGAGTTCTATGATCAAGAGACTAAACGTCACTATGAACAAAATATTAATGCAGTGTCACACACATGTGATTGGGAGACATCTGAAAGGACTTAAGAATAGTTCTACCACACCAGAACAGGGGCTGGCAAGCTGCACTAAATGTCTTTCTTAATCTTCTGCAGACCATCCACGGGAAATCTCGCTAGGTTCCGGTGCCATGGATTGTGTCACTTCCGGTTCCAGCCCCATAGACGATGTCAATTCTGGTTTCTGGCACCATGGATGAAGCCACTTCCGGTACAAAAGGCATCACTTCCAGGTCCGGTGCCAGTGATGATGTCTCTTCCGGTCCCGGGCCTAGTGACGTCACTTCCAGTCCCGGGCTTTAAAGCTGCCATTTTTCCCTATTTCCTTCAGTTCTGTTTTGGACTCGAACTTGTGATCATCTCAATCAATTTCTAATGATTTGCAGCCAAGGCACAATATACGGGGGCTGTCCCGAACCTTTTTATATCTGTGGTCTGCTTTTGTGACAGCAGCTATCATTTAATTACAAAAGTTCCCGGATACATTGCATTGTTCACTGTGCTGTTTCTCTTAAACTAGTATTACATTTTCTCCATTATTCATATGCTTTCAGTGTAAGTTAAAATAACACATATCTCCAATTCAATGTGCTCTACACCTGCATGAAAGTAGTGTGCATATGCATTGAAAATCAGTCTGTCGATACAGATCAGGTAGCCACACTTATGCCCTTGAAAGTTACATGAAATGTAATACTTGCCCTTGAAGACTTCTACATTTACATATTATTTGCTTAGAAATGTGTAATACATGTAACACAGTTCTAGTTAAGTTGGTAACTGTAGTGTGATTACAAGAATTTAAATTGTAACACATTATACTATTTAGTTATTGCGAAATGTAATTAGATGACAGTAACAAAGTACTTTGAAGAATGTTACTCCCAAACTCTGTTTACAACATACATCATGTAGTTTACAAATGGTGAAATACATAAACTAAAGCTGGCTTCAGTAAAACTTGTCAAAATACAGTTGCAATTATATAACTATTTATTGTTCTAATAAGGTCGTCTTGCTGAAAGCCATTTTCAGCCTCCCTGACCTCAAGGTAAATATGGAGAACTGATAAAAGACCTCCAGCAAGTCAGCTTCATCTGAAATGTGCCTCAAGCATCCCCATTACTCTTCACTCAAGTATCTGCTATTATTTGCCTGACATTGCTCTCTTTTAAGCCATGACCTGAATATCAAATTTTGAAAAGTGTAAACCATGAATACTCATTTGATAGGAGGTAACATGTCAGGGAGCAACTCACACAGCTTAAAGCTCGACAATCCTTTTAAGCTTTAATATACCAACATTATTTTTAATCTTTAATTAGTCATTTTTATTGGCATATAGACATAGTGTCATGATCTGATACTCTAGGCCCTCCCTTGTTGTCTGCCAAATATTGGTCGTTTAAAAAAACGCAAAAGTGTTTATTTTTACAGTGCTCATACACTTGGCAAAAAAGGTAAGTCAAATAAATAACTGGATACAAACAAAGAACAAAAATAACGTAATGGCAGTGTAACTAACAGAAGACAAAAAACATATATACTGTATAACTAGTAACTTAGACCCATGTCTCTTGGTTCCAATATCTGCTAATGACTAAAAGAAACAACCAACAATTTATCCTGAAAACGGTTCCTTTATATAGGTTTTAACTCCTCCCATCTTAAACAACCAACAATTTATCCTGAAAACGGTTCCTTTATATAGGTTTTAACTCCTCCCATCTTTTAGAAACTACCATTAGTTGTAATTCACATTGGAATTCATATCTTTTACATAGCCATCCAATTCCAACTGTATACTCAACACATGACCCCTCTTAATAGCATGATCTTAAAAAAAACATTTTATACTTAACAGCCTCTAAGTAAACATACTGTAGACATTATATTGCTAGTTTCTAGCTGATGTTAGTTATGATATCTGCATTACCTCTGCCCCCCCATCTATAATTGCCGGTTGGAATGATCCTTCTTTTACCATCTTCAAATAACAAAGCAGGCACTACCTAAGCCAGCCTCTGCATAGCAGCTCATTTTTGGACCCCTGCGTGATGTATATGGAAGTCGGCCTAGCTGCCAATTCAAACACATGGACAACGACAGACAGAAAGGTACATACAAAAACAAGATGATAAAATGTGAAACAAGAAAAACAAAACAAAGGTAAGAAAATAATTAACAACTACTAAACAATAATGTTAAACTATAATCATCTATTTGCTTGAGGAAAGATTGAACTGTATGAACAGGCAAACCGATGAACTAGCTTTGAGTGTACACCCTCAATTTCAAGTCATTTTACTTGTCAAACACAGGTAATAGAATACATTTTAAAATAAATATTTTATATCTATTGCCCTTTGTGTAGCTTCAGAATGTTTTTTCATTATCCTCGTGTCTGAAACTCTCTTGACCAGCATTGCCTCTGTTGAGCTCATTCCTGTGAAGTCTACTTCTCAGATTCTTGATATTTCAAGGTGCCGTGCTCACCCCCTATCCACTTTTATACTTCCCTTCTTTGAAGGTCTCAGTGTGCCTCCCATGCCTTGACACTTTGTCATGTGTCACACTTCCTCTTTCAATCGCGTCACCACAACCAAACTGACCAATCATACCAAAGCCATACTGACCAATCAGATTGCTCTGAGGGACCGGACACACACACACACAGACCTTAGCGTTTTTTTTTTTTATACAGTAGGTGTGTATCACACATTTTATGATTCATGATAAGAAAAACAGGAGATTTAGTTCAGTCACTGGCTGTGTACAGGTTGCACATTTTCTCTGTGACTTTCACTCCAGGTCTTCTCTTCCTTCTCCTGAACTCCAGAAACATGCTGGGTAGGTTGAGCAGAGATTGTAAATTGGCCCAGCGTGAATGAGCAAGTGCACCCTTTCCTGAACTATTGCATTGTGTCTGATGCTGTCAGCATAGTCTCCATCATATATTACTTTAAATTTGACAGATAAGATATAGAAAATATGAAAAAAAAAGATGGAAATGAAAAAAGTAGCTGTTACTTCTATGCGGCTGGCATATTTGAAATCAGCGGGAGAACGTGTACATTTTCGCTTCTTTATGTCTTCTCTTCCATTATGTTTCTACCCTAAGTATTGAACTCTGTCCTTGAGATTATTACACTGAATTTAAACCGTAAAGGGAAAGGTACTCAGAGGCAACAGTGTACAATGTTATTGTGTGGGAGTCTGAGCAAAAAGTGAATTCTGAGTTACAAAATTCCCACACTGGTAAATCACAGAAATGTAATCTCATAAAACTATTTGCCTCAATGAGTGAGTTTCCTCCCCCATCTTATGTAAAGAAGGCACAATACTGTTATAGAAATGCCTTAAACATATAGCTCCTTCATTGTGACCAATCCACACAATTTAAACATTCATAAACTCATTCACTGTGTGACATTCATCAGGGAAACAACTGACTTACAAATTGACATCCTTGTAAACATTTCAGATGTCAGAAAATGTTGAAAAACAATCTGCACCTTCTCCCAATAATCAGTATTTGCATACATAGGTAAGCACTGTTATAAAATGTTACAGAAAGGTTAATACTGTTAAAAATGAATTTACAGCATGTGCAATACAACCTTTAACTTGATTTATACAATAATAAAAATACAAGTGACAACAAAACAGTCAAACACAATTCAAATTAAAACTCTTAATTAGTCAAGGCAGACAGCCATTTCTTTATGAACCACAATGCAATTAGCTGTTAGTGGTAATTTTAGTAAATTCGGCATGTGTGTCTGATATGTGAACAACAGATAGACATTTATTAAAAATGATGATCTTACATCTTTGTCTCCCACCAAGTTAGGGACTTAGACCACACTGAGAAATTTGGCAATTGGTAATTTCTCAGCATGTTCTTGGATAAGGCATGTTTGTTTTAATGCTAGCATTTTGTTGGTATTTTGAAGATTTTGTTAAGAGCTTTTATTTAATTTACATTAAACCTAACACTAAGACATTCAAATGTTTTCTCATATGGATGCGAGAAACACTGGACCACCAAAAGGAATGTTTGGTCTCCATTTCTCTTCAATCGGTACACCTCTGACTATGACACCAAGTCACTTGCATGAATTATGAGATGATTCTACACTTGTGCGGTCTATTGCTAAGCCGTGTGAGACAGAGATTAGGAGTCAGGTGTAGAACTTTGTTTCTTGGTGCAATGAGAATTATTTGCATTTTAACATCCGCAAAACCATGGGACTGGTTATTGCAGCATCAAAGAGCCTCTATGTCGAATTGCTGTTCAAAGAGCTGATTTAGAGGTGTTGTACTCTTACAAGTACTTGGGAGTCCACAATAATGACAGGTTGGACTTGTCTTGGAACATTGAGGGACTTTATAAGAAAGGGAAGAGCAGGCTCTTCTTCTTTACAACACTATGTTCCTTTAATACTGCGATTGCCAGTGCAATTTTATATGCTGAGGTGTGCTGGGCTGGTAACATCACTTCAAGGGAGGCCCACTGAATCAACAAGTTAAATAAAAGGTCAAGCTCAGTTAAAAGAAGCACTCTGGATCCCCAGTGGGCCATAGCAAATAACAGAATTAAAACAAAACTGAGTGCCATAATGTATAATGCTATATATCCTCTCTCTGACACACTAACACTGAGGACTTTCAGCCAGAAGTGTGTCAAGAAACACAACTGTGGCTCCTTTATACCAACAGCAATATGTCTGCATAAAGCCTCACCGAGACTGCGACAGCCAAGTCAGAACTTTACTTTTTTTTTAATTTTCAACGTTTTTAGTTATTCTGGTGCATGTTCAGACCATAGTATGTGTGTATATTTATTTATTAATTTATCTATCTTATGTATTTATTAATTGAAAGAGTTTCTGTAAGAAGCCAAATTTCCCCCTGGGGACAAATAAAGATCTATCTATCTATCTATCTATCTATCTATCTATCTATCTATCTATCTATCTATCTATCTATCTAT
>JANRMT010062807.1:55934574-55946533 GCA_026402145.1 Polypterus bichir lapradei | reverse complement strand
TATCTATCTATCTATCTATCTATCTATCTATCTATCTATCTATCTATGCAACAGATAAATAAGTCAACCAAGATTCCATGTTTCCATTCATTTTATATTTTGGACTGAATGTACTTTTTTCCAGATTGAAACATGACGTTTTAATTCAGCATAGGTGTAATGCAGGAGTGTCATTGGATTCAACATATAAACACTGTCTAAAAATAACAGATCGGACTGCATAGAGCTGTGCAGTTGACAGCCAGCTCAAGAAACTAAAAGGTCTTCTAAAACCAGCAATTTTAAAACACCCATCCAAATAAAAATAACAGTAACAAGATGCAGCAGATCAGACTTTGGTTCAAATAGTCAAAGGGGGAGTGAGGAAACACTGCATTGTGGCTGAAACTGCATGAAATAACAACATACAGTGTAGTCTGCTGCAAAAGACTGAAAGAACTGAGTGAAACCATTTAAAGATGGAATTGGGACAGAAAACAGAAATAGGAGTTAGTTATTAGAGATTCCATCCTCCAAAAAACAGCCAGGTCAATATGCTACAGAGACCACAAGTCAATATGAAAGGGCTGGTATTTCTCACATCACCCAAACAATAGACTGGATTCTGGCAATGGTAGGGTTAGACCCAATAATTGTAGATCATGTTGGAATGAATTACATTAGAAACACAAGTGTATATTATGTGCATAAATGAAAAACCATATTCTAGTGCAGTGATTCCCAAACTTGGTCCTTGGGAACCCTTGTGGCTGTAAGTTTTTGTTCCAACCAGATTCACAGAAAGTGATAATAATTGATAATAACAGATCTCATTAAGTTAGTTGGTCTTTTTTTCTCTTCTCTTATTCTGCATTCAGAAAAACAAAGTTGTATGAGTTTTACATTATAAGAATATTTTTTTGCTATAGCTTTAAATGCTTAACTCTTTTTTGTTGCTGTCTTATTATTTTTCCCTTATTCTGTGTAGTTTGCTCCTTTCATTGTATCCTAATAGAGACAATTAAAAACAAACAAAGCAGACTCCCAGGGAGAACACTAAATGATGGAAGGCTGCAACTGCTTCAGTGTCAGACCCATTAATTAGTCAAAAATGGATTGACAGGATTGAAATTAGGTTGAATATAAATAAAAAGTAAGCAAACATACATTATCCACAAAAAAGTGATTAATTTTTATTAAAATGTATTAATAGCCTTAACGTTTGTAATTCCTTCATTGACCCCTAAGGTCTGAATCTGAGAAATAACAGATCCCTTAATAAGATTAGGAATCCAATTAAAAACAGAAGTTGGCTGGAACACAAACCTGTAGCCCCAGGGGATCCATAGGACCAAGTCTGGGAACCACTGTTCTGGAGAATGTTACAGATACAGTTTGAAACTGTTTGCCTTCATAACGCATCACTACATGGCTGAGGTGAATGCTACAAAAGACTTCCTGGATCCATTTCAGTTTGCACACACAGCCAATGGGTCTGTGGATGATGTAGTGAATTTAGGTCTGAACTTTATGTACTAACACCTTGATAAGCCAGGGGTATGTGTGAGGATCTTATTTGTGAACTTAGGCTCTGCTTTCAATATAATCATCCCAGAGCCACTAGATAACAAACTCATCCAGTTCAATCAGCCCAGTTCAATTGGATCACAGACTTTCATACAGACAGTAAACAGTATGTGCGGTTGATCAAACATGTCTGACCCATTAACCCATAGTACTGATGCCCTGCAGGGATGTATCCTTTCCCCACTACATTTCTCACTTTATACAAATGACTGTACCTCTGGCAAGTCATCTGTCAAACTTCTTAAATTTGCAGATGACATAACATTAGTAGGCCTTATTTCAAACAATGATGAGTCCATATACAGACAGGAAGGTAGATATCTGACATTGTGGTGCAGCCATAATAATTTTGACCTTAACATTCAAAATAACTGAGGAGATGATCATAGATAATCAGGAAACAGTCACCTGCTCACCTATCACTTGCTATAAATGACTTAGCCATTGACATGACAGAATCATTTAAGTTTCCGGGGACTGCTGTCACAAACCTTAAATGAGACAATCACGTGCATTATTAAAAAAGCCCATCAGAGAATGTTCTTTTTGTGTCAGCTAAGGAAATTCAATCTCCCTCAAGCAATATTGGTCCAGTTGTGCACAGCCATCACCAAGTCTATTTTAACCTGTCTGGTTTGGTGTTGCCTCTGTTCAGGCTAAGGCCAATCAGCAATGGATCATCAAAGTCTGTGAAAGGTGTGAAAGGACCAACTGACCTTATCGTTGAACTGTCATTTAGAGACTGAAAAAAAACAACTCTATACTTAAGAATTCTAATTTTCTTAATTATATATCTATCTTATGAAAGAAACTTATGTAAGAAGAAATTAGTTACTTTTGTTTCATGTCATAAGTGTTTTTCTTGCTCATGATATTATTTGAAGTATACTTTGAGCTGAAAAATAGAATACCAGAATTTGCAGGTCCACCACTGGACCTGTATTTTTCACAGATGAGAGCAGGTTCACCCTGAGCACACGTGACATACATTAAATGGTCTAGAGAAGTCGTGGAGAATGTTATGCTGCCTGTAACATTGTTCAGCATGACCGATTTGGTGGTGTGTCAGTGATGGTCTGGGAAGGCATATCCGTGGAGGGACACACAGACCTCTACAGGCTAGACAATGGCACCCTGACTGCCATTAGGTGTCAGGATGAAATCCTTGGACCCATTGTCAGACCCTATGTTGGTGCAGTGGGTCCTGGGTTCCTCCTGGTGCACGACAATGCCCGGCCTCATGTGGCGAGAGCATGCAGGCAGTTCCTGGAGGATGAAGGAACTGATACCATTGATTGGCCCCCACTCTTGTCTGACTTAAATCCAATAGAACAACTCTGAGGCATTATGTTTTCGGTCCATCCAACACCACCAGGTTGCACCTCAGACTCTCCAGGAGCTCAGTGATGCCCTGGTCCAGATCTGGGAGGCGATCCCCCAGGACACCATCAGTCGTCTCATTAGGAGCATGCCCCGATGTTGTCAGGCACGCATATAAGCATATAGGGGCCATACAAACTACTGAGTATGATTTTGAGTTGCTGCAATGAAATTTCGGCAAAATGGACAAGTCTGCCGCATCATTTTTTCGGGGTGCCTTTGAATTCAGCCCTCTGTAGGTTGATAATTTTCATTTCCATCAAATGATGTGGCATCCTTTCTTTCCAAACAAATCACCTAGTCCATATCAGTATAGATATCCAGCATTACTTTTTTTCCCATTGAAATCTGATGTGTTTTCAAAGTGTTCCTTTAATTTTTTTGAATGGTTTATATATATATATATATATATATATATATATATATATATATATAGTGACACTAGAGGGCACTGTCGGTCCTCCAAACCCACAGACAAAACGTCCAGACACCAGGTAAAAAGCACTAAGAAGAATTTTTAATATTTTTCTTCGATAAAGTGCACAAAAGCACCACCACCACAATACACAATAATCAATAATAATAATAAATCAATCCTCCACTCCCAGCAGCTCCATCACACTACCACCCAACTCCCGCTCAGCTTGCTGGGTCTGCACCAGTCCTTTAAATATTCCTTGACCCAGAAGCGCTCCTGTCCTTCTGTCCATGTGATTCCATAGCACTTCCGGGTCAGATAAAGACATATTTTTCTTCAGCCTGGAAGTACTTCTGTTTCTCCATCCTCATGACTTGGGAGTACTTCCGGGCTACCGGGAAAATAAAAATAAAATAAAAATTCCCGCATCTCCCTGCAGTGTCCCACGATGGCACCCACGGCACCCAGCAGGGCTGTGAAGCCGAACTCCATCTCCCATGGTGCCCTGCGGGAATATGGGGCACCTCCATGTTGAAGAGAAGACGCCATCTTGCATCTTGGACATGCCGGCCATCCATCACAATATATATATTATAAAAACAATTTGCGACGAGATGTGATCTTTTGACGAGAGATCTTTGGAAGAGAGAAAGAGAGACACTTTCATGTCCCGCGAGATGGTCAAGTCATGTCATTCTTACAACCTTTGGAAGCAAGTCCCGTGATGCACATGCAGAGCAGGTTAGAAATAATGGAAGTAGGAAAATTCGAAAAAAAAGGAGAGTAAAGATCACATTAGTGCAAACGATGAAATAACAGAACAGTGAAAAGAGATTGAATAGT
This sequence comes from Polypterus bichir lapradei, assembly GCA_026402145.1. NCBI lineage: Eukaryota > Metazoa > Chordata > Cladistia > Polypteriformes > Polypteridae > Polypterus > Polypterus bichir. The sequence goes on along the minus strand of JANRMT010062807.1, from coordinate 55,942,326 downwards.
ATTTGAGGATTTCTGGGGAAAGTGCCGGACAAAATGCAGATCACGCAGCATGGCAGCAGCAGCAAACCACCAGCTGATCGAGCAAAGAGGAGGTAAAAAAAAACTGTAACGCTGGCTTTGGGGTTGCTGCTTGAATAGTTGCAAATTTGATATTAGTAGAAGTATTTCATAATGTCAAACATAATATTTGATTTTTTTTTTTGCTTTTTTTAACATTTTGCTTCTGAGATCATTTGCATTCTGTAGCAAACACAAGAGGATTCAAAGTATTCCATTTCACCTTTAGTTATATATAATTTTTGCATTAATACTGCATTTTGTTGTTATTCTGAGTAATGTTGATTTTTAAATAAAAGGTTTGTATTGTGTGAATATTCTGATCTTTGGCCAAGTATTATTCATGTATTAAATGTATGTATTTTAGTGAAACCAAAATGCAATTGAGCATCACTTATCAACTCACTACAAAAAGGCATTAGAGTCTGTCTCAATTGTTATTGTTTTAAAAAGACACACGAAAAATGTATTTCCTCATAAATAAGGCTGTATTTAAGAATAATATATGTAAGGAAAAGTACAATTAGCTATAAAGCATCTTTGCTATATTTTTCAAAGAGCTCATAAGAGTGTTTACTGGAAAGTATTTGTTGCATGATCAGCTCACTGCCATACACTGAGTTTATCAACATAAATATGTTTGTGAGCTTTTAGATGCAATACTTTGTCACCATTTCAGCAGTTAAGTGGCAAGATACTTTCAGTAACCATATTTATGTTGACTACTTGAAAACTATTTTGCAATTAATTACCCTTCATAATAGGTAGACAGGAATGGCAATCTGAAAGCAACACAAACTAATATGTAGTGATTGTAAAAAATTCTAACATACTTCTTTTATAATGTTTTATATTTTTTCATATTATAATGATTATTGAGGTGTAATAAAATAAAAAGTTTTAACTTTCAGTTATATAATCAATAGCAGCATTACAATAATTAAAAAAATTTCCATCAATACAATAACATAAATCATTTAACTCACTGATTAAAAAAATGTTTTAAAATTACTAGAACAGCTGCAGCCTGAATAACCACTCGATAGTTTCTTGGATTTTGCCTGTAGCCAGATACCAGGGTAACTTTGAACTTTGAATCTAGTGCTGAGCAAGTGCACAAATTATGCTACACAGTATATACTGTGTACTGTATGTGTAGGTGTGTATGTATGTTTGTTCTCCTCCTGCCTCTCCCTGCTCCCCACCAACAGCCCCCACTCCCATTTCAGTTATATGTATTGAATAAGAGCTGTGTGTGAAGTGGACCGATGACCAACAGTGCTACAGTCTTGTTTTCAGAACATGTTGGTAGGCCCTTATATTTATTTAAAAGGCTTCCCTGTCTCTTCAGCATTCATCATGAGAGTTTCAAGCAGACTGCAGACATCATTTTCTGTCTTCCTCACCTTTCTCATTGCATTGATAGCAGATCAGAGAAAACTTGCATTCTTTTTGTTAGTTATTGTTGTTGACATGAACAGTAAATTTGTGAGTCAGTAGTCCAAAAGAATCATTGAATTTGCCAAGTTGATTCTATGAAAAAACATGTTATATGACACAATTTTCTCAATAATTTTGGAACACTAGGCAGCTTCATTCCAAGCTGAAATGTGAAGACACATTTTGGTAGTTGGTCACCTGAGCAGTAACAATCATATTAATCTCTAATAAGAAAAAAATCCTTGGATGAGACAAGACATTTTTAGCCTGGGATGAGACGTAACTTTTTCAGAGAGATGCTTCCACGTCCCATGACACGAGACTTTGTGCCAAGAGATTTAACCACGCCTGGGGCCAGAAATAAAAGACAAAGTAGAACGTCGTAAAGAATTCAAAAACGTTGGCGCAATACACATGCAGAGCAGGTTAGAGATAATGAAAGTACTAAAATTCGAAAGTCTCAAAAAAATTATAGTAAAGATTGCATTAGTGCAAGCAAACGGAAATTATTACTGAGTGAAATAATGGAAAAGCAAAAAGACATCTAATATATTCTTCAGATTTAAACTTTAATTAGGAGACTTGTAAATCATCTAATTCGTGTTGCCATCAGGGAAAAGTAGTGATTCTTCCCAATGAAGAGGCGTATCCATGAGAATTAAAGGATTTGTTGTTTGGTGAAAGTGAAATCCACATACGCAAGCGGCAGAGACGCAAAGTGGCTGGCGCGTAGCCATTAAAAAAAACTTTTGCCAAAGCTCTGGGATGTTGTTCATTGCCCTAGTTGGGAGTACATGACATACTACTAGTTGATGTGATGTGCCATAACAGTCAATAGTCTAGGCATCATAGATGAGCAAAAGTTTTTCCAGAAATGGTCAGCTTCAAGCTTCAGTTTGGGAATGAGTGTGTAGCAGTAGAAAAAACTTGTAGGCATCATGTACCTGAGCGCCAATGTGTGACAAATGTAGTGAAAGTATTCATTTTGTCCTTTAAGGATAAAATAAGCAACGCACTTGGCTTTCTTTGCTCTTTTAGAGTATGGAGGTAGTTTTATCAAATAGGTTGATTTTTTGGTGAATCACTTTGTTTCTACACTTATTTTTGGGTGATCAATTGTTAGATGAACTATTAAATTTGTTGTGTCTGGAACACTTTATTTCGCATGTCATAACTTGCAAAAATTCATACTTTATAACAAGTTACCGCACTGTTGTTGAAATTAATGTGCTTTGTAACGTTGGATGGGTTTCATCTGGTATGATAAGACAGACTAAGAACAAGCAGTAGAGGGTTTGAAGGTGTTAGTGAATGAGAAATATAAGATGCGACCACATTACAATTAAAAATTATATGTGAGATCCATACTTTGAAATATTCACTGAATTCATCTTCTTCCCAGAAGGGAGATACATCATCGCTGTGATGTTTATTTTTAAACTCGGCAATATAAATAATTTACTCTGATATTTAGACTTCTAATGGTATGTTCTAATGGTGGACATAATAAGCTGGATCTGCTGTATTCAAATGTTCATGCCTTTAAATGTCAGGCCTCTATTGACAGCAGCAGCTTTCCAGTATTCAAGCCAAAGGTTCTTATTTATGTTTGTTATGTAATTTATATCCATCCATCCATTATCCAACCCGTATATCCTAACTACAGGGTCACAGGGGTCTGGTGGAGCCAATACCAGCCAGCACTGGGTGCAAGGCAGGACACAAACCCTGGGCAGGGTGCCAGACCACCGCAGTGTAATTTATATTATATACAGTCGATTCCTGTTAATTGGACCACATCGAGACGCAATCATTTTGGTCCTAATAACCGGCTGGTCCATTTACACGAACATGCCCTATACATGTGCAACCAAGACGGGACGTGCTAGAAGTAACATATTAAAATGTCATTATAACTTTTATTGTGCTGCACACGCGTATGGCGAACGTACAAACAAGAACTACGTACATGTACATGTACGGTTGCTTACAACTTTGTTTATTAAAGAAGAAATCTACAAATTCTTCTAAACGATCTACACGACACTCAGCATTTGAAGCACAATAAAAAAGGTTACCAAATTCCAATCAACGTTTGAAGAACTTGTCTAGTGTTATCTGACGCATTCTGTTTACGCACTGCACTTGTTTACGCTCAACTTCATGTCGCCGGCTACTGGGTGGTCTGTTTTAGGAAAGAAAGGGCAGGCATGTTCACCCCCACTGGTTTGCACTTGGTACAAATTTTCCGACTTCCTGACCTTTGATAAAAGCATAAATTCTCCTGGGGAGCCCAGGAATCCTCCCGATGTCACTGACCCACTTTACATCCGCTTTCCATGGGCGACTTGTGGCTTCTTTTTCTTATTCTCTGTCACGTTCTTTGGTCCGATTAAACGGAATTTTGGTCCAAATAAGTGAAAAATATTAGGCTTATGTAATATGATCTGTTTCAGTTCTTTAGAATTCGGTCCGATTAACCGGTGGTCCAATTAACCAGAATTGACTGTATAAAAACAATAAAATAAAGTACATAAGATAAAGACAAATAAAGTATCTATCTATCTATCTATCTATCTATCTATCTATCTATCTATCTATCTATCTATCTATCTATCTATCTATCTATCACCAGAGCCTACAAGTAATACACCCTTTTGTAACTCTATGTAGAGAACAATGGTAAGGAATCTTTCAATTAAAAGTTTGGAAAATTCCCAAAATACACATGGCCAAGCACATAATAATACACCTTAAAATTGTTAATTTATCACATATATCATGTCTAAAATTGGCTAAAATGTACCCAGGGCAAGAACCAGTGTGTGATGTCATTAGTCTCCCACATTGATAAATCATATGTTTAAGGAATGTTGTACACTTAAACAATTTTGGGAAACAAATATTGTATATATCATGGACATCCTTGATTCTAAATTCACTCCTAATGCTTTAACAGGCACATTTGGAGTAATAACATTGTGCTATAATAAATCTGTTGTTCAAATGTTCTGTTTTAAGGATTGTCTTTGAATAATGTTATTCAAAGTATATTATTAATGTTTTTGTTTGTACAGTAATCCCTCCTCGATCGCGGGGATTGCGTTCCAGACCCCCCCGCGATAGGTGAAAATCCGCGAAGTAGAAACCATATGTTTGTATGGTTATTTTTATATATTTTAAGCCCTTATAAACTCTCCCATACTGTTAACATTATTAGAGCCCTCTAGACATGAAATAACACCCTTTAGTCAAAAGTTTAAACTGTGCTCCATGACAAGACAGAGATGGCAGTTCTCACAATTAAAAGAATGCAAACATATCTTCTCTTCAAAAGAGCGCCGTCAGGAGCAGAGAATGTCAAAGAGAGAGAGCGCGAGATAAGAAAAGCAAACAATCAAAAAATCAATACGTGCTTTTAAGTATGCCGAAGTACGGAAGCTCCGCGATAAAGCGGCATTTTGTAGAGGAGCGTCCGTATCCTCTGTGCAAACAGCCCCTCCGTCAGGCGCAGAGAATGTAAGAGAGGGTGAGAGACCAAGAAAAGCAAACAATCAAGCACCGCGCGGGAAGCATATCATTGAGGAGTTTTAGTTAATATGTAATACATGCTCTGATTGGGTAGCTTCTAAGCCATCCGCCAATAGCGTCCCTTGTATAAAATCAACTGGGCAAACAAACTGAGGAAGCATGTACCATAAATTAAAAGACCCATTGTCCGCAGAAATCCGCGAACCAGCGAAAAATCCGTGATATACATTTGGATATGCTTACATTTAAAATCCGTGATAGAGTGAAGCCGCGAAAGTCAAAGCGCGATATAGCGAGGGATTACTGTATTTTTTTCTAATTTTTTATTTAATTGTGTTTTGTTCTTTGCACTGATCAAAAAACAAGCGACAGAGCTGGAGGTGGCAGAGTTAAAGATATTAAGATTTGCATTGGGTGTGATGAGGATGGAAAGAATTAGAAATGAGTACATGGGAGGGTCAGCTCAAATTGGACAGTTGGGAGACAAAGTCGGAGAGGGGAGATTGTGTTGGATTGGACATGTGCAGTGGAGAGATGCTGGGTATATTGGGAGAAGGATGCTAAGGATAGAGCTGCCAGGGAAGAGGAAAAGAGGAAGGCCTAAGAGGAGGTTTATGGATGTGGTAAGAGAGGACATGCAGTTGATGGGTGTAACAGAATAAGATACAGAGGACAGGAAGATATGGAAAAAGTTGATCCACTGTGGCAAACCCTAACGGGATATATTTTTAAATTTGCAAAAACCTCAAGTAAACTTTTTTCATGTTGTCATTATGGGGTGTTGTGTGTAGAATTCTGAGTAAAAAAAAATGAATTTAATCCATTTTGGAATAAGGCTGTAACATAACAAAATGTGGAAAAAGTGATGTGCTGTGGATACTTTCCGGATGCACTGTATGTGTTAGTTTATTTGTCTGAAGACTTTCAAAATCCCTTCTGTCCTCTTCAAGGACCCATTGAATGACCACTAAGCCTATGATACTATTGACAAGATGGCTTGTGTTTAATCAGGTCATTTTGTGCAATTCTTCTCAGTGGCAATAGTCTCAGCAGCTTACAGATGTGTATAATATTTTGGATTCGGCGAACCATTATGCAAATTATGTTTCTACTTCCAGGGGTGCCAGAGAGCTAAAATAACTGGGCTCTCGCCCCCACAGTCACTTAAATAGCGTCTGAGAGAACAGTTATTTTTAGGAGAGTGGCCTAGAAAGCCATAAAAATGAATTTTCTTTCATCAGATCACCCTGCACTGGCATGGTGCCTCACTATAATATATTACAGAACAGACAAAAGAGGAAGTATAAAGTTGTTTTGCTAATGGATTCTGATGAAAGAAACGTCTGGTGGATCAACATGGCATCAGGAATAGAGCTGCAAAAAATAAAAAACCTCAAGAGTACACAAATCTTTTAAAACTAATACGTGACATGCAGTATATTCCAAGCAAGTTATTTTAAACGGAACATCTAAGTTTAATTAAGGCTACAAACATTTTGTGAAAAGATGGAAGGGTATTATAATTCCCTTACTAAATTAAAGGAATGATAATTTTAATTAACAAATTTTAAGCAGAATCCTTGCCAAAATGACATTTTACTCAGGATACATGTTTAAAATCAGCATAGATTTTTAAAACATCTTTAGAGGCTTGCACAACAGAGAATTGAGCTTATCTTACACATTTTCTCTTCATTACAAGTTATAATTAAACTCTCACAACTTATCATATTCACTATTAATTGAACTGTTCCTATCATGCAAGCTGTTTAATGAGTATTTGTAAAAGACACTTTATTCCTTTCTCTTACAGCCTCACTTGACTTAATTTCTGGCGTTATTATCAAGAGAAATACCCAATGTCCATAGCAGATAAAGCAGCCTCCAAAATGGTTCAAATTATGCTTCTCCCTTGCTGTCAATTTGTGAAGATTGACTCTAAATCTTATTCATGTACCCTTGAGCATTCCCCAGGGCATGCACCATTTGCAAGGCTGAGCTTGAATTAAATATTCATTAGGCTCTTTGTTCATTTAAATTAGTTTTCTCTCATAATGTATAAAATATACACAATAAAATTAAAAATAAAATACACCTGTAATTTATATGCAACAAATTGTATGCAAGTGTGCATTTTAATTAACAGAAAAAATACCATTCACTTTGTTAAGTAAAGGAAAAATAGCATTAAAAATGTAAAAGGAGTAATGCACATATGCAATAGGCAAAGGATACACTACAGAAAAATATATCATAAAGACAGTTATAGTTTGAAGGTGCTCCGTACTTGTGCCTTCTTCTGTTCCATATCTGTTTTGATGTTGTGAGTCCACTCCAGGACACTAGCCTCTAGTCTGACACATGCAACTGTTAGTCACTGTGACTGTTTTCTCAGATCCACAACAATTTCCTGAGTCCAAGTGACATTTGGTTCCTAGATTCTAGATCTTGTTAATGAGCACAAATTATGAAAAACATACAAATGTGACAAAAATGCACTTCTTTACATCTGTCCCTGTCTTTGTTTTCCAGCTGAAATGTACTACTTTTAGACACAAGTGTGTCTGATTTTATTAAACAGACCCTCTCCATTGCAAGCCAATGATATTTCTTACCCATAAAACATACATATATATACACATACATATCTCCATATATATATATACATATCTACATATACACATATATATATATATATATATATATATACATACCTATCTACAT
>JANRMT010062807.1:55885929-55929574 GCA_026402145.1 Polypterus bichir lapradei | reverse complement strand
TATAGATATGTATATATATATGTTTATGTGTGTGTGTGTAAATATATATATATATATTTATATAGATATATATATATATATATATATATGACAGCAACACTCATCACTTACAACAGTGACAAAACAATTACATTGACAATCATGTTACGTTATTTTCAAAATGTTTCCTTTTCTTTTTCATTGCTTCTTTAACACACTACTTCTCCGCTGCGAAGCGCGGGTATTTTGCTAGTATATATATGTATGCGTCTATATGTGTGTGTACTGTATAACTTTGGTCACTGAGTGCAAGGGAAAAATAATAAAATGTAGTCTATAAGTTATTAAACAGTAAAACATTAACGTTTTATGAAGTAAAGCTACATTGAGCGTTACTGGAGTGGTTTCGGGCAAACTACATTTTAAAGACGGTGTAACACAACAGGTAAGAAGTACTAACAGCAGCTAAAATGTATATGGATCATCTCTCGGTAGTTGATCCCTTTTGAAAGGCGCTACACGACGGCTGTGGTATAGAAATTGCATTTTCTATGTGAACGTCCAAATTCCTGCCTCTGGTAATGTGACTTACCGGCATTACCAGCAATTAAAGAAAATTAGTTTTGTGTCCTCTGCAGTGTTAAGAGAGAAAGGCTTTGGTTTGGGATAAAAGGAAAAAAGATGTAAAGAAAGGAAAGTCGCCTTATTCTTTTATATAGTGTAGAGAGATGTCTTCGCTGACGATATGAGCGCCTATTGGGGACAGTCGCGGTGGGTCTTGTGTAGACTGGTGAGACGTCCCTGCCATTAATCGGCTGTGATGGCACTGTTGGTCCTCCACTCCTGTGCGTGTCTTCATAATCCGAGCTGACGACCTCATAATCGTATACGTGCAAAAGAAAGTGCGAAGCACCTTAATATTAGTTTGCCGCGGTGTAGAAAAGGGATCCCGTGTTTGCACTTGTCTGGGCTATAGCTCAGGGGGAGGATGAAAAAAATTAAAAGTGCTCACTTTGACTTAAGGCAGGAGCGCAGTCAGCGTCTCAAAGGCCGGCACAGCTACTGATCACACATTGGCCTCGCTCACTGAGTGCAAGGGAAAAAAATAAAATGTAGTCTATAAGCTATTAAACAGTAAAACATTAACGTTTTAAGAAGTAAAGATACACTGAGCACCGGTGGAGTGGTTTCGGGTAAGCTACATTTTAAAGCCGGTATAACATAACAGGTAAGTAGTACGAACAGCAGCTAAAATGTATATGGATCATCCCTTGGTAGTTGATCCCTTTTGAAAGGCACTACACGACGGCTGTGGTAGAGAAATTACATTTTCTATGTGAACATCCAAATTTCTGCCTGTGGTAATGTGCCTTACCGGCATTACCAGCAATTAAAAGAAAATCATTTTTGTGTCCTCTGCTGTGTTAAGAGAGAAAGGGTTTGGTTGGCGATAAAAGGAAAAAAGGTGTAAAGAAAGGAAACTTGCTATTTTCTTTAATATAGTGTAGAGAGAGGTCTTCACTGACGATATGAGCGTTGCGGTGGGTCTCGTGTAGACTGGAGAGACATGTGCCTTACCGGCATTACCAGCAATTAAAAGAAAATCATTTTTGTGTCCTCTGCAGTGTTCAGAGAGAAAGGCTTTGGTTGGGGATAACAGGAAAAAAGGTGTAAAGAAAGGAAACTTGCCTTTTCTTTAATATAGTGTAGAGAGAGGTCTTCGCTGATGATATAAGCGTCGCGGTGGTCTCGTGTAGACTGGAGAGATGGCCCTGCCATTAACTGTCTGGGATGGCACTGTCGGTCCTCCACTCCTGTGCGTGTCTTCATAATCCGACCTGACGACTTCATAATCGTATACGTGTAAAAGAAAGTGTGAAGCGTCTTAATATTAGTTTGCCGCGGTCTAGAAATGGGATCCCATGTTTACAGTTGTCTGGGCTATAGCTCATGGGATGGGGGAAAAAAATTAAAAGTGTTTACTTTCACTTAAGGCAGAAGCGCAGTCAGTGTCTCAAAGGCCGGCACAGCTACGCACGCGCGCGCCGGATACCCGACTTTTGTAGTATTTTTGCAGTGCAGGAAACGCCTCTTTTTGCAGACACGTTCATGTGAGGAAAACTCTCCACGCTCTTTAGAGGTCTTGCTTTCTCTGCGTACTGCGTTCATAGTCAGTTCACGTGAGTCGCTCAGAGTATATGCATCGAAGCTTCTGAGCTGTGCCTGTGCTAGCTCGTGCAATCTTGCGATGTCCACGGCGTTATTTAATGTTATCTAAGACCCGGCACTTAAAAGTTTCTTGCAACAGCAATTTTAACTCCGTTACAAAATGATCCAAAGTCTCGTTTATACCTCGTGTCTTCTCTTTAAACTTGTATCTCGCGAATAAAGTATTCGCGTTTTTCTTCAGTGTTCTTTGGGGGCTCTTCCTTCTTTTCTACATACTGCGGTCATAGTCAGTTCACGTGATTACGTGGGAGGCATGATGATGTCACACGCAGCTCCGCCCCCCCATGGCCATTGGGCTAACATCCATTACAGTATATGGAGAAAAATAGGTTCCAGTTATGACCATTACGCCTAGAATTTCGAAATGAAACCTGCCCAACTTTTGTAAGTAAGCTGTAAGAAATGAGTCTGCCAAATTTCAGCCTTCCACCTACACGGGAAGTTGGAGAATTAGTGATGAGTGAGTGAGTGAGTGAGTCAGTCAGTCAGTGAGTGAGTGAGGGCTTTGCCTTTTATTAGTATAGATATATATATATAACTGCATTAAAGGAACAGTTTGAAAACACATCAGATCTCAATGGGAAAAAATCATGCTGGTTATCTCTACTGATATGGACTGGGTAATGTGTTAAGAACAAAAGGATGCCACATCATTTGATGGAAATGAAACTGTCACCCTACAGAGGGCTGAATTCAAAAACACCCTGAAAATCAAAGTGAAAAAATAATGCAGCAGGCTAGTCCATTTTGCCAAAATTTCATTGCAGCAACTCATAATCATACTCAATAGTTTGTATGGCCCCCATGTGCTTGTATGCATGTCTGACAAAGTCAGGGCATGCTCCTAATGAGACAGCGGATGATGTCCTGGGGGATCTCCTCCCAGATCTGAACCAGGGCATCACTAAGCTTAACGTTCTCCATGGCTTCTCCAGAACCTTTCACGTCTGTCACATGTGCTCAGGGTGAACATGCTCTCATCTGTGAAAAGCACAGGGCGCCAGTGGTGGATCTGTCAATTCTGGTATTCTATGGCAAATGCGAATCGAGCTCCATGGTGCCAAGCAATGAGCACAGGGCCCACTAAAGGATGTCAGGCCCTCCAGCCACCCTCATGAAGTCAATTTCTGATTGTTTGGTCAGAGACATTCACTCCAGTGGCCTGTTGGAGGTCATTTTATAGGGCTCTGGCAGTGCTCATCCTGTTCCAAAGGATCAGATACCGGTCCTGCTGATGGGTTAAGGACCTTCTACAGCCCTGTCCTGCTCTCCCAGAGTTACTGTCTGTCTACTGGAATCCCCTCCATACCCTTGAGACTGTGCTGGGAGACACAGCAAACCTTCTGGCAATGGCACTATTGATATGCCATCCTGGAGAAGTTGGACTACCTGTGGAATCTCTGTAGGGTCCAGGTATTGCCTCATAGATAGATAGATAGATAGACCGAGTGGAAGTTAAGAGTCGCATAGTTTGAGGGAGGAACGATCTCCTCAGTCTGTCAGTGGAACAGGGCACTGCTGTCGTTGAAGCTCTGCCTGGAGATGATCCTGTTCAGTGGATGCAGTGGATTCTCCATGGTTGACAGGAGCCTGCTCAGCGCCTGTCACTCTGCCACCGATGTCAAACTATCCAGCTCCGTGCCTACAATAGAGTCTGACTTCCTCACCAGTTTGTCCAGGCGTGAGATGTCCCTCTTCTTTATGCTGCCTCCTCAGCACACCACCGCATAAAAGAGAGCACTCGCCACAACCGTCTCATAGAACATCTGCATCTTATTGCAGATGTTGAAGGACGCTAGCCTTCTAAGGAAGTATAGTCGGCTCTCTTGCACAGAGCATCAGTATTGGCAGTCCAGTCCAATTTATCATCCAGCTTCACTCCCAGGTATTTATAGGTCTGCACTCTCTGCACACAGTCACCTCTGATAATCATAGGGTCCAGGAGGGGACTGGGCCTCCTAAAATCCAACACCAACTCCTTGGTTTTGCTGGTGTTCAGGTGTAGGTGGTTTGAGTCACACCATTTAACAAAGTCCTTCATTAGGTTCCTATTCTCCACCTCCTGCCCACTCCTGATGCAGCCCACAATAGCAGTGTCGTCAGCGAACTTTTGCACGTGGCAGGACTCCGAGTTGTGTTGGAAGTCTGATGTATATAGGCTGAACTAGTGAAAAAACAGTCAGAAAAGATGAGGTAGGAAAATATATCAGTGGCCTCCACCTGTTAAACCATTCATGTTTTGGGTATCGTCTCATTGTTGCCCCTCTAGTGCACCTGTTGTTAATTTCATTAACACCAAAGCAGCTGAAACTGATTAACAACCCCCTCTGCTATTTAACTGAGCAGATCAATATTCTAGAGGTTTCATTGACTTGATGCTATACTCTGATTAAAAAGTGTTCCTTTAATTTTTTCAGCAGTATATATATACCAGTATATATATATTCAGGTTGGCCCGCTTTATCCACAAATATGCGGTTCCAGGACCCTCCTCAGATGCCACTAACAGACATTTGGACATGAATTCATAATACGCAGGCTTAAAAAGAAAGACACCTAAATAATAAAAAAGAACTTCATGACCAAAACCCTCTGAATTCCACCTTATCAATCCCCCGTTACACCCCCACCCCCTCATTTGCTATGTATAGCCTTTGATTCCTGCATGTTTAATCATTTCCCTCTGATGATGATACCTGGTAGGCTGTCGAAAGCTTAGAAATAAAATACTATTTTAAGATACAAGATTTATTTTCTCCCTTTGTGGATGACTGGTTAATAAATATAATTATATATACTGTATGTGTTGTTTTGTATGGATTTTCTAGTATATCTCACACTATTGAATTAAAACATGAATGCTGTCAAAACAAAACAATGCGATCCCAAGTACATAGATATTCCTTATTCATTTGTAATTTTTTTCCATGTCACTGTTTCACTTCACAAGAGTATTCACATGTCCAGTTGCATGTGTGACGTGATTTTTAGTTAGTCAGATGACTGGCACTGCATGGAGTCAACAAGAGAGGCAGGTGTCTGGTGGAGTGGAGCCACTTAGGTTCACTCTTATGGAGTCATTTAAATGTTCATCTGTCAGTCTTGTTCTGAACATTGATTTCATGACATTCATGTCAGAAAAGGCAGACTCACAGAGGTATGTAGACCCAAACAAAGCAGACATTTTCAGAGCTTCTTGGTGAAGATTCTTATAGTTATCTGGCTCTAAGCTCCAGAAATGCTGTTGAGACTTTAACTGCACATTATTTTGAAGGTTTTCTAATATATAATATATAAAACCTAATGTCTCTCTGTCTGCATGTCTGTTCACTTTTCACGAGAGAACTACTTAACGGATTTAGATCGTTTTTTAATATAATTTGCTTGAACATTCCAGTTGATTTTGTGAGTTCTCTCATTTCTCTATGTATCATAGTTCGCTTGCGGTACTGATTTACTTGTGCGAATCCGAGATCCATGCAATGGGCTGAGGCTGGGGGCTCTCCTCACTCACTCACCAGCTTCGTGGCGTGACCTTAACTCCGCTTAGCTAGCGAACGAGAGAACAATGGAATTCAACTTTGTTTGATATTTACAGTAAAATGTTACTTAGGTCTTGATGAATTTGAGTCCGGATATTCTCTTCAGTGTATGCCACATTGAAAAGATAGATTGCAATTCAGATTGTGGATCGTGATTTTGTGTTCAAAGGATCGTGATATGGTTTTTTTGGAAAGATCGCCCACCCCTAATTTGACTAATCAAGTTTTATGTAGGATTCATTAACCCTTTGGTGAGCTACTTGGAAAAGGGTTGCAAGCTACCGGTAAATCGTGAGCGACGTATTGGAGACCCCTGCCCTGAAGCCTACAAAACAAGTAATGCCAGGCCACCTTAAATTCCTTTTGCACCCCTTCACAGTGTCTTTGTTTTGCTAATGTGTCAATCAGCAGAAGCAGCAAGTAGTCTCTTATCCCATTCCCCACAGAGGCAGCTGAAGTCAAGTTAGACGCAAAATCACTGGGAGTGAGGTGTCTGGAATTGTATAGAGTAAATAATATATTGTTGTATGGAATACATACATTTCTTGAGTGTTCCTTGTACAACGATCTGTGTAAATGTAGGATGACAGGAAATGCGAGGCAAGAAATGTTGTACACATAACTAAAACAGAAACTTTTTTTCATGTTATAGTACTAATGACAAAATGCTGACTCGAAGTGTATAATGTGTGAAGGCTGAAGTCCAAATATCAAATAAACACTTCTACAAAAGGTATAACAAAACAAGTGTGCCTTTACTCATATATATAACGAAAGGAAAAGAAATCATTCAATTTACGTGTTGCTGTCAATGTGTATAAACCGAAGCCCAAATATAAATCAACACAACTTCAACATGTCTGCTTGGCTGGTGCAGAGATAAGGACTGCTGCCTTGTAATCAAAAGGCAGTCAGTCATGTGGCTACAGCTGAAGGCTAGGATCATGTCTTCTATAATTTGAGAAAGAAAAATTCCTATTATTGTCCTTGCAAGCATGAGGCCCCATCTGCAGATACTGAAGCGCTCAGTAACTTTACTCAACTCCAGCAAGCATTGCCTTTGTGGTACTTTTTTAAAAAGTATACTTCTTAGTCACAAATCTATTTTTTTAATCTACTGTAAATGCATTTGTCAGGATTTTAAGAGCTTGCAAATTCATCTACATGTTATAATTCTTGTTTTGTTTTTTTTCAGATATATTTGTGATGGTTGTTTATGGTGTGGGTGGCACAGTGGTAGTGCTGCTGCCTCCGAGAAAGGAGACCAGGGTTCAGTCCTGGGTCCTCCCTATGTGGCGCTTGCATGGTCTCCCCATGTCTAATGTATAATAAAGATAAAAAAGAATCAGTAAGGTGAGGGAAGAACTTATATAAAGTGCCTACAAAGAATAACATAAAGAAGTGTGTTTTAATTGACATGGTCAGGGAGAAAAAAAATCATGGAAAAAATATCAAAAGATGCAGTGTTTGCAAAATGTCTCATAAATAGTGAAATGTCTTTAATGAAGCATTGCTCAGAAGCAGACCACCTAGCCACCTGTAATGCCAGCAGTCAATATTTCTACAAAACGTCGACTTTGATAGTAGATAGTTCTTGCTTGTTTTCCCTGTTGTCATTCTACATCATTTGCAACAATGAACAACTGTTCTTAAACACCTAGTTTGAGTTCATTTGGTAGCCTCTGATAGTTTCCTGATTTTCTATCAACTCTCAAAAAAGAGAGGTCTATCTCTGCTTGTGTTGCTGCCAGTCTAGACAAACTCTTCTTCCTTGCTCTTGCACAGTTACCTTGTTTGAGTCTTAGAGATGCACACTCGTACCTGTAGTCCTCTGACATTCTCAAAATTGGCAGATGACACTCCAAAGATATGATTACATTTTTGAGGTCATTTTAGGACTTGTTTTTATTTATTTACTGGTCACTGTATGGTTTGTCTGGGTTGTGTTATGTCAAGAAAAATCACCATTGCTGTGGCAACCAGTAGAGGGAGCAGTGAGGAATGCTGTTCAGGCTACGCTTTGTTCTTGATTACCACGCTGATGCCTCATTCAAATGAGCACAGTTTCACAGAAAGGCTGTATGGTTTCACTGTCTCCATTATTTTCCTGGTTGCGGGTGGTTTTACCATGCTAATCATTATGAAATCACATGATAACACTTTAGATTAAATGTCTTAATAATTATAGGGCAAGGGTGCCTATTTTATATTATCGACGAGTTACAAGGACACTCCTTATTTTTTAAAAGGAGTTTCCCTGTGTTAGTAGTGTGCCTCTTTCCTGTCTGTAGACAGTATTTTATTATGTATGATCTGCTATACATTTTTATTAATGTGATATGCTCCTGTGCACCCAAATCTCAGCAGATTACTAATTTAATGGCTTTTGACCTTATTGTATTCTGTATTTTACATGTCTGTGTCACATATACACTATGTTAACAAGTGTGAAAGTTCATGTTAATGGCTAAAGATGAAACATTTAATTAAACTGTTCAACAGCTTGTATAGATACACTATATATGGTGGTATTGTGTTAAGTTTTGAATGTGGCCCAGCTCAGTTCTGGACGTTTAATAAGTTCTGACAGTACAACAGTTTACAATATTATTGTTATGTTAAAAGCAATGTACAGGATATGTGTGAATTTAAGCACTGTTTCATATTGGATGCTGCCAAAGAAAGAAATTGACAGAAATTGAATTTAAAATGAAACTATATTTAATAAAGATTCAAATGATTGCAGCTTCACAGAAAGGCAGCACAGTTTCACAGTCTCCATTATTTTCCTGGTTGCAGCTTTAGTTCAGCTTTTCTTCCCCTATCCCCAACCCAGTCAGGGAGTTGTTACATTACGGTACTTGGTCCAGACAGCTGCCTGCTTGCTTATGTAGCAGATGCTCAGCCTCCAGCCTCAGACATCCTCATACAATCCGGCCTGTGATGTGTTTCCGATTTCCTCATGTGAAGTTGTGATGCTGTCGCACAGTGGATACTTATAAACTGTCACGTGAGCATTTGGTGTGTAAAATTGTCCGGGGCGGTGTGGTTACTCTGTGGCTAAGGATCTGTACTGGTATCTAGAAGGTTGCTGGTTCAAATCCCATTACTGCCAGAATGGATCCTACTCCATTGAGCTCTTGAGCAAGACCCTTAACCTGAAAATTGCTCCAGGTGTGCTGTACAATGGCTGACTCTTCCCTAGGACCCCTAAAGGTCATCTAAAAAGACAGTTCCTCCTCAGGGATTAACAAAGTATATCAAATGAAAAAAATAATAAAACATCTCTGAAGACAGTAAAGCATTTTAGGGTCTTTTAGGGTGGTTTGGGATGGAAAAAAAATGGTGTAATGGAAAAAGAAAACTTGCAAAAGACTCAGAAACTTGATAAAGTTTTGATGTGTCTCTTCTGTGTAACACTATAATTTAGAACTTAAATTATTTGCGAAGACTATCTAACAGATCATTCCATTAAAACAAGGCATAGTTGTTTGTCTCAACCTAACCTAAATTAGCTGCTTGAAAAATCTGTTTTAAAACATTGTTTAAACAACTAGTCATAGAATTTCTGTGATAGTTTTCTCAAAAGATGCATAAAATTCTTAAGAAAGCTTTGAGCAAACTAAAAAATTAAAACTATCAAAGTGGCAGTATTGTGAATATTGTATGACATGGATGACATAACTTATACAGTAACTCGCAAAACTGTGAAAGCCTTCTGTGCTATTTTAACTGACTCCTACATGTCCAGTTTACCCCATGGATGTTTGACAGATATGGCCTTTAAAACTGGCAATTCTGAACTTGTTGCAAATTAAAACAGTGTTTTTAATTTTGCTGATTCCGACTTGCAAATACTAGGACTTTAGAAATATACGGTAGGGCATTCTTTGATTTCAGTCTTAAAATTTATAATCACCAGGTGTTGGAGTGCCCCTCTTAGAATCCTGGCCTAGTGGAAGAGCTTATCTGTCTCAAAAATTCTTAAATGTGACTTATCCTGTGGGTGGGGGTATTCTTGTTGTATTGATTTAAAAGAAGTTTATTGAAAAAGACGAGTCTTCATATTGAATGTAACTGATGCTTATCTGAAAGAGGGATAGCAATAATAACAACATGTATTTCTATAGCACATTTTCATGTAAAAATTAGATAGGAATTATAATGAATAAATAACATTAAAACATAAATAATTCTCACCTGTTGGGGGTTTCTCCTGTCCACCTTCCACATTTTTTTTTTCAACTTACTTCGCCATTTCACCAATCGATTATTTTTTTTTCCACACTTATTGTGTTTTTTTATTAATAAGTCATGTGCTGTGAGGTGGGGTGAAGTGGGGTGAGGTGGTTGGGTGCCATTTGGGGAGTGTGTTTTTTTTTTATGTTCCTACATAGCAGAAAATCAGTTATTATTTTTGGTTCCCTTTTACCGTATTCCTTTTTTCTTTTATCTATAAAAAATTGATTAAAATAAAAATCTCATGCTTACATAACATTGATATATAATTCATAGAATCCTTATATTTAGATCCTGTTTTTAAGTCTCTAAAGATGAGTGTGATGATAAGATCAGATGGCTAGGAGGACAGTAAAAAAATATGCCATAGCTCCCATGTCTGTTTGCTTCAGATATGCCAAAAGAAAAGAAACAACATTTGCAGGGGGTTTCATAAAAGCCTCCAAAATGGGACCATTTCCAACAGGAGTAGTTTCAATTTCTCTTAATTTTTGGTTATCATTCAGACACATAATCTTGAAAACTGATTTATTATATTTAAATATATTTTTGTAATAGTTTTATTGCCGCAAAAAAAGCATCTGAAGATGTTAAGAAAATTGGTTTAATTTTTGTGAGTTTTTTTTGTTTTTGTTTGCCAAAAACAATGTCAGTTTTGCCATAGTTTAATTTTACAAAGTTATTCTCCACCCAGCATTGAAGAAACCCGTGTATCATTTGTAAGAAAATAATAAAATAAAGCATACATGAAATGGTTAAAAGGGATCATACGGATAGAGAAAACCACAGGGGGAACTTCATATGTGACTGGCATTAAGCTGGATCTGCCTATTAATTAGATAGGACTTAAACCACTGGAGTGCAGTGCCAGAGACAGCAAGGATGCTGTGCATTCTGGAGGGGAGACTATTGGCATTGAGTTCTTCAAATGTCAAAATAATATCTGATCAAATCATTATGTTGATTTGCACAGATAAATACTGAAATAAACCAATTGTTAATTACTTACAACATAGCAGTTTTTAAAATGTGTTTCGCTCTAAGAATGTTTTCATCATGTTATTAAAAGTCAAGTTGAGCTTGGATCTCAAATGTTCAAGAACTTTAAAAGGTAATTGAAAGAGCAGAGGAAAACTGCTGACTTTTTAACACTTAACTTTTTAACATTTGGATTACAGAAGCAATTTTTAAATCGTGTGGCTCAGGGCTAATATCTAGGAATATGTTAATTATTTTTGTGACAGCTTGGGCTATTAGATGAAGGCAGAATTTAAGTATGATGGGTAACAGGTCATTGATGAATGAAGATGGAAATATTGAAAAGTTGTTAAAGTAGCTGGAGGGAGAGTAAAGATGAGACAGGGAGCGATACAGGAAGATGATGAACTAGCATTGATTTTTATCATGGTCAAGTCAAGGAATTTTTAACATTCTGCAGAGGAAGAATTGGAAATAGAGCCAGGTGCATTTTCTAATAGACTTTGAATCCTGGAAAACTAAATCCTTTAGTTATAAATACCACTCTCCATCTCTCTGCCATAATAAAAATTCTTGGCTGTGGTTAGTGTATCTCTGCAAAACTGTTGATGTTCTGAAAAAGCCAGGGTTTGCCCTTTGAGATCAGTCTTTATCCATAGCAGAGAGCCATCTGCTTTTTTCGATCATGTCACATACAGTGCTGATAAAAATGTTCATGGTTTTTGTGATACATTGACTTAATTTGGGTTTTTAGACCTAGAAAAAGACTCTTAAATCTCAAACTGGAAGTATCTCTCTGCAAATTAGTCTAAATAGATTATAAATATAAATCATATAATAATCGATCACATAAGCATTTACCCCATTTAATATGACACAAATAAATCATCACTAGTGCAGCTAGTTGGTTTTAGTAGTCCCGTCATTAGTTAAATGAAGTCCACCTGTCTGTAGTTAACTAGGTTTCAGCTGATCCCTATCTGGAAGGTCCAGCTTGTGGTGAGTCAGTATCATTAGTAGCCAAACCTACGTAATAAAGAAATAAGAAGACTCCAAGCAAGTTTGTGAAAAGGTGATTAAAAACCACAATTCAGATGATGGAGTGAAGAAAATTTTCAAGTCACTGAATACCGCTTGGAGTCCAATTAAATAACTCATTAAGAAAAATAAATCTGCCCAAAGCAAGCTGTCCACAAAAATTAAGAAAACTGTGCAAGAAGAAGATTAGTGAGGGAGGCCATCAAGAGACCTATGACAACTCTGAAAGAGTTACAGGTTACAATGGCTGAGATTGGAGAGACTATGAAGAAAATAACTGTTGTCCAGGTTCTTGACCAGTCACAGCTTTATTGGAGAGTGGCAAAGAGAAAAATGCAAATGCCGTCTTGGCTAGAGTTTTCCAGAAGGAAGAAGTTTCTTTGGTGTAATGAGACCAAAACTGAGATGTTTGTCTATAAGTCTAAACACAGCACACACACACCCTACCATGAAGCATGATGGTGGCAGCATCATATTGTTGGGATGCTTCTTTGCAGCAGGCCTTGGAAGGCTTGTGACAGTAGAGGATACAATGAATGCAACAAAATACAAGGAATTCCTGGGAGCAAACCTGATTAAGTCAGCAAGAAACCTGAGCCTTTGAAGAATATTTGGTTTCCTCAGGACAATGACCCCAAGCAAAAAGCCAAGGTTTCATAGAAATGGCTTAAAACACCAATGCTAATGTCCTGGAGTGTCCAAGTCAGAGTCCTGATCTGAATCCAAACAAGAGTTTAGACTAGACTTGGAAAAGGCTGTTCACTCACAATCCTCACTCAACATGACAGACCATGAGTAGTTTTGTAAAGAAGAAGATGGAAAAACCACAGTGTCCCAGATCTGTAAAACTGATAGACACCAGGAGACGCAGACTCAAGGCTGTTATTGTCACGAAAGGTGCATCAACTAAATATTGACTGAATACTTTTGCAGTTAATTAGTTTGTGTTTTATATTTGTAATAAATGTAGACTACCTTACAGAGATCTGTCTTCATTTTGCCATTATAAAGTCTTTTTATGTTGATCTGTGTCGAAAAAGCCAAACTAAATGCACTTTGCTTCAGTGTTATATAATAATAAAATATGAAAACATCCAAGGGGTGAATCATTTTTATAGATGCTGTAACTGAAGTAGTAATAGCATGGTTATGTGTACAGAGTATAGCAAATTTCTTACATGTTTAACAGACATGCAACACATCACCTCTGTCTAGCACTATGATAAACATCATTTTATGAAGTAGAAAACACAGTCATCTTACCCAATGTTCAGTTATGCTCGTAGTTTACAAATGGCCAAGAAAACATTTTAATTTCATGAGTTCGTGCAGAACAGGAATAAAAAAGTTTATAAAATAATAAAAGTCAATGTTACCTATGTTTTACAATATAGTAACAAACAATGTGAAAAACATCCATGGAAAAAAGGTCAAGGTCACTTTACTGTCATTAGCAACTGTGTACAGGTACATAGTGAGACAGTGTTGGTTCATGTGTTGTCATGAACCCGTTGTAACATATAGCAATATACCACAATTTGCAAGGCGCGCCAGAAACAATACAATAAATAGACAAAATGCAATTAAATAAAATAAATAGACAAATAAACAATACAACCACATAACAGTATAGTGTGAAAGGGATTTAAACCTTCCAGAATAAATTAATGGTGCACAATAAGTAAGATATTGTACAGAGGCAATTTGCAGCATTGAAGTGCACTGAATGTGTGATAAGTATAAGGTTATCAAACACATAACAGGACTAAAATGTGCCTGTTGTAACAGTAAACCATAAATAGAAGATAAAGTGCAAGTGCCTCTGAAAAAGTCCAACTGTAATATAATATATATAAAGCATAAAATGAGGTAGTGCAATGGAATGACGCTGGTAGTCAGAAACTAGTAATTTTTGTGATTTCAAAATTCTGATGGCCTATGGTATGAAACTATTACTCATTCTTACAGAAACAGAGCAGACATTTCAATACTGTTTGCCAGACGGTAGAAGAGAGAAAAGTCCATGTAACGGGTTTGAATGATCTTTCACAATGTTACTGGCTCTGCTATAGCTGTGGGTTTGGTAAGTGTCTTTCAGGAGAGGTAGAGGCGCACCAATAAGCTTCTCAGCTGCTCTCACTCTCCACTGTATTGTGTTGCAGACTGTAACATTACCGTTTTTGTATCTAACAGTAATGCAGCTAGAGAGTTAACTTTCAATGATACTCCTATAGAATGTGGTGTGGATTGTTTTGGGGAGGCTTACTCTTTTCAGTCTTTGCAAAGAGTACAGGGGCTGCTGAGCTTTCTTGGCTATAGAGGCGAAGTTGAGGGACCAAGAAATATCATCCATGATGTGGGCTCACAGGAATTTGGTGTTTTTGACCCTCTCAACAACAGTGCTGTCGGTGGTGAGAGGTGGGTGAGCAGTGCAGGATTTCCTGAAGTCTATTATCATATCTTTTGTCTTTTCATCATTAAGCCACTCTTGCCACATCCTCCATGTCTGCTGAGGAATCATTGTTCTTAATGAGACCCAGCACAGTCATGCCATTTGCAAACTTGATGATTTGGTTTGAAATGAATTGTGCTGAGCAGTCATGCGTCAGCAGTGTAAAAAGCAAAAGGCTAAAAATGCAGTCCAGTGGTGCTCCTGTGGTCAGTGTGATAGTTCTGGAGGTGTCTGTGCTGATGCGTATTGATTGAGGCCTTTCCATCAGGAAGTCTAAAGCCCAGTTTACAAAAAGGGTGTTGAGGCTCAGTTTGCTCAGTTTAGCACAAAGCCTCTGTGGAATGATAGTGTTGAATGCTGAGCTGAAGTCGATGAACAGCATCCTTATATGAAAGTCTTTGTTGTCCAGGTGAGTTAGTGACAGATGAAGTGCAGTGGATATGGTGTCATCGATAGACCAGTTGGGGCAGTAAGCAAACTGAAGGGGATCCAGTGAGCAGGGGAGGTCGACTTTGATGTGGCTCATGACTAGTCTATCAAAGTACTAGATGATGACTGATGTAAGTGCCACGGGGTGGTAGTCATTCAGGTAGGTAACAAATGATTTTGGTGTAACTGGGTTAACTGAGGTGGTTTTAATAAATGTTGGAAAAACTGCCAGTCTCAGGGAGATGTTGAACACATCCATGAGGACATCAGCCAGCTGGTCTGCATACTTCTTGAACACCCGTCCAGGTATGTTGTCAGGACCAGATGTTTTACGTGGGCTTACTCTGATTAGAGCTTGTCTCACTGCAGCTGTAGTCAGACAGATTACTTGCTCATCTGGGAGAGGGGTGGATTACCTTGTGGGCTTGCTGTTTAGTGCATCGAACCAGGCATAGGAAGCATTCAAAGTGTCAGGGACAGGGGCATCACTGTCACAGAGAAAAGGTGCCAGTTTGTTGTCTGTGATGACCTGAATACATGTCCACATACTCCAAGTTTCACTGGTGTTCTGAAAATGCCCTTGGCGTTTTTGAGCATATGCATGCTTTGCTTTTTGATTGTCTTAGCCAGGTTAGCTTGTGCATTTTTAAGGGTAGCCTTCTCTCCAGACCTGAAGGCAGCATCCTGGGCTTTCAGCATCCTCTGGACTTCTGCAGACATTCAGGGTTTCTGTTTGGATCTTATGGTTATTCTCTTGGAGACAGTAGCGTTCTTTGTGCATTTGCTAATATGGCCCGTCACAACTGTGGTGTTCTCCTCCATTTTGATGCAGCCCTCAAACAATCATGAAGTGCTGAGACAGCCCCCTGATGCCACACCCAGATGTCTCTCTGAACTGATTTAGAACATTTGAGCAGAGAACTGTAGGCTGGGATCATTTTTAAAGAGATGTGGTCAGAGTTGCCAAAGTGGGGGCATGGCTCAGCTCCGGTAAGCATCTTTAATGCTTGTGTAATCACCGTCTTAACAGTTTTCACCCCGGTTGCAAAGTTCATGTGTTGATAGAGTCTAGGTAGAACTAACTTAAAGTTTGCGTGGTTGAAGTCACCAGCGATGCTAAAAGCCCCATTGGGATGAGCGGTTTGCAGGTTCTTTATGGCTTTGAATAACTCCACCAGCGCCTGATTAGTGTTAGCGCTAGACGGCAGGTACATGTCAAACAAAACAACCAAACTGAACTCTCACAGCAGGTAGAAAGGCCGATATTTCACTGCTCTAAACTCCACTACAGCAGAACATGGTCTAGAGACTTCCGTAATATTTGTGTACCACTCATTGTTGATATAAATACATACACCCTGTTTCTTACCACACATCGCGTTGTCTCTGTCCGTGCGGAACAAAAAGCAGCCAGCCAGCTGCACTGCCGAGTCCGGAATGTCATCATGCAACCAGGTTTCAATAAAAATTAAAACACAGCAGTCCTTCACGTCTCTTCATGTAGTATGTCAGAGCCTTAGATAGTCCATTTTGTTGGTTTTATCAGATTTGCTCTTAGCTTAGTACGAAGGCTTGCCCGCTTTCTGCACTTTTGGGTTCAGTCACACCGTTTTTGGGCGATCTTCCACCGACCAGCAGTCCCACATTGCTCCACTGGCCCACAGTCCATTTTGCAAAGCAAACGGAGCTCCCACAGGGTCTCATGTTACTTGTGTGGCATAATCCATTGACTTGTATTATATAATAAGCTTTTTGATCTTTATTCTGCAAGAAAACATTTTTCATGCAACACAACAAAACTATTTTATATACTGCAGTCTATCTATTTATTGAGTAGTAGGCTGAGTTATGGCAGTCAACAGTATTTTTGTAATTTTGATAGCAATAGGGGTTATAGAAGGAGGTCTGAAATAAAGGCAGCAATGTTTTAATGAAAGAAATTTGTTCAGTTTCTATAGGAAATTTGACTCACATAGTAAAAACAATTAGACACACACAAACAGTAAAATACACAGCATTATTGTCTCAAATCAGTACAGTACTGTGTGTTGTTAACAGGTAAGCTGGTTGGAAAGACGCATTCTGATATATTACCATAAACAGGAAAAGTTTTTTGACGTGTAACAGACATTTTATATATGTAAACAATTTATTTTACCTTAAACTGTACTATCAAATATTTATGCAAGTTTCTAGTTTCATACCATAAGCTTACAATTCTGAATCCAGTACAACTGAATAAAGAGTCTGCACATAATCAGTGGAAATGTTACACTAATCAAAAAGCTGGTGTCAGACTGTCACCACTCTAAACATGCTACTAAACAAAGGACAGCTATAAATTTAGATTCTATTTTCTTTTTTCTTAGATTTTATGCAGCATAGATATTATTATAATTATAATAAATATAGTTACAATGAACAATAAATCATGAAAATCAAACTCCGACTGCCTGCACAAAGTTTATTCCTATTTGTGAGAGATAAATTAAAGAGTTTAAACAACCCTTACTATTCATCCCAACACATTGTTATTTGCCTTTCACTGTTGCCAACTAAGGTCTCACAAATCATCCACTAAAAACAATTTCACTTGCTGAACTTTCGCCTGCTTCTTAAGGTCATCAGCTTGAAATATGATTTTTTCTAAAGGAGGGGCATGAGGTTGGCTAAAACAGCTATGATAAATATGCAATTTGCAAAAAATTATTCCACTTACCTCATTCTTTGATCCATTTATTGTGAATAAATTTATTAGACTGGTTGTATAGTGTATGGCATTGGTACCGTACTGCTTCTATAGTAATTTAATTTAGCTTTCATCTGATGGATTATGATGCCAAATACCTTAAGGCAATTGGATCTACTAACTTACATCTTTCCAAGTAACTACAGAAAAAATGTATTAATCTTCATCATCATCATCGTTATCATTTTCACTCCACATTATCCTCATTAGTATTGCAGGAGCAATACATTGAGATAGGTCAAGCAGACAACCCAATCTTCATCCAGTCCTTCCTGGGGAATCTGCAGGCTCTCCCAAGCATCTTGAAAAATATAATTCTGTCATAGCTTAAGGAAATCAGCTTAATGGGGAGACATATGAGCAGAATCACTGCTTTTCTGCATCATTAAAATGATTCTGAGCAAAATGACCAATTTTGTCATCGGAGAAGTGAACAGAACATATATTCCTTTTGGCAGGTTTAAGAAGTTGATGTCTGTTTTCTGTGTTCTTTGGCTGTTGGAAGTCAACTTCTGGGAAATTAAGTCAAGGATACACGTTGATAGGCAGTCTCTGGGAGGAAAACGTTTTGTAAGGATCATGGTTCTAGATTGACAAGGTATGAGCTACCTTACCTGGTTACTGTGGAACCCAACGAGGCCAAGTTTTTCTGTCACATGCTCAGCTCCCATGTTTGTTTATTTCAGATTATTCATTGCTCTTTACTGTCATCTATATAGAAGCAAATACTTTGCTCTAAGCTTGTTCAGGCTTAATGTAGTCATGAGGTGTTATATATGAGAAATACCTAATATAGGGCTGTTTCTGACCATTGTGGTACCATAGGCCAGATATTCACTGTTGCCCCTTTAATTAATCAGTTTAATTCAGTTTATTTTTGTAAAACTCGCTTAACTGAGTGCAAGCACAGACCACTATGACAAGTTCTCAGATAAAGGATAAGTATAGATTTTACAAATTACTGAGTATAGTATTAGTATACATAAAGACACAGATTTGTTAAATATTAAAAATGTAAACAAAGGCACAATACAATGCAATAAATACATAAATATAAGACTGAAGTTTTGTCTCTTTCTTTAGCACTGACACTTGCACTCTCCAAACATTCCCCAAGTATAATAAAGTTGGAAATGGCATCATATACAGTCAGGTCCATAAGTATTTGGACAGTGACACAATTTTCATAATTTTGGCACTGTATGCCACCAAATTGGATTTTAAAGAAAGCAATCATTGTGTGACTGGAGCGTAGACTGTCAGCTTTAATTTAAGGGGTTTACCAAAAATCACACCATCTACACACTACACCCTGAACTCCCATTTCTCTTAGTTTGATGCTTAATCACACATGTGGGACTTTATTAAATGCTTTCTGAAAGCCAAGATAAATAATATCAAATGCACCTCTTTGATCATATCCTTCTGTTGCATTAGCATGTTGGTTAAACATGACCGCCCTCTTCTGAACCCATTTGGCATATGGATGGAACTTTCAATGGGGTATTTCAGCACTGTATGGGCCACATTCACTCTTGCACTAGGCCAATATAGAGTCCTCAATATAGAGACCTCTTTTTAACGTTTTGAATTATTGAATCTTATTTAGTACCTTCTTTTATAACCCTTTATGGTCTAGTGTTTTACACTTCTTTAATACAGTGATCACAATGGTGTGTCTTTTTTCTAAACTGGTAAATTAAGGCAAACAATGAATAATTAAAAATGTTCTTTATTTATTATATACTTAATGTTAAACTGTGGAACAAATTGTTTTGTAAAATTAAAGCAATAAGTGTGACTTATAAGTCAATTCAGGAGTGCTTCCAGGGATGCACAGTATATCATGTTTAAAATTGTATGTTATTTGATGAACAGCTAGATTGATTTCCGTTAACTACACAAACTGTATGTATAATTGGCTCACTTCTGTACTATTACTTCCTAATAATTCTACCAGATCCTGCTCACGAGCAATTGTGCATATGTTTTATTGCCTAAAGAGCATTTTTAAATATTTCATATCAGTTTATCACAAGCTGTGAGATACATGAGCTTAACATCTTGCTATTCAGATCTGATGAATATCTAAGCATGTTTATGTTACACTGAACTTTCAGGGATTGATTTTTACTGTTGCCCTTATGCTGCTTATTTGTACTGATGTTTTATTTGTATGAATATTAAATTCTAAAAAACATAAGTTTGTTATGTCAATTAGGTATTTACAAAGGATCTTATACACACATATACACTGCCCAAATCTTCAATAAAAGTTTTTGTTGTGGCTAATGTTGAATTCAAAAACCATCTATAGAATCCAAAATCATAATAGTTGCAAATTTAAACATATTTTACAATTGTCTTTTGGATCTTATAACCAGTCTGCTATGATATACTCTATGTTTAATCAACAAGAGTATGGCAGTTGTGTGATCGCTTGAGAATGAAATGCATAACTACAGTTTTCAATGTGGATGAAAAAAGGAAATATTTGTCTCCATCAGGATCAAGTTTGAAATCACACATTTTTGGAGGTTTATGTATCTGAGCAACCTCAATTTCAAATTAGTTTCAAACAATAGAATCAATAGGGATCCTATATGAGAACTTTGATTCCAGCACGAGTTTTTTGAAGAATAGCTATGTATGAAGGGAAAACAAACTAGATAAACTAAATATTTTTAAAATTATATCAATAAACAATAATTTGAGACAGCACAAGTGATAGATAGATAGATAGATAGATAGATAGATAGATAGATAGATAGATAGATAGATAGATAGATAGACAGATAGATCCTCAGGTTGTAAACTGTACAGTCGTCTGTCTGTTGTCTTCTATTGTAAGTTGTGTAGATGTCTACCAACTTCTATTATCACATACATTTAATAAAGTTCAATGTAGCAGGGAGAAGTCTATCACAAAGAAAGGTGAAACAAAACATGTGGGGTGTATGGGGCCATTTTGCAGTCAACAATTTCCTAAGAGGGATATCTTAGGAATTTGAGAAAAAAAGATGCATACCCACAGAAATACCAATACAGGGTGGATGTTTAAACAGCACACAGAGAACAACCAAGCACAAGATTTGAACCTCGGATGTTGCACCAATGGAATACCAGTGCTAACCACT
Source organism: Polypterus bichir lapradei (assembly GCA_026402145.1). Lineage (NCBI taxonomy): Eukaryota > Metazoa > Chordata > Cladistia > Polypteriformes > Polypteridae > Polypterus > Polypterus bichir. The sequence continues at coordinate 55,908,802 of JANRMT010062807.1, read as the reverse complement.
ACACCAAAAGTAAATTCATCACATAAGAATTGTTCTAGTCCCTGTATCATGCAAACTTGGAATGAGAGATCAAAGGTTATACAATCTCACATGTAGCAAAAGAAAAACTGCAGTTTTTTTTCCTTTTAATTTGTTTCATTCAGAAATGACAGTTGCTTTGCCAGTGTACAAATAAACCATGACAAATCCTCTGTGTCTTACTAGCATCTTCAAGACAGAGAAAAATGATAATATACCGTACATGCCAAATCTGTAGAAATACTTATGTTTCAAGGAATGGCTTTAGCTCTGCATAACTCATAACTGAATTAATCAGACTAATAAAGTGGATAGATGTATATTAGCGGTGGAATTACACAAAAATCTGTGACATGTTTGAAAAATTTTCACTGCAGTATTTTTTTTATTTTTAATAATAAGGTACTTGCTGATTCAAACAGAAATAACATTAAAAAAAAAAAACTCAACCAAGTCTGTTTTTCTTTTTAATATTTTAAAGAGCAGGGATATATAGTGCAGCATGTGAATAAAAAGAATCATTCTATTACTCATATTCCAAGAAGACAAATATTTTCCTCTTCTAACAGCAAGTGGAAGTGAAGGAAGCTGTGGCTCTCTAGGTGATGCCTTTGATTCATTTCTCAAGCGTCTGACCTGGCCAAGAAAAACCTCTTTCAAAACCACCTATGAATCATTTGATTGTAGAAACATTGTGTGCAGTTATTTAAAATGTGAATTCATGGAATTTTCCCGGTCACACTGCTGCCCGTACAATGCAGCTCTTTTACGTTGCCTCTGACCTGCATAAACAAACCTTCCATGCAGTCAGTTAACTTGATGATTACAGATGAATTTTGACCCATATGTTTCTTTTGCGTGGCTGTTTACCTGTTTTGTTTAAATATTAGTATTACTTCAAATATCTTAGCAAAGCAGTTTATTTTACGGTATATTTAAGTATCTTAGCAGTATGCAAGTCGGAGAGACAAATTAAAGTTCACTCTGAGTTGAATGATGATGCCTACATTAAACTGAAAATGTTATATTCTTTAAATGTTCTCCTCCTCTCTTCTTTTACCATTACTTCTTTTATGCCTGTTTTACAGCTCTGTCACTTCTAAAGTATCTTAAATGATGCACTGAACTCTTTACCACTATCATGTGAGAACAGAAATACCCTGTGATCAATTTTTCTTCATCAACGTCGTGTGATGGATGCTGCTAACATCGCCATGGCTGAAGACAATCCAATATAAAAAAAGTTAAACCTGAGTTTCTCTTTTCATTTTCGTTTTCAAAATGTCACAAGAAGGAAGTCAACATGAAGCATGAACTCTGTAAATGCTGTAATGTTAAAAGTGCTTAATCAACACTACAAACAGAAGGACTCTTCTGGCAAGGCTTTAGCCAACAGCAAGTTTAGAGGATATAGTTATGCATGTTATGTTCTTTATTTTTTTATTCTCAGTCTTATGTTGGTGTAGATTGTTTTGATATGACTCCCAACCAACTTTCTAAAACATTATGATGAGAGCTTGCCATTCAAACTAAAAACTCATCCACTCTGTCCAACTAGATTGTCCAAAGTAACGTTAAATTGAGACTGAAAGTTCCCTAAAGTCTTACTGTCTGGAACACTACTTGGTAATTTAGTCCAAGTGTCTATGGTTTTTTCAATGAAAAAAAAAACATTTGTGGAGAATCTGCCCTTAAGTTTCTGTTCACATCCTTGTGTTCTTGTTGAAGAGTAACAGCCTGTATCTACTGAACTAACTTCCTTAATAATTTTAAACACTTTGGTCATGTCACCTCTTAATCTACAATAACTTACACTAAAAGGATTCCACTCCTTTAAACTCTTTCCATAGCTCATAAAGGTTTCATGTAAGTAAACATCAACCTCAGTACCATTTGTGCCACAAAAATTACAATCCACGCAACAAACTATTAAGTTGGGTTACGCCAGAATGGAGGCTTCTAAGTTTTAACCAAATGTGGCATTAATTCCACAAAAACTTTGCAAGAGACCATTTTCTACAGTTGAATATCCTGACAAATATAGTCCACACATTCTTGATTATTTAATTGTTTTACTGCACTTGCCACTTTTGTAAAGCATTTAGTCTTTACCTTATTTACTAGGTAAATTACTTCTTCAGTAATTCTTCACAACACAACTTCATAGAGAAAAATAATCCAGCTATTTTCTTTTTCTTGCTCAGCCTGCACCACTTTTATTGTTTCAGTTAAATGTTCTACGTATTTGGGGTCCATAATGAGATGGTCCAAGATTCTGGTGTACCTGTGATAAACCTTGGCAGAATTAAAGGAACACCAAATGGATCTCACAAAATTGTAGTAAAAAAGGGAACACTAACTGTCAATACCAGGAGAGAGAATATATTTCTTATATTCTGTAGGTGCCTTGAGCATGGGAAAGGCGCTATATAAATAAAATGTATTATTATTTTTATTATTAATATAGAAAATATCTCAGCCAAAAGAAAACCAGGCTAGGAAAACATTTAAAAATCTTTGCCCTTTAGGTACGCTTACAAGCCTTAAGTTTTACTCCATTGGCCATGCTCCCTCTCTCAGGGGTGGGGGTCAACTTGTTCCCAATCCTGCTTTTTGTAAAAATTGATTGATTTGTATGGAATGATTCCAATAAAATTGATAAAAAAAAAATAAAAAAAAATCTTTGCCCTGATAATGATTTAAATTCCATCCACCGTCCAACACGCTATATCCCAACAACAGGGTCATGGGGGTCTGCTGGAGCCAATCCCAGCCAACACAGGGCACAAGGCAGGAAAAAAACCCCAGGCAGGGCACACACACACACTAAGGACAATTTAGAATCGCCAATGCACCTAACCTGCATATCTTTGGACTGTGGGAGGAAACCCATGCAGACACGGGGAGAACATGCAAACTCCACGTAGGGTGGACCCGGGAAGCGAACCTGGGTCTCCTAACTGCGAGGCAGCAGTGCTACCACTACACCACCATGCCACCCATGTTTTAAATTATGCCTAAGTAATGCAAATGCTTTGTTTTAATCCACAGTCTTAGACGCTGGAATACAATAAGATTAAATACTGTCTAACCAGAATTGTCAAAAGCCAGAACTTCTGGGAAATGTGATCCTAGCAGCCATGTAATCAATGGTAAAAAAAAATGTTTTCCAAAATGGTGCCATCAGTGAGAAAACAAAATGTGGCAAGACTTTAAAAAATAATAGCAATCCTAAAACATAAATTAATCCAAAAAGCAACTAAATACTTATATTCTGAGGAGTCCAAATCTCCAGCCTAGCAAAAACAATGAAGAAAATCTGTAAAACGGATCTCTAGAAAAATTAAAAAATGACTAGAATCATAAATTTATTTTGCTTTTCTAATTACTATGTTAATATTATGTATATTTATTGTATTAATCATATTGTTTATTCTCTGTATATTTAGTGTAAGTAAATGGGCTCCCTGATGCTGCCATTGTGAGTTCTGCGATTTCTTAGCATTACTGCTGAAGCATTAGTTACCTTTCATGTGTGTTGTTGGCACCCTTGTTTGGATGTAATTTGTCTCTTTCTGGATTTTGTATTTCTTAATGGATACTCTGGTTTGTAAGGTTCTACTTTTTAACTTTTCTACAACTCTCTGGTGGCCAGTGTGATTTTCTACACTGTGGTGTGCTGTGCCGGTAACCTCATTTCAAGAGAGGCCCACCAAATCAACAAAATAGTTAAAAGGAAGAGCTTATTATAGGCACAGGCGACCTTAGGGGTGTGCGCGGCCTAGGGCTGACCAACCCCACGCGGGGCCAGTTATGTCAAACACTGTTACCAGTATGTGTGGACTGTATAAACTTGCATGTAAATTTAAAAAAATAATGTTAACATACATCGGATTTTCTTATTACAGTTTTCAACTAAATATTTGCAAGTTAACATGCAGACTTCATAAAAATATAACTGGAGAATATAACTTAACAAATCCATTTGAACGGGACACGCAGACCTCAAAAGCAGGGCCCCCTTAGGCGCGGGGCCTGGGGCGGTCACCCCACTTGCCACTCATAAACTCCACTCTTGGTTATCGAACACACTCTGGACCCTCTTCAGGTAGAAGAAATGGCGAGAATGAAAGCAAAAAACAAAACTGAGTGCCATTATGAACAATGCCACACATCCTCTCTCTGACACACTAACACTGAGGACTTTTAGTCAACAAGTTATTCAGCAGAAGTGTTTCAAGTTACGTTGCAGGGGCTCCTTTATACCAACAGCAATATGTCTGTGTAAAACTTCACTGTGGCTGGGACTACCAAGTAACATGTTTTCTTTCTTTTTAATTTTCATGCTTTATAATCATCCTAGTGTGTGTTTAGACCATTGTGTGTTTGTTGTATTTATTTATTTGTTTGTTTATTCATTTACTTACTTATCTACCCATGTATGTAATTATTTATTTAAAGAGTATCAGTAAAAGGCCAAATTAAGTTTTGTCTATCTATTGTTCTGATTCTGGACTTGGCAATGGGAATTTCTCGAGTTGATTCATTTTGAGACATCATTTTGTATAATGTGTTTTATTTAAACATTTTGTTAATAATCTTTAACATTATTATAAAATATTTCTTTGGTCTTTTATTATTTCCCTGTCCATTTGTTGAATTTGTAAGTATAACCATGTATTTGTGCTGACCTGCTGACATTAAGCCTCTCCTTGAGTGTCTTAAGGCCAGACTTACTTAATCTTTCTATGTTTGAATGGTGTTTTGAGGCCTAGTTTTGAAATGAAACCCTTTTTTAGCTTGTGGAGCCCAGCCATCACAACATCTGGTCAAGTAAGACAATTGCATGTTATCTCCTGTTAATACTTTAGAACATTAGAATGAGAATGTGCCATTCAGCCCAAAAGGCCTATCCCATTCCATAGATAAAATAGTATCAAGTTGAGATTTGAAGATCCCTATAGGAGTATTCTCCACAACGCTACTTGGAAATTTATTTGGGTTCTTTGCATGAAGAAAATCATTCTAACATTTACTTAATTGGCCGATGCCTTTATCCAAGGCTGCTTACAACATTTATGATACAATTGGTTACATTTCTTTTAGTTTTCCAGTTGGAGCACAGGCAAGGTGAAGTGACTTACTCTTGGTTACATGGTGTCAGTGGTGGGGTTTGAACCCACACCCTCAGGGTTTGAAGTCCAAGGCCTTAATCACTACAGCACACTGCAACTGCCTGTAACATGTTTCCAACCGTATTCCTGTACTGTTGTTGAAAAGTTTATTTTAAAATAACAAATGTGATTCACTGTATTAATTCTTTTTTATAATTTTAAACACTTCAGTCTTTATTTGCCCCACTGCAGATTGCGGCCATATTGACAATGCCGAGCAACAACAACATTTATTTATATAGCACATTTTCATACAAATAATGTAGCTCAAAGTGCTTTGCATGATGAAGAAAGAGAAAAAAGACAAAGTAAGAATTAAAATAAGACAAAACTCATTAACCTAGAATAAAAGTAAGGTCTGATGGCCAGGGAGGACAGAAAAAACAAAAAAACTCCAGACGGCCAGGGAAAAAATAAAATCTGCAGGGGTTCCAGACCATGAGATTGCCCAGCCCCCTCTGTTTAGAGGCATTTTCCCTTTTATTTTTCCATTAATAACTCAATGTTATTTTATCATAGAAACCAGACAAAAACATAATCAAAACCTTTGAGTGAATTAGATGAAAATTATAGCTTCTCCCTTTTCTTAGAAGAAGCAGAGTTTGAGCTGCGGTGTGACTGTGCATTCTGGAGGAGCCATATTTACCGACTAATAAAATGTAAATTGGTCTCAGCCTTCAAGGAGGAGCTCAGCTGTTTGTCCAAACTTGGCACACATCGCATGGTGGAGAGCGTGAGGCTCGGCCACTGTCCCAGTTCTGAATAGTATTCAGCAAATTCACATAGCATATTGTGCTTTGTTAAGTACGCTTGATTTGGCTTGGGTGATAATGGCATCATGTCCGGAGGTGCCCCAGTGCCTATTGAAATGAAGAAGAAATATAGAAACGTATGTGTGTGTTGTGTACTGTATCTTTAAATAAATCATTTCACAAGTGCCCCTGTATTACAGCTTCCATGTATATTTTAGTGGTGGTCTTTTCCAACCAGGGCAAAGTAGTAAGACTTGCTGTTCTTCTTAGTTTTTTACACACGTGCCGATCGCATTTTGGAAAGCATAATTCGGTAAAATTGAATTTATTCAAATAAGGCGATCTCAACATAAAATCTTTCATACTTAGTTTATATGGTGTAATCAGCACACTGTGGAATTCTATTCACCCTTCCACATTGAGCTCAAAGGAAGATGTATGATGCTATAACTCTTTCCGCAGTTCTAGCCTGCTTGCATTACCCCATGCTCTCAGAATAAGCAAGAGTGAAGTGAACAGAAATATGTGCGAACTAATGAAGCAGCAAATAAAATAAACGTGTCACGACACAAATAATTTTATACTGAGGTTATTTAGCACACAGTGAAAGGCTATGATCTTTTTATTTTATTATTGTATTTATTTTATGCATACCCTTTTCCTGTGTTGAATTCAAAAGCAGATGAATGGCTCTCTTCTCTCCTATATGGCAAATAAAACAAACGCTTGAGACAAATAATATTTCTACTCTGACAATTCCAAAAATATATGCCTGAAGTGAACAGATGTCTACCCACAATTTGTTTTGAAGTACCTTACTGCATGTGTAGAAGTCTTGCTTTTTGTAGCCATCATATGCAGGGCAGTTGAGACAATTTCTCATCATGCATTCAATTGTTACTGGCTATTCAATATAATCAAAACAAATTTCCCACATTTCCATATCTCTATGTATCCCTATAAATTATTTATTTGGAGTAGAAAACAAACCCAGCTGAAATTATTGATGCTTCAGAGACCTATGCCAAAAGAAAATCTGGCCCTTCCTAAGATTACTTTTTATTACTGGGCATGGAATGCTGTGGCATTGGGATTTTTGAATAAATAATGCATTACAAAATCTATACAGATATTACTTGTTATGGAAAGGGCCTCTACTTTCCCATTCTCCTTCATATGTTCAATTTTTTGTGTTGATATCCTCCATTTGCTGCAAACATCTAGTGATTTTTAACTCAGTGAGAATTTGATATTGAAATGCTGAAGTACTACTGTCAATCACACATTTTCAACCCGACTTGCATAATCTCTCGCAATAAAATGCGCAATTTTGAAAATATGATGCACACTGTATGTGTTGAGACCTGCTGAGAATTGTATACCGTTAATGCATGTGCATAATTTGAACATTCCTGCTGTAAAACAAAACCTTTCAAAAATATTTAATTTATCTTCAAGTCGGAGAGACTTTGGTTAAAGCAACCGAACCCAACTCCTCTTTTATAAGAGAAGGTACCCTAGAGCAGCTTTACAAGTAACAGAATGTTAGATACTGAGAAGAAGCATCAGAGACAGAAACATTTAATTAGATTGCCAGGCAATTAATGGGATTCAAAACCTTTTAAAATTATATTTAAAGAACCAGAAAACGATTCAATTAAAAAAAGAACATACAGTAGCAATTACAAGAATACAATCTGAAGTCAGTCTTTGAAACTTTGCACTGAACTCCCGTTGGATTAAGGAGCTTTGCAACAAAAAAGCCCCACTTATAATTATTTTTTTTTTTTTTAACATAGAATGAAAAAATGGATAAAAAAAAAATTGGTTCAGGTCATGCCCGGCAGGATGTAAAAATCTCAATATATACTTTTTCAGTCCATCCCAAATATGGGCTAGTTCAATTTAGAATTGAACATTATACAATTATAGAGAGATTGGTATGAAACGTAAATGCATGGAATGTAACATTTATTGTATCCTTGATTGATATGTATATTATTTACTGTAATGTAAGTTACAATAATAAAATTGAAATAAAACTGCACATTGCATATATCCATTTCAGGTTACCTATGTGAGCCTGACTTTGGCCACAAGTTCTAGCAATGTCATCAACTTTCAAGCTACTCCATCCACTATGTCAGTGCCTTAACATGGCACACAAAGTGGCTTGTGTGATCAATGATCCCCTGAGCGATGCTGTCAGGAGTCATCTACCCAGGTCAGAGTTGAGGTCCTGACTAAGGCTGACTCATACCCCAAATTCCACCAAGATTCCACCCATTGTTTTTGCAACTTTCCGCCACTCCTCATCATCCTGCACATGGCTTGTAACATGGAGACCCAACAGGAAATGAAGTGGTGTGGTGTGATTGAGGATTACACACCCTCACTACCACAGATATCAACAACTTAATTGTGCGGGCTCTTCCTTCCATCCACCTCTCTATTGACACCAGCCTTCTACAACTGGGTGTCAGTTCCCCTGCCCATCGTGCCCCTGGGTCTGCTTTTCCAAAATTGAGCTGCCCTCCCACCAGTGTACGCACAGGAGGGGGGATGTCAGAGATGGAAAAATGGATGGAAAGCGTCATTGTCAGATTGATGGACAGTCATGACTGACTGACATTCTACTGGACTATTGGTTGGAGATACCACAGATTTTCAGTTTATCCTGATGGTGTTCTTTAAACTTTCACCTTACCATTTTATTTTAGTTAGTTGGAAGCATTTGACTCTGCACCTGTGTTTTAACAGAAAACCAGATATGTTATAATACAGTACTCCACATAAAATTAAAAATTATTAGTGCGGAACAATCCATCCTTTTTTAGTTCTTCAATCAACATTGTCTTTCAGCAGCACTCCTTAACCTAATCTAAATCTATAAACATTTTTGCTATTTTTTGAATTTGTGATTACTGTTGTTTTTGTTCTTTTTTAATTTTTTTATTATTTTTGGAGAGGAACGTGCTATATGAAGAATGACACAGTGCTCAACACTGTTGCCTCACAGTTCCTGAATCCTGGAATCAAATCTCAGCCTGGACTCGGTGTGTCAAATCTGAAAGACATGCATGCTAAGTTAATTTGTGACTTCACATTGGAGCAACACAGTGGAATGTGAAAGTGTGTATAGAAAGTCTGTAGTGGCCAGCCCAAAACTGGTTTGTGCTATTTTCCAAATTGCTTCTGTAACCGTGACATATGTAGATAAAGATTGAAAAACCTCTACAGAATGATATAGTGCGCTTCAGTTGTGTAGGGATAGGCGCAGCTAATCAGTTCATTATATATGAAATTTTCCATCAAATTTTGTAAATTTTTGGGTATTTGTTATTTTATCTTTTGTTTGGTTTTGAAGTCTTTTGTCAAATCCCATTGGTTTACTGAATTTTCAGTAAATAAATGGGGATGTGTTACGGTGTATGTGTAACTTGATTGGTAGCAGTGATTTGACACTTAACAGAAACTTAAGTCACTTGAGTATTTGTAACGAACACCAAGAGATAGTTTCTTATTTTGAGGGATTATTTCTGACATGGCAAAACAAATGGAAATATCAAGGTTTTTCAAAAAGCCTCATTTAGATGAAGAGGAACATCTGGGCGCAAATGAAACACACAATTTGCAACAGTGTGCGACTGACAGCAAACATTTCAATCACATCTTCATCTGAGAAGACTCTAGCTTTAGCAGCCCCAAAAGACAAGTATGCTGTGACAGAACTACCAAAAGATTTGTCAGCCATTCACAAACCAGCCACTCAACCTATTTTGCAATCATTTCCATCAACTATGAAAACAGGAAAGGCTCGATGTTTCTCTGTAAAATTGTATGAACAATTCAAATGGATTGAATATAAGACAGGTAGAGACTGATTTTTTGTGTGTGTGTGTCTGTTGTGACACAACAACATTTGATTGACATGATCATTTTTGCTCAACTTTTGCATGGTCCTAATAATTCAGTTATGTAAATATACTGCAGTATGAATAGATGTATTTTTTGGAATAGTGCCCTTATATATGCTACGAAAAACTAGAACACCCATTTTTACAGAGGCCCATGGTAAAATCTATTTCTGGCTATGCCCCTGGTGTGCATAAAAGTGTTTATAAATGTTGACAAAAATAATCCGGCAAACATATATCATGTCATATTAAGATGGGTGTATTTTCATTTACATTGCAATTTTTCACCGTGACATCCTTTCCCAATCACTAGACCACCCTCTTATTTTATATATCACGCTTTATATATTCTGCTTATGAAGGTGTCCTTAATGGGTTGTGAGGTATAAGGAATTTGGAAGTATTCAACCAACGGCTTTAGCTTCAACTAATAGTTCAGTGAGGCTGTCTAAATATACTAAAGGGATGCTAAGGGCAATGTAATAATAAATATGTTACAGATATCAAATAAAGTGAAAAGTCAAAATATATTCTGGTATTGAATAATAATTCTACCAATCCAACTCTAGCAGCTGAAAAGAAAGAGGAACTTATACAGTATGTGATTGGAAAAAAAAAGAAACAGCAACTCACTTTCTGTGCACTCACATACAGTATATACTAACAGATAAGCTTACAAGGTATTCCATCAAAAACAAACCTACAGTAAGTTGTCCGTTTTTTATCTGTAATCAGACATTGTGCATCTTAGTGGAGACTTTGTGCAGGTTAATTACAGTTTTCAGCAAAATTCAAAGAGGACAAAGCTGAAGCATTTTGAGACATGAGAACTCCATCCTTGAGGCTTTAGTATGTAAAACACTATAACAGAAGTAAAGAAAGTAAGTTAATTAATCTATATTAAAAGAGAAGGAAGAAATGAGAAATAAATTAGAGCATTTCATTCCAAATGTAAGCATCACACACTGCTAATACTGTATAATTATGCTGACAAACTGAAATAACAAAGTATTGAAAAAAATGGGATAGATAGATAGATAGATAGATAGATAGATAGATAGATAGATAGATAGATAGATAGATAGATAGATAGATAGATAGATAGTGTGAACTTGGCCCCGGACACAGGCAGACGGACATCGTTGGCTCCACCACACACTGTTTATTTACAATTCTATTTACAAATTTCGTGCACTCACAACCCCAGTGCCTCCAGCACCGATTCCCCAAAGTCCAGGCCACACAGTTCCACTGCCCTTCTCTTGGCCGCCTCCTGTCCTCTCTCCAGCTCTGTCTGCTTCCTCCCGACTCTCGCCAATGACTGGAGGGAGGCGGCCCCTTTTATAGGAACCCGGATGGGCTCCAGCTGCTTCCCGGCCATCTCCCGTGGACACACCCCCGTGTGGCGGAAGTGCCGGCTGCACACCCAGAAGCCGTCCGGGTGTCCCCTGTCGTCTTCCCCCCGGCACTTCCTGGCGTGGCGGAAGTGCCGGGCTCCCAGGATAATCAGGCACTGGGGCGCCGCCTGCCGGTGGCCACGGGTCCCTACAGGGCTGGGCTTCCAAGCCCTCTACCCGAGGCCTCCAGCATAACCAGGATGGACGCCCCCTCTCGGTCTGGAGGAGGCACAAGCCCTCCTCTGGTCCTCCTGGGCGTCCCGGCCGGGGACCACACGGGATATACCGGCATTGGGGCGCCGCCTGGCGGTGGCCACGGGTCCCTACAGGGCTGGGCTTCCAAGCCCTTTACCTGAGGCCCCCAACATAACCAGGACGGACGCCCCCTCGAGGTCTGGAGGAGGCATAAGCCCTCCTCTGGTCCTCCTGGGCGTCCCGGCCGGGCTCCAGCCCCGGCTGGGGACCACAATAGATAGATAGATAGATAGATAGATAGATAGATAGATAGATAGATAGATAGATAGATAGATAGATAAAAAAAACAGAAACTTCATCATTGATATACTTAACTGTCTAAGAAATAGGAATTAATGACATTCTTTTAAAACTAAGGAAACAGGGCTAATGGAATTTCATACAAAAAATGTTAGGTCATTTAAGTTTTTTAGACCTATAGGAAACCAAGTATTAAGTACAGATGTCCAGAATGCTCACCTGCAAGATCAGACAGTATTGTAATCAGCCCAGGATATGGCTTCACAATTTTACATTTTACCTACATGTAAAGAAGCACATGGAGCAGAAGAAGAAGCTTACTACACTGTGTTTTTTTTTTTTTTTTTAAATAAAATCTGATCGATCATTTATGGTGATACTGACAGTAGACAGTCTCCCATAAGAAGACTGCTGAAGACTGCTCTTCCCCTCCCGGTCCAGCACACATAATTTTAATGTGTGACCATAACTGGTTCTAACAACTAGATTGATAATGTTTGAGCTATGCACAAAAGGAAAGTGATTGGTCAGAAAAATATTTCTAAAATTCTTTTTCATACTCTTCATCATATATAAATCTCTGAATAATATTGCCTCTAATTATATATTGGAATGCCTATCCCCCTATATTCTCAGTCATAGTTTTAAATCCTCAAACACTGGGATGCTTATTATTCCTACAGTTAAGCATGAAGGGAGTGGTAAGACGACCTTTGCCTGCTGTGCACACACTTTTTAATTTCCACAGTTGTGTTTGTTTCTGTTCTGCCAATCCTAATACATTATAAAATATATTGCAATATCATATACTGTACTTAATAAACTTTTATTTTCTGGTTTTCTTTGGTCTTGCACCACTGCCACCCGATCATCTGTGATGCTGGAAGGAATGTGGACTCACCAATCTTCTGCATCATAACAGTAATGAAGTACTGTATTTTATCAAACTAATGTTTTAATGGAATTCCTAGTAGAGTTGAATGGTCTTTTGGTTTATTTTTGGCAGCATCTCTCCAGCTAGACATTTTATTTTCCTGTCCTCAATGGCCATCTGACCATAGCAGCAGACTTATCATCATAATTATTACAGACTTGAAAAATGAGTTTAGAAATGTAACCCATATTTAATGGCTCTGCCATTATTTGTGCTTATTTTTTTATCATTTTTTTATATTTATTTGTATGTATTTATCCTTTTTAGTTGTCATTTTGCATAACTTCTTATAAAGCACATTGAGCTACACATTTTGTGTGAAAACATGCTATAAAAATCTGTTAGAATATTTGTGGAAAGAATGCACCCCATTCAAATACTCTGAGCTTTGTTCTTTGGAGTTAAAAGTAAATCTCTGACAGAAAATAGAGCACTATTGTATGGAGTTTTTATACATGACTTACTGCCCTGAATGGTGACAAACCACTGTTTCATTTCATATTTGTGGCCAGTCTCATAAATTCTGATCTTTCTGAACAAACAAGACAAAGGTGAAAAATTGTGATGCAGGGAAGATTATGAATGATAAAGCTTATGGAAGGAAAACTGGAAGAATGTAGTAAAGTACAGTTTCTTTAATCTAAAGTAATAATGAATACATCAGCATGTGTTTTAAACTAATATTAATATATCCAAAAAATTAATCATTCTCTAAAAGTTCACAAAAAATATCAGGTAAAAATCAAATGAATTATGTTATACATGGAGAGAAAAGAGGGAATTTAGGTCACCGTCCTACTCAAAAATGCATCAATGTATCACTTGAAAAATAACATTATTTGTGAAGGAGTTTGATTGCAGTTGAATCTGAAAAAATGTGTTTGTGTTCAGACTGAACCACATATACATGGGAAAATTATATAATTAAAGATAGTAGTCATAACCAATCATTTGTGAAAGGAAAAAGGCAATGAATAAGTATGAAGAAATGCTTTTTTTAATGGCAATGCTGTTAAACTACTGGCAATTGCATGAAATCAGACCTCAATTAGAGAATAAAAGATACTGCTGTGAAATGATGAAAAAAATTATAATAAAGAAAAAGTAACAAAATGTCTAATGTGGTAGTCTGCAAACTAAGAATTATTTTTAACAAGGAGCTAATAGAAGACAAAATGGGTGTGAAGAAGTCAAAATGTTATGTCTCTAAACTTGTTTTCTTTTTTAGTGGGATCATTACTTTTTTTCTTATATATAATGAAATTAAACTGGGCACTGTTATTTTTATTGATCACATGGGGACACAAAGCTGCTGGGGGACAATTTGTTGTAGCCTCATAATTGTACTGGGGAGCACTGCTAATCTGGGACAGCCAGTAGAGGGAGTTCTGTTGATTTGATTCCAGGCATTAATAATGTCATCTGTGACCCTAGAATTGCTTACAGCAGGGGACCCTGAAGTAGTATGGATCCCAGTTTAAATGAGCCTTTCTTCCTTTGGTCCAAAGAGTGTGAAGAAAAGAGGCAGGGATCAGCTGGCAGAATGGGTTAAGGACGGCCAGCGTAATAGAAGGTGAATAAGGAGAACATAAGCAAGAGAGTAGCCAGAGTTATTACTGTTCAGTCAGATCTGGAAGGTAGAGATGTCTGTTATTTTTCTCTTTTGTCACATTTTATTGTTCCCCTGTTTTGCTTATTCCATCTTTTATTGTTATTTTAGACCGTTGTGTTAGTGTTTGGGGACAGCTGAAGAGTGTTTCTACCTTACACTATAACGTATATATACTTCTGGTCAAAAGTTTTAGAACCCCCCCTCCATTTTTCCAATTTTAATTGAAATTTACACACTTTAACGTGTCAGTGTACTCTGAAATGAACGCAGAGAACAAACAACAGTAGATAAAAAAGAAACCAATTTGTTTAACAAAATTTAATGTAAAGTTTAGACTGGGGGTCTCCAACATGTCGCTCGTGAGCTACCAGTAGCTTGCAACCCCTTTCCAAGTAGCTTGCCAAAGAGTTAATGAATCCTACATAAATTTGAAAACTTGATTAGTCAAATTAGGGGTGGACGATCTTTCCAAAAAATCATATCACAATCCTTTTAACACAAAATTACAATCCACAATCTGAATTGCAATCTATCTGTTCAATGTGGCATACACACAGAATATCCGGACTCAATCTCATCAAGACCCAAGTAATACTTTATTTTAAATATCAAACAAAGTTGAATTCAATTGTTCTCTTGTTCGCTAGCTAAGCGGAGTTAAGGTACCCGAAGCTGGCGAGTGAGTGAAGAAGTTCCCTGCCTTCGGCCCACTGTGTGTGTCTTGGATTCGCACAAATAAATCGCTCCTGTAAGCGAACTATGATATATAGCAAAATGAGAGAAGTCACAAAATCAACTGGAATGTTTAAACAAATTATAGAAAAAAACCTGATCTAAATCCGTTAAGTAGTTCTCTCGTGAAAAGCGGACACGCATACAGACAGACAGACAATTCAATTTTATATATTATATATTAGTAAACCTGCAAAATAATGTGCAGTTAAAGTCTCCATTTCTGGAGTTTAGTAGAGCAAGATAACTATAAGAATCTTTACCACGCAGCTCTGAAAATGTCTGCTTTGTTTGGGTCTCCATACCTCTGTGAGTCTGCCTTTTCTGACATGAATGTCATGAAATCAAAGTTCAGAACAAGACTGACAGATGAACATTTAAATGACTCCATAAGAGTGAACCTAAGTGGCTATACTCCACCAGACACCTGCCTCTCTTGTTGACTCCATGCAGTGCCAGTCATCTGACTAACGAAGAAAAACATCACACATGCAACTGGACATGCGAATACTCTTGTGAAGTGAAACAGTGACATGGAACAAAATGACAAATGAAGAAGGAATATCTGTGTATTTGGAATTGCATTGTTTTGTTTTGACAGCATTCATGTTTTAAGTCAATAGTGTGAGATACACTAGAAAATGCATACAGACATTCAAAATGTACTTGCAGGTGAACTAAATATTTTTTGTGAAGTTTTAATGCAAAATGTGAGTTGTGGACACCAACATTTTGTAAATGTTCAGGCAAAACAAGCTTATTCAGTTTGTTTGGGTTGAAATAAACTATGAGAATAAACGTTAGAAAACAGGAGTAGCTCTCAGCCATTTTCATTTTGTAAAAGTAGCTCTCAGAGGAAAAAAGGTTGCCACTTTTTGTGGATGTAAATTCCAAACATGCTTGTTGCATGGTTTCTACAATGGAAATTAATTATTTCTCAGAAAGTTCTTCCCTTCACTGTTGCAGACATTCCTACAAATGTGTTTCCCTTACAGATTGCTTTGTTTTCTGCCTTCTGTCAATCTCATCCCAAACAAACTTGATGTGGTTTAAGTCTGAAGATTGTGCCTCCCATTACATTATTTGAAGTCTACCTGCTTTTTCATTTCTTCTAAGGTAGTTTTGACACAGCCTAAAGGTATATTTTAGTCCATTATCTTGTTGTAGGATGAACCCCTGACCAACTAGGTGTCCATCAGAGTGCATTAATGGCACTGCACAATGCTGCAATAGGCCTTTTGATTCAGGGTGTCAGTCACCCTGTGCAAGTTCATCAACTCTGGTGTCATTGGTGTCACACACTGAGGAACAGTCCTTTTACTAACTTTATGGCAAACAAAAACCCTGAGTGATAAACCAAAGATTTCAGGTTTTGATTCATTGCTACATAAGACTTTCTTCCAATCTTCAGTAGTGCACAGGCAGTGGTACTTTTTATTTTTCAATTCTAGCAATGGCTATCTTAGTGCCACTTGATCTGAGAAACTTTTCATATATATAAAGAGAGAGAGAGGGAGAGAGGATGAATATATTGTCACAAAAGTGAGATTGGTCTGTCTTTTCCAGGGTGTGATATAAAAGGTACACGATGGAAAGAGCTGAAGGTTGCGACTTAAACATCCTACACTTCTGCCCTCACCCTTGACTAACCATCATTGAAGCCCCACTTGCATGCCCTTTTCTTTTCATCCGTTACCCATATAAATAATGCATATTCAAGCCATCAGGATGGGACACAGACACCATAGTGTCACACTAGCTTCTGCTACTTTTATACCTACAATATTATTCCAAAATTAAATAAATTATCTCTAAATCTTCCTTATGCTAATGTTCTTTATTTTTCTGAGCTATAATCTATGTTATTCCTTTTATTCTTTAGTGTCATATTAAAGGCAATGTCTTTTATTGCTTTAATTAAAGTATCAGCATATGTTGTAGCCTATGGTCTGGCATTAAACACTTCACAACTTGAGTGCTCTTAAGTTGTCTCCAACTTTTCTTGAGATATTTACATATCCATAATAGCAATAGAATCTCCATTGGCCATTTTGTAATAGATCCCTCTGGTCTGGATTTGTGTAGAGCTTACCCCAAGTGGCTATATTGTAAAGCATCCCTTTAGTGCTTTGGTTAATAATAAAAGTTGTTACAGTAATTAAATATTGATTGACAATAATATTTAAAATGAAATAATATTGATTTTCTTAACTTTTCAGAAACAGTTAACAAGCTTCTGTTCAGAAATGAAAATTCATCAACAATTCTTCAAACATTCTTTTTTCACATTTTCCTATTTTTTAAATACATGTTACTACTGCTACCTAACGGGATCTGGGGGCAGCTTCCATATTCCCTGCATGCATACATCGCTTTTCTCAGATTTTCTCCCAAAGAAATGCATGTCAGGCTAACCGGTTACTAGTATACCCTGTGGAGTTGCCGAAATCACTGAAATGTTCATGAACTTTTCCAAACTCTGTTAAATGCATTGAAGTCAGTGCCACTGAGGGCTAAGGGAAGCATCTGACAGCTACGCTGGACTGATGATTGTGAACAAAAATGTGATCTGAGCTGTAAGGCAGCAGTGCTAATCAATGTGCCACCGTGCCTCAAACAACAAAAGACACAGATGGAATGATAACCACTAACAAAACATAACAAAATACCTCTAACTAGAAATAAGTTAAAATATATATATCAGTGCACTCACAGACATCCAGTAACACTAGCCTTGTGGTTATTATTTCACATGTCTTTTCTTACTGAGAGAAAAGATGGCTTCTTTAAGGCTTGTTTTGGATATCACTTGCAGCACATGGCTAATTATGCATGCAAATTAGTCACAGTGCACTGCAGTACCAGGGCAAAGGGATCAGTGCTCTATATTCAGTGGTAGTACTCATAATATTCTTATTATGGTCAGCTAATATACTCCTCATGAAGGGTGGAAGACTGGAGTACTCATCAGGTTGTGACATTATGCATACGTGAAGCAGCTCGACAACCATCTTACAGTATATCAGTCAGTCAGTCATTTTCCAACCCACTATATCCTAACACGGGGTCACGGAAGTCTGTTGGAGCGAATCTCAGCCAACACAGGGTGCAAGGCAGGAACAAATCCTGGGCAGGGTGCCAGCCCACCGCAGGGACCAGGGACAATTTAGGATCTCCAATGCACCTAACCTGCATGTCTTTGGACTGTGGGAGGAAACTGGAGCACCCCTGCAATGGGCTTTAACAGGCCCTGCCTCTTGACAGCCCCCCAGCCTTGACTCTCTAAGAAGACAAGAAAAAACTCCCATATTTGCCGATCAACACTAGTGTTGACTCTAAATTGGCACTATGTGAGAACAGATGTATGAGTGTCTGTACTGAAATAAACATGGTTTAACATCAAAGGTTGGCTCTTACCTTTTGCTGAATGTTGCTGTTAGAGGCTTCTGCTCTCAGTGATTCTGTGATGGACTATGAAGGCTCAAAAAACATTGTCATACGTGAATTGACATTATGTATGTCTTTTTAAAATTAAGAAAACATTATGCCATTTTATTAATTCATTAATGAATATGGCCATTGCTTTTGTTATACTTGACTAACATTTTAGTTAACAGTAAAACAAGGTCTTCGGGAAAAGAGATAAAATCTGAATAAAAAAGCCGAGTAGTGCATAACATACAAATGATTGTTGCCATGTGATTTCACTGCTGATTTGTGCTGCCTATTTTTATCTAAGAACATTTGGAAGTTGCCTTTAAAATACTGTTCTATCTAAAACTATCTAGATGCAGTTTGATAAAAACTTCACTAAAATTTAAATAAGGCTTCATTCTGAGCTGACTGGCTAACAGCTCACAGTGGCACTGTGCCAGCCATTAAGTTCTCCTCTGTCGCAAGTGCCGAGTGAACTCTTGTGGTAAAACGGTGGTATTTTATAAATATGTAGAGTTTGTATACTGTATAATTACCAAGTTATCTGTAGGGCATAAAATGAAACAGGTGTTTTTATTTAATTTATTATGACAATTATAATATTTATGGATAACATTTTTTAAGAACTTGCATTTTTTTCATTAATAATCCTTTGCAATGGCTAAATAGTTTCAAGTTTATATTAGATATTGCACAAATTCTGTGACTAATGAATTAAGATCAGTAAATGTATAATGTTTGTCAATGCCTTTTTAAAACTTATAAATACTTATAAAGTGTTATCAATAAATGGATTATGATGTTTATAACTATGTATGGACTAAAGCTCAGTTAAGCATTATTTAATGTTTGTTAATTACTTATTAATGAAATTTATTGTATAGTGTTACCTATTTCTGTAACAGCATTAGATGTAGATTCAAAATGACAGACAAGACAAAAGTGATTTTAAGATGACTAAATTGGTAGGCTAATCACCTATGACTGGATTGCTGATATATGGTGCTCTTTAAAATCCATCTCTCCTTTCATTTTCTAACTTGCCTAATCTATTTCAACCCTGCAGGGTCCTGGGAGCTCATCCCTGCTACATGAAACATGGAAATCACACCACACAAGAAACTCTAACTGAATATTATACTGTATGTGCATCTGACTTAAACGCAAATGCATCAGCTTTCAGTTAATAAAAGCAGCTGATGTTTTGTTTTGTGCTGGCTGAAATTACAAAACGTTGTCTTACTTTGGAGATTAAATGACAACATCAAAGGTAAGAAATGTGTCTGTACCTATTCAGCTGATTTTACACCTTAAGCTTCTTGCCTCTTTCCAATACTTGAAAATCAAAGTCAACAAAAATTTAAATATTTTTCTTTTATTGATTTGAGTATGTATATTCCTCTGGACTCTCTACAGGCACAGTATAAAAAAAATCATAAAACTGAGATTTGTCTGCTTCTTTAAAGATCGTTAGTCCTGTCACCAGGGCCTAGAGTTTCAAGACAAGGCGGGGGAAACTTACATAAAACACTGCCCCATTCAGTATCAAAACATCATTTAATTAGTTGTCATGGACTTCACTCATAAAAAGAAAAAAGATGGCTGTATGCCCTCTTTTGGCATCATGTGGGGCAATGCTTATATTAGTAAAATAATAAGTTACATTTACATTTATTTCCCATGTAGATGCTTTTCTCCAAAATAACTTACAAGGCTGGTCACCAAATTTAAGTAAACATCAGTCTGGAGGACTCTTTGGGGTCAAGGGTTACAGGACAAGGTTACAAAATTCACAAAAGTGAAGATCTCAGAGCAGAAATACAAGAGAATTATAATTCCTAGATAAAAACCTTAGAGCTAACATCAGTTAGATAGAAATTTACCAAATAAAAGAGGAGTGACGGGTGCCCCCTCAGCTGGTTGAACACTAAATGTGACCCCGCATTTTCAAACGTTTATTTAAGGCTGGTAACACATGCCAGTACTCCCTCCAGCAGAGAGTTGCAGTAGTCCAGATGTGACAGGACCTCTGTCTCGACCAGGCGGTTTGCTACATACTCTGTTATATATGGTCTGATCTTCTGGATATTGTGTAGAGTGAATCTGCATACCCAGAGACTGTAATAACATGGTCGGTGAATAACAGCTGGTCATCAATCAACACCCCAAGGTTGCCCACTGACTTGGTGGGTGTTAGTGATGATGAACCAAGCTAAACAGAGATGAGGTGTTTAACAGATGGACAGCTGGGATGAAAGACGATTATTGTGTACCAAGCTGAGCTGGAGATGGTTTTCCTTCATTCAGGTTGCAATAAAGTATCAGTGAGACATGCAGAGATTCTGGCTGATACCCCCAGGGAACAAAAGTTACAGTTCCTAGCATAGCATACATATGAAAAACCATGGGACTGGATAGTAGTGCCCATTGACACAGTATATAAGGAGAACAGAACAGGGCCAAGCTTTGATCACTGGGGCACTCCTGTGCTTGCCTGGGGCACCCGTGACATTTCTCCATGCCAGGACATATGGAAGGATCTGCTAGGGACAGTCCCATTGATGCCAAGATCAGATTGGGGGGCAAGGAGGATCTGGTGTTTGTCCATGTCCATTGAAAGGAGAGATCTAGAAGGATTAGGAGAGATCACATGTTGGTAGCTCTAGCCTATTGTAATGTGCTGACACGGGTAAGTAAAGATATCTCATTGGAATGGCCCTTCTTAAAGCCTGACTGATTAGTTTTTTGCAGTCTGTTCAGTTTTATATAATCTAGATACTAGAAATATAGTGTACTCATTTTCAGATTTCACAGTGAATTAGTGCTGCTACCTGACACCTCTAGGAGAATGAACATTAAATATTAAAGTAAACCCGGTCACTGTCTCAGTGGAGTTTAAGAAAACTCTGCCAATATCTGTTATAGGTTTTCTTTTCCTACATCCTAAAGATGTGCAGATTAGGAAATTAGCAACTGACCCCATCACAGAGAATGTGACTTGTGCTTGATGCTCCCAAAATAGACTCAACCCACCCCATGATCACAAACTGAATTGAGAAAGTCAGAGAGTGAATGGATGGATGGATAGATTTCAGTGATTCTTCCATTCAGTTCATCTAGGCAACAATTTCAATTTCTCTTTTTATTTCATCGAAATGTCTCAGCTGAAATTGTGATAACCCTAATACATACCATCAAATTTTTCCAAATGTGTGAAGCATAAAGGAATTGCTCACAGTTTTAGGAGCCTGGGTTTAGATCCCAGCCAAGATGCTGTCTTTGTAGACTTTTGCATGATCTCCTTTACTCTGTAGGTTCTTCTACAGCTTTAAGATGTGCAGATTAATCTGTGACTTTACGTAGGTATGAGTTTGCCAGACTAGTGTCTGTGTAGGGTTTGTTTATGCTTGACTTGAAGCTGCTGATCCTGAAAAGTATTAAGCAAGTTCAGTAACGGATGAATGGATCTCATAAAAAAAACTTTACACACTGCAGCAATAATAAAAATAGTATTCAAAGTAGTGGCCCAGAAAATTATTAAGTGAACTGCAGATTCAGAGGGTTCTAAGGCCTATTCTTGTAGTACTGAGAGCAAGGTTAGGGTCCCCTCTGTTCAAGATGCCACAGTTCTTATGCATGCTTATACCCACACTATTTCACAATAGGCTAATAAATAAAAGTCATCTTTATAGCATATTAGCTAAGGGGAAGGTGTGTAGCTGAACCCAGATGAGAATAAAAAAGCCATAACAACAACATTTATTTATATAGCAGGTTTTCATAGAAATTGTGAAGTTTCTGAACTCTTTTGGGACTCCCCCCAACGGGACGACACGCTGAAGACTGTCCTGAAGCCCGATCACCGCGTCTGTGGAAGACTGTTTATCTGTTGACGGGGCAACCACAGGCTCACAGTGCTGCAGTGGCTTATCGCAAAAGCAAATCTGAGCCGATTGTAGTCCTATCCTGTGTATAGGATAGTGGCAGATCACGCTACAATAAATAACCGTGCTGTTCCTGTTTCAAACTGAATAAAGTTGGTTTTGCTAAAGTACTGAGACTCAGCCTCATGTTTTGGGGTGCAAGACAGTGACTCACATGGCACAACATTATGTAGCTCAAAATGCTTTACAAGATGAAGAAAGAAAAGTTTATGAAAAATAAAAACAAGATTAGGCAATACTAAATAACAAAGAATAAAGTAAGGTCCAATGGTCAAATAAAAAAAAAAACTCCAGAGGGCTGGAGAAAAAAAAAAACAAAAGAACAAACATAGATCCTCTCCCCACACAAATGTAATTTTATCCCAGGAATACACCCTCTTTCCTTGAAAGAACTCTTAATAGATAGATAGATAGATAGATAGATAGATAGATAGATAGATAGATAGATAGATAGATAGATAGA
>JANRMT010062807.1:55846421-55864555 GCA_026402145.1 Polypterus bichir lapradei | reverse complement strand
ATAGATAGATAGATAGATAGATAGATAGATAGATAGATAGATAGATAGATAGATACTTTATTAATCCCCAAGGGGAAATAATGGTTTAGGTGAGATCATCTCAGTTTCCTGAGGGGAAGTGGGCAAAAGTAGAAATTAAATGTTACATCCAGGAGGGACCAATGAAGTTAATCACAGCTCATGGTCTAGGTCTGTTTTCCTGGGGGGGTAAATGACTTGTGATGACTGGGTCCTAATGATTGTGTAATGAGTTTCAAAAGCTTGTTCAAGTTTCTACATTTGATGCTCACTTTTTTTCCAAACTATATAATCTAATTGACAGGGTTAGAAAGGCCTACTACCTTACAATTATAGAATTGGTCTGCATGGGGGACCATTTACCTTTAAGCAGGGGTGTCAAACTGCAGTCCTGGAAGGCCGCAGTGGCTGCAGGTTTTCATCCTAACCATCTTCTTAATTAGTGACCAGTTTTTGATGCTAATTAACTTCTTTAGCCTTAGCTTTAATTAGCTTGACTCAGGCCCCTTAGTTGTTTTTTCCTTAATTAGCAGCTGGACAGTAATGAGACATAAAACAAGCAGGACATGACCAGCTCACCTGTACCCATCAAACAAAATCTGAAAATAAAGATGAATGTCTTGGTAAGGTTGATCCCTCAGGTTACCAAAACATCTTAGGAGTTCTTAGAAAAAAACAGATTATCAGCAGTTTTGGAAATGTCTGCTGTGGCAGAAAGAGAGCAGCAACAAGCCATGGAATTGAATAACGGGTTTAATTAACAACAAGAATCAGCTTCTCATTAATGAGCTGGTTGGAGCCTGAAGCCCCAATTTAGCTGGTCATCTGTGGGCTCGTTTCATGTCTCATTTCTGTTTGGCTGTCATTTAATGAAGAAAAGAGTCAATTCAGAAGACTTAATCCTTAAAAACAGGGCTATTAAAATAGAGGGAAAAGAAGTTAATTAGCAGTGAAAACTGGACACTGATTAGGAAAAGGGTTAGAAAGAAAACCTGCACCCACTGCGGCCCTCCAGGCCTGGAGTTTGACACCTGTGCCTTTAAGAGTCTGCCTGATAAAATGCTTATGCCTAGTGATAGGGACTTCTATATTTGTACAGTGTAAACGTTTACAGCTTTGATGCATTTACAGTAACATGCAAACAGAGTAAGGACTTATCTACAGCAAATGGATATTTGTGAAGATTCAATAATAGCAAAGGCACTGTGCACTTACTTGAATTATAACTTGTTACACACATCAACAAAACAGTTAGATTCTTGCTGTGAAGGAAATGATTAATTATCAAGTTACTAGAGTGCATTATCATCAGGGGCACATAATATAAACCTTTTGCAGCCAGTTAAGAAGAAGCAGGGATGACAGAGTTATTGTAAATCAACATAATTTACACCCAGGGGTATGAAATGTTTTCTAACATATTGTAAAATCAAAAAAAAACAAATAAATAAAAATAAAATTAAAAGCTTTCATAGTAGGCTTTGAAGTGCCTCTAAGTCAGCAGTCTAAGGGTATACTTAGTTAGGAGAGATATACAAAATAAATATAAAAATATTTTTAATAGGTTTAAAAAATGTATGAAGCAATCACTGCTGAGTTACTTTTTAAGAAAAGAAAATAAACACTACTGTGTATAATTGACAAATTATATGTATTAAAGATGGTATATACAACACATACAAGTAATTAATGTCTACTAATGACACTGTCTGAAATGAACAATGGATCCCTAGGGCCACATAAACAATATATCTCTTTCTCATTACATAGAAATGTTTAAACTACAGTTGAGAATCAACAATCACCAGCAATTTCTTTTTTCCCACAAAGCAAGTTTACATTTGAACTAAAGCAACTGCAATACTTTCTCATTCCTCAAAATGACAAAGCTATTCATCCATTTTTAACCTGCCTAGTTCCTTGCAGAGACACAGGGAAGCACAGCCTGTGTCACCAGCATTAAGCACAAGAGATGATTTAATTGTGGACAGGAAGAAAACCTTCATAGACACACATAGACACATTAAAAGTGAATTCAAATTCCAAATGAAGAGCAGCACACGTTCAAATTCAAGCTTTAACCCATTCTGTAGCTTAATAAAAAAGATAATTATGGGCAAAAAAGGCCACACCTAATCTTAAAGAGCCATTATAAATAGCATTCTTGCCTTGAAAAAATACAGCATGAAACATTTTTATGCATCATTCTTCCTGTGTTTCGCATATCTAGGTTGGAGTGGTGGTTCTGAGGCTAGGAATCTGTGCCAGTGATCGGAAGATTGCAGGCTTGAATCCCTTAAATGCTAGAAGTTACTCTACTCCTTTGGGCCCTTGAGCAAGGCTTCGTCCTGGGTACGACATTAATCTGCACCCAGCCTTGAAAGCAAGTCATCCAACTAATAGGAAAAACTTAGGGGTTGGTGGCCGGATTGGCACTCCAGCCTCCACTGTTCCAGTGTGGTGCTGAGGTGTCACACACTGCACTCGGGTCCCAATCCAGGTGGCTTGGAGTGTGGTGTGCTGCAATGTACTAAAGTCTAAACACCAAATTCTTGGACAAAAGAAATAACTTGCTTAATGAATTAAAGGCCCAAACTCTGAACTTTGCTTATTGTAAATCTTGAAACTTCAGTTCTGTATGTGGAACAACTGGTTAGGATGTGTTGCTCATTTTATACACCAAATGATGCCTAGTGTAAACACAATATATTAAATATTCATGTGTGTACACACACACACACTCCAGATCAACTTGAACATGCCAATTAACCTGACATGAGTGTCTTTGGGAAATGGGAAAAAACTGAGAAAGAAAACCTAGAGAAAGTTCATGGAAACACAACCATAGTATGCAGTGTTTACACAGACTATGACCACCTCAAGTTCTGAGGCACCAATAATACTAACCAGTACACCACTGTGCTAGTATATTATTGTTTCCAGTAGTTTTAAAGAGATATGGCCCATAAAAAAACTTTAAATGTGATGAATCCCTAAAACCTGTTTATAGATAGTAAGATGTTTTGCTAATCAAGTCAAGTTTTCTGTTATGTCAATCCAACAAAAGTCTTACTCTCCTCAGAACAGTTGAAATTAAAACATTTCAAAAAAAGCTGCATATACACACACATACACTGCACAGCATACAGCATATATATATATATATATATATATATATACTGTGACAGTTTAGGGGCTTTCTCGCTCCCTTGAACCCTCAGACCACTCGTCAGACACCAGGTAAAAGTCCAATAATTATTATTTATTATAATAATAAAAGTGCACAAAGCACCACCACTCCACTATTCTCAATAAACAATACAATAATTCAATAAATCACAATCCTCCACTCCCAGACGCTTTGCCACCCTGCCTCCCAACTCAGCTCCTTGTCTGGGAGTTCCCACAATCCTTTTATAATCCCTGACCCGGAAGTGTTCCAATCCCCAATCCATGTGATCTCTAATCACTTCCGGGTCAGATAAAAAGTCCTTTTCTTTACCCCGGAAGTACGTCATCTCTCCTGTCGCTGTGACTAAGACGCATTTCCAGGTTATAGGGCACAAATGACTCTCTGGGCCTCCCTGCAGCGTCCTCTGTTGGCCCCTGTGGTATCCAGCAGGGCTGTAGAGGAAAACACCATTGTCCATGATTCCCTGCTGGTATCCGGGGCACCTCCATGCTACAGGGAGAGCGCCATCTGGCGGCCTGGGGGTATTGGCCGGGATGAAAAGCCGGCCATGGACCACAATACATATACACACACACACATATATATATATATATATATATAGATATAGATAGAGAGAGTGTTAATGTGTGGACGCTAGGTGGCACTGTTGCCCACCTTTTCCCCAACAGACAGACAGACGCTATGGACACAGGTTAGAAGCACTAAAAAGTATTTTATTTAATCCTTCTTTTCCAAACCAGTGCCGCCAAAGCACTACAGCCACAATAAGCAAGTAATAAACACAATACTCTTCTCCTCCACACCTCCCAGCAAGCTTTGTCCACCACCTCCCAACTCAGGCCCGCCTGCTGGGTCTTCAGCAGTCCTTTATATAGTGCCTGACCCGTAAGTGCTTCTGTTCTTATTTATTCTTGTTCTTATTTATTTATTCTTGTGCATATATGTATTATGTATGTCGGTGTATGTGTGTTTATGTATGTATTAATAATAATTCACAATAATAATATTGTGAAATAATAATATATATATACTGTATATTTAATTATATATATATATATATATATATATATATACTTAATTCTTTATCTGGCTTTTATTTTTTACTATTACAAGGTTTTATTCTATGCAAAGCACTTTGGTCAACTTTTAGTTGTTTTAAATGACCATAAACTATCACAATTGGAGTGTGTGCCTCCAGTCTGTACTCATTCACACAGTCTACTTTTGTTTTCTAAGGCACAGAGATATTTGTTGTCTTTTTGAAACAGATGGGGACCACAGATTCAAAGATATTAAAGGTGTCACTGCAGATGTCAGCTACCTGGTTGCTAAAGGCTTTTGAAACATGCTCAGAAATTCATGTGCTCTTTTTATTACATAGTTTTTCCGCAAGACTTTAAACACTAATTCTTATTCTGGTCAATTGATTTCCTAGAAACACTAACATTACAATCAATGTTGGCTTAAGGAAAAAAAAAATATAGCGTGCTAAATTTGGTAGCTTAGTCAAATGTTGAAAAAATTGAAAACAGTAATGTATGGTATGTTTTCACTTTGTCATTACTGAGTGGAGATTGATGGTTTACAAAAAAAGCTAATTTATCCATTTAAACTAAATCTACAACACAATAAAATGTGCAGAAGGTGATGTGGTCTGAATACTTTCTGAATCCACTGTGATATATGGTCATGTTAAAGCCTCATTACTGGAAAATTGAGGAATGAGGATATCCTGAAACAGTTACCTGCCACCACTGGGCAATTGATATCTGGAGAAGGATGTGCATATTGAGCATAAAATATATTCCAAAAAAGGGAGTATCTTAGTGGTTAGTCAACTAATTGCTTAATGGTTGGGATCATGGAAGGTAAAAAACGGAAAACAGAAAATTGATTGTGACTTAGCAAATGATTCTTACTACCTGTGAATTAGATAATGATGAATACTCCTCACATGCAATTATTAGGAAGGCATAAAACTATTACTTAGGTACAATTTCTGTATACATTAATGCTTAATTGTCCTCATCTTAATAAATCTGCACATTTTCACAAGGACTGGTCCTGACATTACATATGGCAAAGTGCCCAATTGGCTGCTCAGTCAGTCTTTGCTAATAATATCAAGTGGAGTTTATGTTCTCTGCCTAGTACGTAATATTTAAACCATTTTTAATGAAAAAAAAATTCTATAAAACAATCTATGGTGATGTTAAAGCCTCAGCCTTGGAAAGCTGAGGAATGAGGATGATTAAAAGATCAAATTCAATGATCCAGAATTCAGCACTTTAGTATTGAAATCTTGGAAAGCAATTAGCATTTTCTGACACTAATTTTAGCTCAGTGTACCTGAACAACTCCAGTTGAAAGTACCAGCTAGGGAGCAAACCATTTATCAGTTTAAACAAAGCTGGCCACATTTAAGAAGATACATCTCCCAAAATGTCCTTAAATAATTTTCAGGTACTGTACAGGGCAGAGTGTTAGTACTATATGTGTGAGTGTCCATCACAACAGACTGGAATGCTGCTGCTGCTTTGCACTCTTTTAGCCACGTTTTGAGGAATGCTTTCAAAGTGCATACACTTTTCACTAAATCCCACTATTTAAGCAGACAGCTTTAGGGCTAATTAAACTCCCAAATCACTCAGTATTCATAGATCATTGACATCCATCCATCTATCCATCTTCCTAACTGCTTAGAGTCATAGGGCAGTTGGAACCTATCCCATCAATCAAATAAGTTAATCATGTGTATGAAGTTAAACTTAATTTTGAATATTCACATACAATATTTTGAAGTTACAAATAATTGTTTATCCATTGATTGATTTATCCATCTATTTAAACATAAACTGTTACAAATTGAAGAAAAACACTATTTTTTTTATTTTAAACAGTAGACCTGCCATATGTATGGACAGCACACAAGATTGGGCAGATTTGTGGCAGATGAAAGTTAATGTCAGTAAATGTAAAGTATTACATATAGGAAGTAAAAATGTTAGGTTTGAATACACAATGGAATGTCTGAAAACCGAGAGTACACCTTATGAGAAGGATTTAGAAGTTGTAAGACAGTTCTCAGAAGCCATTATGATGTGTAGAGTACAGGTCCAAGGAGGTTATGATGAACACACTGGTGAGGCCTCACCTGGAGTATTGTGTGCAGTTTTGGTCTCCAGGCTACATAAAGGACATAGCAGCACTAGAAAACTTCCAACAGTGACTAGGCTGATTCAAAGAAAAGACTAAAAGCCTTTTCAGTTTAAGCAAAAGAAAATTAAGAACAGGCATGATTGACGTGTTAAAATGGAATTAGCATAGTGGATCAAGACTATTATTTTAATTTGAGTTCATCAAGAACACAGGGACACAGTTGGAAACTTGTTGAGGGTAAATTTTGGACAATTATTAGGAAGCTTTTCTTTACACAGAGAACCATAGACATATGGAATAAGCTGCCAAGTAGACTGATAGACAGTAGGACTTTAGGGACTTTCAAAATTTGACTTGATGTTATATTAGAAGAAATAAGTGGATAGGACAGGCGAGGTTTGTTGGGCTGAATGGCCTGTGCTTGTCTAGATTGTTCAGATGTTCTAGTGTCCTAAAGTAGGAAGAACAAGCACTAACACTAACCAGGCCCTATGTGAGCATATGTATGTGAGTTAGCCTCACAGTATGATAGATAGATAGATAGATAGATAGATAGATAGATAGATAGATAGATAGATAGATAGATAGATAGATAGATCGATCCTCAGGTTGTAAACTGAGTACTTTATTGATCCCAAGGGAAATTTAAATACCGGTAGCCAAGAAATATAATTAATATAACAAATACGTACAGTACATGTTTAAAGTGACTCTTTCTGAAAAAGTTATACAGTAGCGAGCAAGAAGTGAGATATAAGATGTAGTGCATAGCTATTACACATAATATAGCTTAGGAGCAGAGAAGAGAAGAGACCCTGTTTCTCTGTGCTGGTCAACCTTCCATAAGGAACACAATGAGTCAGCTCATCTTTGTTGTTTACACAATTCAAATGCCATGGCCATGAGCAGAAAATTATTTCTTGAAGCTATAAAGTTAAATGTAGCTTTATTTTTGAATTATAGTTCACAACAAGAACAACAACATTTATTTATATAGCATGTTTTAATACAAATGATGAAGCTCAAAGTGCTTTACAACAGGCATGTCAAACTCACTACCATTGGTGGGCTGCTTCGACTGCCATACGTGCGTCAGCGGGCCGCACTGTAACAAATATTATTATACTATTATACAAAGTTACTGTAGCTTTCTTTCCAATACTGAAAACTTTAAAAAATGTAACACTTAAAGTTTAAAGAAAAGCAATTTATTTCCATACAATCTCCATACAACAGCGTACATTAGCCTCTTAGCTAGGTCCTTATACTGTATTATTATATTATATTCATTATATTATATTCATTGCTTATATAGGAGTCTTACAGTGTGAGATTTATTTCTTTTGTCCCGACACTTGGCATCTCTTGTTAGTAACCAGTTTGTCAATATCAGGCTTGAAATCTTGTGCAGCTACAACTTTTATAAGGGATGAAAGGTGCTCGACAGTAAGCCTTGAGCGATGTGGTGTTTTGGTAGCTTTCATTAACGAAATCAATTGCTCACAAAGGTAAGTGTTTACAAACATAGACAGTATTCTCGATGCCAACTTATGGATCTGCACATACGAGGGTGGCAGGTAAGCATACAAGCCTGGCACACCAACTTCGTTGTATTTTGCCATCAGAATAGAATCTGACTGCAGTACAATCAATTCCATTTGGATATTCTCAGGCGCATTCTCAACATTGTAAGAGTATGGTGACATAAACAGCGCAAAATCCTGTTCGTGTGAACTAAAATCGCAAAAATGCTCACTGAATTCATTGCTCAGTAATACAAGTTGGAAAACAAATCCTCCAAAAATCAAATTTTACTTTACTAAGTTTACTTCAAAGTTTATATTGTAAAATAAGCTGATATGCAAAAAGCCCCCTGACCTACACTAATTATACAAACTCAAAATCACAAAAATCTGTTAATAAACAACTCGCCAACCTCTCGCATCCACTTCAGATCTTCAGCTGTAGTCTGCACTAACTGTTCGTTACAATACTAGCACAAAATTACATAAAACTAGAGCAAAAAAACGTGAAAATATGCGAGCTATTACTACTCGTGATGATCAGTTCTGCCCAGTGGCCAGTCTCAGCAGCCCAGCCAGTAGTGTAGCCCAGTGGTCCGCAATCTTTTTGACACCAAGGACTGCTTTACTAGAAGCAAATTTTTCCAGGGACCGGTGGGTTGTTGGAGGTTGGAGTTTATGGGGTGATTATGGGCGGGTTCGTAGAGCAGTTTTATACACAATTTACATTACATTTCTATTATTATTAAGTTATAATTTAGTAATAGAAATTATACAGCTTACCATAATGCAGAATCAGTGAGAGCCCTGAGCTTGTTTTCCTGCAACCAGACGATCCCATCTGGGGAGGATGGAAGACAGTGACACGTGAAGTGTGTTGCTTATGTTCGTTATACTCCGTAATCTCGTTTTGGTTGCTGTCACTGCAGAAAACGTGCATCACAAAGATAGGATGTTGGAAATGGAAGCAGCTTCAATAGCTTCTTTCGCGTTAGTTTAATCTTCTCCTGTCTACAAGAGTTGCTGACGAGAATTTTTCTCTGCATTTCCTTGCGATGATACATTTTCAGGGTGCGAATGATGCCCAAATCCAATGGCTGAAGCACTGCCGTGAAATTGGGTGGGAGGAATTCAACGTGAACATTATCTAAGTGCGGAAGCATGTTGTGGTCAGCACCGTTATCAATCAGAAGCCAAATTATCCTTTTCTTCTTCTTCATATTGTGAGGTTTCTGAACTCTTTTGGGATCTGGGATCCCCACCACCCAACGGGAATGACACGCTGAAGTGCACCCAGAAGTGCTATTGCCACGTGTGAGATTGTTTGTCCGGGTCCCAGGAGAGTTTAAAAACCTCATATGTTCTTGAATGAGTGCCGCATTAATATGAATGTTTCTTGAACAAGCTTTACTGCAACCACATAAAAATGGCTTTTTCAAATGCAGCAGTTCGCATACGTTTGCATCCCGAGATTTTTCTTCTTTTTTGCATATAACAAGTATGCCGTTTCTATAGAAGGGTGATAATGAGTTAAATTCTAATGGATGTTTTTCAAATGTTGACAAGCAATAAGGAAAAGGTATCACTTAAAACCACACAAAACAAAAACAGCAAAAAAACAGTACAAGGAAAGTTCGAAGAAAGAACATTTTTTTACAGTGTTTCTGTTTGGGGATCGTTGTGCAAATGTCCACAACTGAGCTGTGACCGCAGAACTAGCTGCTCTGTGGATGATTCATTCAAGCATTTCAAGGTCACTTTGTTGTAATGAAAGTATCTGCTGCTGAATGTACTTCGTAGTAATGAGATTTCTGTGGACTCGTGTCATATGGGGAAACTGTCAGAAACATAAAAATACTTTGTTGTAATACTCTCTCACCGCGGTCTCTCTCTTCTTTCTGCGCCACTGCAAAGCCCCGCCCACCTAGCGTTCTGAAAAGTGTCCTCAGTGATGGGGGCAGCCTTTTTGCTGTAGCCCTTCACTGAGTGAGTCTCCGTTGTTGGCAGTTCTCTCGCGGCCTGGTAGTGGGTCGCGGACCACAGCCTAGCACTTCAGTTGCGACTTCGCGGCTGCAACTATACTAGCAGATGACGTTTCTGGTACCGCAATGCCATGGGAAAACGTGCTTTTGTCAGAAGGCAGAAGTAAGAAAAGTCAATATGTAACGCCAAAGATGCAGAATGATTCAATCACAATCGATTGTAATCATTTTGTACAAGTTTAGTGCTAACTAGGATCTGTCATGAGGGCCGCACAGATTTATGTTGCGGGCCGCGTGTTTGACATGCCTGCTTTACAAGATAAAGAAAGAAAAAAGAAAAAAATATGAAAATTAGGCAATACTAATTAACAAAGAATAAAGTAAGGTCTGATGGCCAGGGAGGACAGAAAAAGCAAAAAAAAAAAAAAAAACTCCAGAGGGCTGGAGAGAAAAACAAAATCCACAGGGGTCCCAAGGCCATGAGACTGCCCACACCCGACTAGGCATTCTAGGCGGTGTGGTGGCTCTGAGGCTAGGGATCTGCACTGGCAATCGGAAGGTTGCCGGTGTGAATCCCGTAAATGCCAATAGGGACTCTTCTCTGTTGGCCCCTTGAGCAAGGCCCTTAACCTGCAATTGCTAAGTGCTTTGAGTAGTGAGAAATGCGCTATATAAATGCAAAGAATTATTATTAACATAAATGATCTAAATCAGTCCTCTCGGTTTTCAGGCTTCACATGGAAGAATTTGATGATAATGGTCATGTAGACCTCTGACTTTCAATCCATCAATGTAAGTAGGGACTGCATGGTGCTTTGATCGGGTGGTGGTGGCGTAGATCGCTAACCGGAAAAAGAACAGCAGAGAAAGTAGGGATTAGTATGGATTTTGGAGCCAAAATGATAATTAAATGCATATACAGGATATCAGGGTTACACTAAAATCAAGCTATGAGAAAGCCATGTTAAAATAATGTGTTTTTAGCAGTTTTTTAAAATGCTCCACCATATTAGCCTAGTGAATTTCCATCGGTAAGCTATTCCAGATTTTAGGTGCATAACAACAGAAGGCTGCCTCACCACTTATTTTAAGTTTAGCTCTTAAAATTATAAGCAGACACTCAGGTCTGATCTAAGGTTATGATTAGCTTGAATACTAACAGTGTAGAAAAGTATATTAATTTTAGGAAACTTTGAAAATTGCCTTTGCTTATGAATTTAATACTAAATATACATTTACCAGTAAATTAGCATCTCAATGTATAGGTTTGTTTGCATGTAATGTAAAAAGCATGTACTGCTGTCATCATGTCTATCTGTCTCTCTCTATGTGTCTGTCTACATAAAACAAGTGAGCTCTCAGTTGTTCTACCAATAAAGAAATATGGCAGGTTTTAACAATAAGGAGCCAGTATATTAAAACATGGTTGAGTAATAGGTCAAATATGTGAAAACCAAAACAAGAAATGAATTATTGTTGAATGTCAGAAGAACACAACAGAGAACCAGAACACAAAAAGAAACAAAAGTTTTGTTTGATTAGCCAGAATATTGGACAACCAGGAATTTGACAGCCAGTCAAGCCTAAATAGAAGCAGAGTAGCAACTGCAAGAAGCGCACAACAAAATGGTGTTACTTATAGAAAACAAAACAGTGTGGCAAGAAGAAGTAAAAATACTTGAACCCATTCAAAGCAAAACCAAATGTGAAAAATAAATAAGAAAATTGAAATCTGTGCTATTAAAACCCCATATTATAATCAAAATGCATCAAAAAGAACAAAGAGAAAATTTTGAAATGCTACATGATCTTAACACCAGTAGACAGGTTTTTTTGGAATTTGGAACAGTTATACTTCAAGAAGTTATACATTTCGAAGAGAGTTTGCTGTACGTAAAACTCGTTTTAAAAAGCATTGGCAATTTTTGAAGGTCAATTTTAAAATACAAAAAGTTCTATGCAACTTCAATTACTGTTTAATGTTTCTTATTTCACCTTGTATATTTGTATATTTTCTTTGTTTACAAGTCCAAAAGTTAATTCACATGACAAAACATCTCCTCAGTATAAGTTATTAAAATGCCAGCATAGATTCATGTGTGAGTACACCAAAAACTCAGTTCTGCTACTTAAAATAATACCAAGTAATTTAAACGATCCTCATAGATTCCAAGCAAGGAAAGCAAAAAATCACTTAACTTCTCTAGAAGTGAATGGAAGAGGAAAAGAGCTTCCTTTGTGTTGTTCAATAAGCTTTTATGAATAAAGTAAATAACCATGTGATCATCACTTCCTTCACAAAGCAGTCAATATTTAATTAAATTTACAAAAGGGAAAAACCTTGTGGTAGTTGCCATGTTTAGCCACAGATTTTCAAATGAGTATTATGCATGCATAATGTATATATTAATTTTTGGGTCAAAAACATACAGCAATTTTTCTTTTAGTGATTTTAAAATGACTTTTCTTGAATTCACCTGTCCTACCAATTCTTTCATTCCTAGAAACATTTACTGTACTTATCTACTGATACTGTGTCCAGAGCCTCCTGCAATTTTTTCCTGGATTTCTAACATGGTAGTAAAGCATATTCCTTTTGTGGAGAAAAACACTGCATTGTTTTTTAGCTAAAAACTCTGATTGATAACATATTGTATGCAGTAGTGGTGTCATGGGGCTACGGTGTGTGCAGTTGTGCTGTCATTATGCAAAATGTATTTTTGTGTGTGCCACTGCTCCAGCAGTAATTTTCCCACAGATGCCTCGGGACTTTAGTGCAATGTTACCGATTACCAGTCTGTTTAGGGGAAAATTCTACTAGCAAATCCATTAATGTTGAAAAATGCTATTATTATTATTGTTGTGATGTTTGATATGACCTGACATGCTTTTTTTAGCTTGTAGAAAGGTTATGCATATGATTTTTGAACAATTGCCACAAATATGCATCTTGGTCAACTCAGCACAATGCCACTTGGCAGACTGATTAAAAGACATTGTACTCACTATTTGGTACCATGTCTAAAGCTTCCAGAGTTTTCTGATGGATTTTTTTTCTACTTCTTAATTTCAGTCTCAGTTTTGATTTTGGTGAAAAAACAAATATGGGGGGAGCAAAGCGACAACCACATTATTTTTGAGAAGTTTTGTCCCAGATGTTCCCTTGTAGGCACTTCAGCAGTTCATTGTAATGTCACTGATTTACAGTCTGTTCACAAGGAACAAACTCTTTATGCTTTCTTTATAAAAAGTCCGTCAGTGCTGAAAACTGCAATCATCCTCTCCTGAAAAATTTGCTATGGTGGCTTGGAGAAAAAAAAGGCCAAACTGTAGAATAAATACGAGAAATACATACTTGATCAACTCATCATGTTGACACTCATCACTGGTTAAATAGACTATAGGGATAGGTTACCTTGCGGCATATTTAATAACTACACTCTACTCCTGTGCTGTTGACTGATTCCATCTGTTCAATTTTGGGTCCCTACTCATATACAGAATATACTTCTTGTATATAAATGTCTACGTGTGGAAGTGTGTGTGTCTGTCTGGCCCAGAATTGAGTGGTGGAGTCGGGGTAAGGGCTCCACCTCCGAGGATACACAAGCAAGGCCAGCACATCGGCAAAACGAAACCTCGCTTAGCTGCTAATACAAAAGTGAAGCAAGCACATTGGCAAAACACAACATCCGAAGAAAGTCACTTGCTTAGCTGCTAATGCAAAAGTGAGGCGAGCACATCGGCAAAACACTATCCCTTTTACTTTTCCTCCTGCCACTAATACACAAGCTAGACGAGCATGTTGCAAAAACAAAACCTCCGAAGAAAGACAAAGTTGCTTAGCCGCTAATACACAAGCAATGCAAGCACATTGGGAAAACAAAACCTCCTAGGAGAGAGATGCCCAGAATAGTTCCTTTCAATTACCTGTCATCTCTACATTTCAATTTTTTTTCTGACGATTTCAATAGTTTCTAGGACCCTGGGATTTTTGCAGCACGGGCTTACACAGCTAGTAATTTATATATCTTTTATCAGCCACAATTAAATTTTTAGTAACAACAGAGTTATGGTCAAAAATGTAACAATTAGACTCATCCAGTAGATAGGTGTTGCTTTCCATTCTTATTTTCTCTTCTGCAGAGTCCATACACTGATGAAATGATATTACAAAAGAATTTTAAGTTTGGCAGCTTGAAAATATTGCATATTACTCATGCATTTATTAGTCGATATTTGCATGTAGGGAATTTCACTAGCAATTCTAATCATCCACATAGCTTTTTCCTGTCACATTAAGGAAATAACACTTTGTATATATCATAGGAAACTAGTTATTTTTTTATTGACACTGACAGAATTTGAATACATTAAACTGTTTCTGATTATAAAACAAAGTGCCTGAAATAGAAACCTAATATTAATTAAAAACAGTTTTGCACACGCCTGCTTAAAACTAATTTCATCTCTGATATTTGGTATATTAAAATACAAAACACTAAGGTTGCATGGAATTTTGAAGGTGATAGAAATTTAAATTTAATTAAGTATTTTATTTCTGGATGCGATATAATTTACATATTGTAGTCTGTAAGATTAGTTGATCTTTTCAAATATGCATATAGCCTATTTTATCTCATAGGATTTTCAGCAATGAAAAACTGGTTTAAACATGAATTTTCTCATGAATTATGCGGTTCCTAATTGACTTTAGACCCTGAGAACTTAATATATTTGCTTGCAAAATTATGCCTGATTACTGCTTGGGTAATCTTACAAACTAGTCACTGAGTATATGTTTCATTAAGCATAAATGAAGACTTTCTTGAAAAACAAATTGTAAACCCATATCTTGTGAATTTTGATGGGGCTATCAATCTTTAGGCTACTATCACCAGTGTGTGTAATGAATCTAACAAATATTTATTACAATTTAAATGGAAATAATGTTGATGCTTTCCATGTACAAGTATTTATTACCAATACTTTAAATATGTAACAAATTCATTTTTTGCTTCTACATGTATAAAAAAGTATCTAAATATATGTGATGGTTTGCCAATGAAAACAGAGTGACATTGTACAGGAACCCCTCATAGTGGCAGTAGGAATGTAAACTGACCTTCCTTAAGTGGAAACAAAAGCATTATGAGAAATAAGGAGGTGTACCAATGTAGGAAACAGAGAGTTATAACCTAAAATAAGCACATAGCAGTACCCCATAACCTTTTAGGGAAGGCTATATAACACGTTCCAGAGATGTCTGACTATTATACCAAGAGTGAGGACAGGAGGTGGTGACAGAATTCAGAATCCTACCAGGCTGATAGGACATGATCCCTGATTAGAAGTAAATATAAGGCATAGTGGTGCAGTGACACAAGTAGCTAGTAGGAAGTGTTTTAACCTAGTGTGAATGTGACAAAAGAAGGGCTACTCTGATCCCAGTAAGAGGGGATTAAATCCACCTTAAGCTAGTGTTCTCATTAGGTCTAGAGTTGGAAGAAAAGCTCACTTGTGGAAGAAGAGGACAGGACTGATAGAGAAAAGACCTTGAGGTGAAAAAATGAATTCTTAGTGGTACTTTGAAGTCCGATTACTGTAATTGAGTAGGCTGCCTCACTTTTGGTTCAAAACTTCCTTTGAAAACTTATCATCAATATGTGTGTTTGCTAATTTAAAGAATATTGTTATACTTTTGCCCTTAACATTATTCCAGGTAAGGAAATACATTTTTACTGCCTCACATTTGAAAGCTAGTATGGGCAAATAATTTTTGCTATGGGTCCACCTTCCTGAAACAAGTACAGCAGTGTCAACCCCTTTTTCCAAGATACAGATTAAATTAATAAACAATTACTCTTAGAAAGTCTTGTTTTTTCTGGAGGCAGGTTCTAATTCAATCAAAACATTGTTCCTTTGTCTTGTTTTTGCTGCTTAATATAGGGTTATTTAAAATTTTACTCATTTTTCACTTCCCTTGAACTTTATCTTGATATAACTCAAGTGGGGGTTTGTAAAAGTAAATGATTTGTAATCTTGGTAGTGCCTGGTGCTGGAATGTTAGTTGGTGTTCTCTCCTCCTGAATCATAGAAAGTTACAAAAAAGATATGTCAAGTAAAATTTTCCATTATTCCCATGAACTGTTTAGACCTAAAGCTTTATTATTTTACAAACAACAAATAATTTAACACGCTACTAACATTAAGCAACATATTTTAAAATATGACTGGTTTAAAATATTTAATTTTATTTTCTAATAGTTATATCCGTCTGATTTATTTTTGATTACCTGTTTGAACTTTAGGATATAGCGGGTTGGATAATGGATGGATGGATGGATGTTTGAACTGTCAATATTTTTTTTTTGTTTTGGTAATGGTAATTCATGTTGTACTGGTAAGATTGTCAATTAATGATCCATGGCAAAATCCTGCTGTAACATACTGTGTGTATATATATATATATAGTGTGGAGGCTGGCCCAGACACAGACAGGTGGACAAGATCATGTCACCCACAAACACGTTTATTATACACTATATACACAAGTCACAAGTGCACCACAAACTCCCAAAGTCCCCAAAGTCCTGGCCACACAATGCCTTACTTTCTTCAGGCCGCCTCCTTGCCTCCTTACTTCCAGCTAGGTCCACTCCGCTCCTGACTCTCGCCTCGAATGAAGAGAGGCGGCCCCTTTTATTCACACCCAGATGTGCTCCAGGTGCTTCCTGGCAATCTCCCACCGACATACCCCCGTGTGGCGGAAGTGCCAGCTGTATCCCCGGAAACACTCCAGGTGTCCCTGCTCCTCTTCCCCCCAGCACTTCCGCCACACCAGGGCTCCAAAGGCATGGGGGCACCCCCTGGCAGTGACCACGGGCCCCTACAGGGTGGAACTTCAAAGCTCTGTACCCGTGGCCTCCAAAGGAACCAGGGCGGTTGCCCCCAGATTTTCTGGAGAAGGCGCAAGCCCTCCTCCAGTCCTCCTGGGGGTCCCGGCCGGGTTGCCACCCCAGCCACCTCTGACAATCTATACTAATAAACGGCAAAGCCCTCACTCACTCACTGACTGACTGACTGACTGACTGATGACTGACTGACTCATCACTAATTCTCCAACTTCCCGTGTAGGTAGAAGGCTGAAATTTGGCAGGCTTATTCCTTACAGCTTCCTTACAAAAGTTGGGCAGGTTTCATTTCGAAATTCTACGCGTAATGGTCATAACTGGAAGCTGTTTTTCTCCATTTACTGTAATGGAGATGAGCGTGAAAGCCGTGGGGGCGGAGTTTGACATCATCACGCCTCCCACGTAATCACGCAGTACGTAGAAAACCAGGAAGAGCCCCAAAAAGCGCTGAAGAAAACATGCATTATATAATTGAGAAGGCAGCGAAACAATAAGAAGCGAGCGAGTGATATATACAACCATATTCATGAGTTCTGCTACTTTGGAAACAAAGCACAGTGTAAACCTACACTTTAAATTAAGTTCATAGACAGGCTGCCGCTGGCGTTTGTAATTTAGTGCCTGCCCATATAAGGCCGTCCGTCAGCGGCAATCCAATAGCAAACTGCCACGGGTAAATATTCACGGGTGAAGGACTGTGCTTATGGAGAGGAAGATGAGATAGTCAGGGTGGTGTTTGGCACAAACTCAGCGAAACTGCGAGAGAAAGTTTTAAGTACCGGGACTTCGGTAGCATTAGATACAGCCATGGACATAGCACGACATGGCAACAGCACAGCTGGGAAACTTCAATGCATGTACACCGAGCGGCTCACGTGAACTGACGCAGTGCACAGACAAAAAGCAACAGTTCCGAAGAGCGCTGAACAAAAACCGAATTACACAATTGAAAAGGCAGCAAAAAAATATGAAGCGTCTGATACATACAAGATAAGTATGTAATAAGTACAGCTACTGCAGAAACAAAGCACACGGTGGAAAAAGTGAATGTCCCGCTAAAGGAAGACAGTGTTAAAAAAAAAACCCGTGCATGCAGTGTGTCAGGTCTCAGATAAAGAAGAAGACGAGCTGTTTATTGATGCAGTAAGAAACAAATCTTTTTCATAGCTTATTTAACACACTACGTCTCCGCTGCGATACGCGGGTATATATATATGTATATATATATATACCCTGATCTACATACTCGAATAATGAATACTTTATTCGCAATCAATGATTGTTTTGGTAAAGCCATACTCAGTGTATTCATTAGATGAACGGTAAAAAAGTAAGAGCGAGGGGA
>JANRMT010062807.1:55828311-55844278 GCA_026402145.1 Polypterus bichir lapradei | reverse complement strand
TGTTATATTAAAATTATGTAGACATTTTCAGCTTATTTAATAAGTACACTAACTACACATATATAATGGGTAGCATAGTTCATTTTAGTATACAGTCATGGGCGAAATTATCGGCACCCCTGGAATTTTCCCAGAAAATGCACCATTTCTCCCAGAAAATTGTTGCAATTATGAATGTTTTGGTATACACATGTTTATTTCCATTATATGCATTGGAACAACACAAAAAACAGAAAAAACACACAAAACTCAAAATCCGGGCTGGACAAAATTATTGGCACCCTCAACTTAATATTTGGTTGCACGACCTTTGGAAAAAATAACTGAAATCAAGCGCTTCCTATAACCATCAACAAGCTTGTTACACCTCTGAACTGGAATTTCCGACCACTCTTCTTTTGCAAACTGCTCAAGGTCTCTCAGATTTGAAGGGCACCTTCTCCCAACAGCAATTTTGAGATCTCTCCATAAGTGTTCAATCGGATTTAGAACCGGACTCATTGCTGGCCACTTCAGAACTCTCCAGCGCTTTGTCTTCAACCATTTCTGGGATCTTTTAGAGGTATGTTTGGGGTCATTGTCCAGCTGGAACACCCATGACCTCTGACGCAGACCCAGCTTTCTGACAATGGGCCCTACATTGCACCCCAATATCTTTTGATAGTCTTCAGATTTCATGATACCTTGCACACAGTCAAGGCATCCATTGCCCGAGGCAGCAAAACATCCCCAAAACATCTTAGAACCTCCACCATGTTTGACTGCAGGTACTGTGTTCTTTTCTTCGTAGGCCTCATTCCATTTTCTGTAAACAGTAGAATGATGAGCTTTACCAAAAAGCTCTACCTTGGTCTCATCTGTCCACAAGACATTCGCCCAGAAGCATTAAACAGCCCCAATCAACTTCAAAACATATTCAAGCTGTTCTGCAGACTCAGGGTGCAACAGTGTCAGCTCAAACTATCCGTCGACATCTGAATGAAATGAAACACTATGGCAGGAGAGCCAGGAGGACCAACAAGTCAAATTTCTTGGAACCATTGACACCTCACTTTATAATGTCCATTTTCTCAAATTTGTGTAAAACAGGTTAATTGTGTAGTAGTATCCTGTCAGCTGGTGTTGTCGTTTTAATTTGTTACAAATTGAAATGGCTTCATTTTAAAGCACAGAACACTTTCTATTTTCCAGCTTACATTACATTTTAATCATCTTCCTTTACAAAGTTGTCTTGGAAAAATTAGCCGGTCCACATCTTATATATATTTATGTACTACTACTACTTTCACCCACACCTCCCACATTCCATTCCCACAATTTATTTTATTTTTGCTAAATTGCAACTGTTGTAATAAAGCAATTAAAAAAGGTATTACAA
Organism: Polypterus bichir lapradei; assembly: GCA_026402145.1. Lineage (NCBI taxonomy): Eukaryota > Metazoa > Chordata > Cladistia > Polypteriformes > Polypteridae > Polypterus > Polypterus bichir. The sequence goes on along the minus strand of JANRMT010062807.1, from coordinate 55,842,900 downwards.
ATTCCATTTATAGAGCCGATTTGTTTGTCACCAGCGTGTGATCTGATAGAGTTGGGGTCATGGACACCACTGCCCAGCCAGCACCTAGGATAGTTGCGAATAAATTACTAACAGTTATTCTAGACAGGAGGGCCCCACCTCAGGGCACTGCACAGGGGACTTCATCAAGCTAGCTGTGCCACTGGTTAGAACTGATGTTTCATCATAGGTGGTATGGCGTCGCAGAGCAAGTTCATGTTATACTGCTGTGCTGAATTTCTTGATGTTAAATGCTCCATTAATAGCAAATGGTCAGAATCCAAAAATCATATTATAGTTAGAATGCCACTGTATTACAAAGTTGTTAACAGGAGTTTGTGACACCACCAGGCTGTGCTTGACAAAACCCTTAATTCTGAAGTATGCCACACCGCTTGAAGTTTATTTTAATAAGAGTAATACACCAAATCTATTCTATATTGAAATAAACTCCAGTGATGTATCTGTGTGCAACAAACTTTCTTGTTCTAACATTGCTATGCTTAACATACAGCTCATCTGATTCCTTACAGACTGTTCTGCTTGTTCTCCCCAAGTGTATGTGGACTGACTGTGAGTAAGATCAGATATGGTTCTATAGCTGGATGCTAGAAGTCTATCATTAAGTACTCTCAATTGCCAAAATCTGTTTATTCCTACATGTGTGGTTAAATTACATCCTCCCAGTTTAGGCAAAACAGAAAGCCCAAAGTTTTGCATGTTTCTTATTAAGTGAATGATCCAAGATGTCGCTGTAAGAGATGTTAAGTATTTAATGAAAATAAACTGCTTGTAGAAATCAAGTACAGTGATCCCTCGCTATATCGCGCTTCGACTTTCGCAGCTTCACTCCATCGCGGATTTTAAATGTAAGCATATCTAAATATATATCACGGATTTTTCGCTGGTTCGCGGATTTCTGCGGACAATGTGTCTTTCAATTTATGTTACATGCTTCCTCAGTTTGTTTGCCCAGTTGATTTCATACAAGGGACGCTATTGGCAGATGGCTGAGAAGCTACCCAATCAGAGCACGTATTATATATTAAATAAAACTCCTCAATGATATACGATATGCTTCCCACGCGCAGCTTCGCACACTTAAAAGCTCTAACAGCCCGTATTGATTTTTCATTGTTTGTTTTTCTCTGTCTCTCACTCTCTCTGAGAAATACAGGCAGATACTTATCCATCATGCAATAACATCAGGGAGGCGTATGATTGGCCCCATTAACTGCTCCTGAAGGAGGGGATGTGAGCAGAGGGGCTGTTTGCACAGTGGCTGTTAGCTTAGAAGATGCGGACGCGCCTGTAAAAAAATGCTGAAAGGCTACCTTCACATTGATCCCTTCATTGCGCCGCTTTATCGCGGTGCTTGCATACTTAAAAGCGCAGCAGCCCTATTGATTTTTGATTGTTTACTTTACTTTCTCTGTCTCTCTGAAATTCTCCGCTCCTGATGCGCACCTTGAAGAGGAAGATACGTTTGCATTCTTTTAATTGTGAGAAAGAACTGCCATCTCTGTCTTGTCATGGAGCACAGTTTAAACTTTTGACTAAAGTGTGTTATATCATGTCTAGAGGGCTCCAATAATGTTAAAAAAACGTATTTAGAAAGTGGTAAACAGGTTTTCAATGCTCTAACTGCGAAAATATTTATAAATAAATAATTCTACTTCTTGGAAATTCATTTATCTGTCTGGAGTGGATCAACCGCTATAAACAAGGGTTTACTGTATAAATGTGCGGAGAATATTTATAAACAGTGTGGGAGAGTTTCTAAGAGCTTAAAATATATAAAATTAACCATACAAACATATGGTTTCTACTTCGCGGATTTTCACCTATCGCGGGGGGTTCTGGAACGCAACCCCCGCTATCGAGGAGGGATTACTGTATATACATGGAAAAACTTTCATCTCTATTTCTGCTATTATTTTTATTATCACAATTCAAATACTGACTTCAATTATTAGAAATTATTATAAGTAGTATTAGTATAAATATTATAAAAAATAAACAGAATAAGAATTCCCAGAAAAAAATACACCTTCAAAGTTTCGAAATACGAGGTGGATGACATAGAGTCAGCATCAGAAAATGACAAATTTAATATAAAGTCAGACTATATGCTTGCAGTGACCTTACTGCTTGATATGAAAATACAATTTTTATGAAAATAAAAATGAAAGTGTTTATGAAATTAAAGAACCATTTGCTTATCCTTAATGCAAGTTAAAGTAACAAATGACATCAAAGCACACTTGTTATTTGGTTCTAGCATTTTTTGATTACACTAAATGCTTTAAACTGTCACCTTTTTCAGTAGAAATTTGAGTTTTGCCACACACAGTAAAATTAAGTGTACTACATTGATAGGTACAATGTAAATGATATATAATTTCGACAACTATAAATAAAACTATGTTTTAACACTTGCAAAACTATGGCCATAAAAAAGCGAGTCATACAAAAGTAATAAAATGTGACAAAGACTAAAAGTTAAGTGCAGAAATAGTAAAACTAAATAAATACTCAGAAAAAGAATTACAAACTAAAAAACTAAAATTAGTAAATTGTGAAAAACTAAAAATTAACAAAAATTAAAGAAATAAAATCAACTAAAAATATAAGCTGGAAAAAAATCTTGTCCAGAAGGATGCTAAAGTCAGCTTGATGAAGGTTCTATGGTCTGAGGAGACCAAAATTAAGCTCTTTCTCCCTCAGAATAAACGCCATATTTGGTTTTGGCTAAATACTTCACTTTATCAAAAATACACCACCCTCACTGTGAAGTGTGGTGGAGGCAGCATCATTCAGTGATGATCCTTACCTGCAGCATGCCCTGGAAGGCTTGTGAGAGAAGAGGGCCAAATAAATGTAACATAATACAGGGAAATACTACAGAAAAACTTGATGCTGTCAGCAAGAAACCTGGATCTTGGGAGATGAATTGCTTTCTAGCCAGGCAAAGACCCCAAGCATACAGCCAAAGCTGCACAGAAATGACTTCAAAACAGCATTGTTAATGTCCTAGAGTGGCCGAGTTAGAGTTCAGATCTCAGTCTAATAGAGAGTTTGTGGTTGGACTTGAAAAAGGCTGTTCACTCATGATCCTCATGCAAACTGACAGAACTTGAGCAGTTTAGCAAAGAAGTATGGAAGAAAATGACAGTGTCCAGATGTGCAAAGGTGACAGAGACCTGGCAAAGACTCCAGGCTGGAATGGGTGCCAAAGGTGAGAAAAGCACTTTACATATAAATGTAAAGAATTATTGTTATATTATTAAAGGTGCATCTATGGAATGATGACCTGAAGGGGGTGAATAAACATGCAATCAATTATTTTCTCTTTTATATTTGTAATTATTTTACACCACTTTGTAGAGATCTCTTTTCATTTTTATATTAAAGAGTATTTTTCATTTGATTAGTATTAAATTCACAGTGAGTCAAAGCTGAATAACAATAAATGTGAAAACTTTCAAGAGGGTGAATACATTTTATGGTCACTTTAATTCAGTTGATGGACAACTCAATGAACTTCCAAAATTACTAACTGCAACAAAATTCCATCATTTTATTTTTACAGCGCTCACAGTATTTACATCATCTACTGCCATTAATTATGTTACAAAGATCTCACTCACTTCTTAAAACAGAATTTCTATACTAACACAAAGAGGAATGTGGAAAAATATAATTTTAATGTTTTCCTGACCCTTTCTTGGAAAATTTATCAGTGTGCCTAGACCCCAAAGATTACTTGAATATCAAATTTTGCTTGCTGTTCTTTCTTTATTTTGAGATGTTTGTGAATGTTTCGAATGTTCATGTTCTTTTCTACTTCAAAAGACTATCTAATCATGTGTGAACATTTTAATAAAAGCCAATTTTATTTTATTTCACCTGTGGGAATGACAAAGCTTTGGAAAAACTTTAATAAGAGGCAGTAAAAATAATGAGGCCCAAGAGAGTGACTAAAATAATATTGTTTGCATAATATCAAATTATGCAGAGCTGTGTTTTAGGAACAGAAGTTGGTTCCCTTTTAAATAAAGAAACTCTGAATATAAATGTATCCTTTATAGACTTGCATTTACATACTGAAAGTTACAATTATTTTCCTTTGCTGGATTGATGTGATTGTTACAACATGAGAGGACTCATTGATGACCACAGAGCTCCTAGTATTCCTCCACCTTCTTATTACCACAGCCCAAAAGACGGCTTTCACAGAGATGGATTTTTGTAAGTATATAAGGTCAATCAGGTTGGTTACCAACACACTCTTATTATCATTTTAGTCTGGTTACATTCTATGGTTATGTTTCATCTTTGTCTACTATTTGTCCCATGCCCAAATTAAAATTATTATATTATAAAAAAAGATTTATTTAAGTTAAAATAGGTTAATGTTACTAACACATTGTAAATATAGTAATATATCATTTATTACATTGTAGAAGTTCTTTGCTAGATATATCTTCAGTTATTACATATCCCTATACTGTTTTTTGTTGCACCTTTTCATTCTTATATTACACTCTTCTGTTAATAATGGACTTACCATCAATTACATATTTCTGGATTTGGAGCAGCATCTCAATAGAAATTTCAGTAGGTAATGAATTTGTCTTGCTGAAACTTCATTTTCAGCTCTTCAATGGATGTTCTGATAAGTCAAAGCTATTTATTCACATTTTGTTCTTTATTTTGCTATATACAAATTCTTGTATTGAGAATTTGTTAGTTTTCACATACCCCTTGGGGTCAGAGCACAGGGTCAGCCATTGTACAGCGCCCCTGGAGCAATTACAGGTTAAGGGTCTTGCTCAAGGGCCCAGCAGAGTAGGATCTCTTTTGGTAGTGACAGGGATTTGAACCAGCAACCTTCTGGATACCAGTGCAAATCCTTAGCCTCAGAGCCACCACTCCACCCTAAATTTGTCAGCTGACATTGCATTCAGTGCAGCATATTTCATAAACTTAAAAAATAACTAGCTCGCTCTTGCATTTTTTTAATGGATTATATGGGTACCAGACTCCCTTTGTGAAAAAAGCCTTAAAATCTAAAAAGAATATGTACATTTTTCAAGCCAAAAATGTTATCAAGCATTGATCTGCGTTTTCAGATTACACATATGTTGCAAAATAGTGTATCCATGTCAATTTATGTAGGAAAAAAGTAAAACATTGTTATGAAATTGAGTCATTTTAACAGGAGACTGCCTGTGCACTTCACTCCACCACTCATCTTCCTCTGCAGCACTCTTTCAGTCCCAGGGGTGTGGATCCACATCATCAGTAAGTACCTTTATTGACATTGAATGTTGGTGCTCAGATATGAATTGCTTTCTCTGTTCTGTAGGCAACTAGACAATAATATCATAAAAAGTGATACTTATGATTGCTTATATTCTTTCACTCTGCTGAAGCATATTTCATTATTTCACAAAGATATTGCCTGCTGCCACTGGATAATGCACATGTGTGTTTTGGTGAAAGTGAAATTTGAACACATACATAGCATGCAATCAAGTGACAAGAACAGAACAGACTTTACAGGAATCAATCCATCTGTCGGCCTAACCCAATTAACCAAGGAAGGGTCACTTTTATTAAAAATACAATGTAGTGTAATTAGTTCAGTAAAATAACAACACAGAATGTAATAAGCAAAAAGCAGCTGCAGTTTAGGAAACAACAATCTTATAATTTGAATGTGCATCTGTCAGTTATTACAAGACATGACAGAACATAACCACTTCAGAAACAGAATTGCAAAAACAAAAATAGGGTAATGAGCAAAATACAGCTCGGCAAAGTTGGGGGGGCTTGTCATAACTTCACCCATAGTGCCCACTGCAAGCAGACAAGCAAGCAAGAAATATATCCTTACCTCAAGAAAAAAAATAATGAAAACCTTTGCTAATTCAAAATGGACGCATTTGGTAACTTTTATAGCTTTTTTTTATAATCAGACCCTATACCAATTAGCTCCATTTTAAAATGCAAGAGTTATTTTTTCAAATATACATAATAAATTACTTTAGAACACAATTTCATGTGACAAATTAATATATACCACGAGCGTGAAGAAAAAACTTTGTTTTGAAAAATACTTTCCAATACAGATTGCATATTTCCTGATTCCTTCCACGGTGACATTTCAGCCAAGACTTGCAGCAAAGTATTTTCAAACCACAGCATTGTCACAGCTATTCCTGACTACTCCTATTCTGTTCTTATTATATTTTCCTGGTTTAGTGTTTCTCTAGATACAACAGGAGCCATATCAACCAAGAAATATCCACTTTTAACTCACTTCACCAGAAGAACTTTGTCTCGTACTCGTGAGGATTATCCAGTACCTTTTATCCAACTGAGTTGAGTCATGTTGTATCACACTCTCCCTCTAGGAACACTCCTCCCATCCTTCTCCCAGTTCTTTATATATCATTTTCGTACAATATCACCTACTGTCCAAAATTAATAACACAACATAACAATGTTCTTCTCAGTCAACAGTTAATTCTGCCTTTGTACATTGTCATGGGACAAATTTTGCCCATTGTCATTCTAATGGAAGGGGCATGAGTACTGACTTAACTGAGTGTTCATTGTGCTTTCATAGTCAATCCTTCACAGGGATTTTAGTAGAACAGTCAGTAAAATCTTTTCATCAAGAGGTCTGGAGGTGTATTAAGGAAAAGAGACTACCAGAGAAATATGTGCAGATTGTCCAGGATATATATGAGAGAGTGAGGAGGCGGATAAGAAACAGTTATGGAATAATAGACAAGATTCCAGTTAGAGGAGGCCTGCTAGCCTTTGCCTGTTTGATCTGGTTATGGATGTGTTGACTCATTGGATAAAAGATCAGTTCCTCTGTTGAAACTGTGTTGTGTGGCACCACAAAGGACAATATGTAGAAGACAGTGAAAGAATGGAGGGGGTTTTGAAAGACAGAGGACTTCATAATAGCAATTAGAATTAGAATATTTGAAGTTTAATTATGGTCAGAAGTTAACTTGCAAGAAGAGCTATTGAAAAGAATGGATAAGTTTAAATACCTATCAGTGATGTGAAGAGACAATGAATATGTGGGCAAGAAACTGATGGAAAGGAGGCTGAGGCGGAGGTGGATGTGTAAAGTAAAAGACTATCTGAAGAAAAAGGGCCTGACTGGACAGGAGGTGCACGACAAAGCTGTATGGAGTGGGTTGATCAGGCACATCAACCCTAAATTGAAATGGGAGGTGATAAAAAGGAAGAAGAAGAAACAAAGAACTTTAGCCAAAATTATTAGTTCTGTGTCAGCCAACAGGGGTTATTCCAACTCATTTGCATGTGTGTAAGTTTTTATTAGGTGCTTTCCTCTCCTTGATCCTCACTGTCCTTCATATGTCTTAAATTTTTATATGGGCAAGAATTATATGAAGTGCAAGTACCAAATTAAACATTTTTTCCATTCAGTTCTGTGCATGATTGTCTAACCAGCATTTTAAAATTGCCAAGAACAAACTCTACTCTGAATATGTCATTGTTGTACTAAGACCATCTATTTTAATTTTATTTCTTTTTACTTGTAATGATGCCCTAAGCATGGGATTGTAATCCCCCCGGGCTGCACATGCTTCATTATGATTGTTGGAACTAAAACTGACTTTTAATTGCACTTATACAATGTCAGTGTACGCTATTGAGAATATTAAAAAGCTGGGAGCAAAAATTAATGAGACATTCTTACTTCCTGTTACCTAAGAAAATTGCTAGAGATAAAAGCAATGTTCTACAGTTTATACCTAGAATTTACTACAATTTATGCAGTGCTGATAAAGGCCCAGCTTTTAAAATCTCAGGAATTTATTTTTGTTCACAGTTAATTTTTCCAGCACTATAGACTACTGTTTAGTTCTACCTGTTGGAAAATGGTATATTTTTTCTTATGCACTGAAAAAAATAAATATTCTTCTGTACCTGGACTATTGATTAGCTTTTCCTATCACAGAATTGGAATTCTGTTATTATGCAACTGCATCAGTCTTTCTATTTTGATAAATTCAGGCACAACAATATGTTACATTATAGACAGCTGGGAGTTCATCACTGACTGAGTAAACTGAAATCTAGAAGCATCTACATAATGATAGCAATGTGAACAATTTAGGTGGCACTGAAGAAGCTCAAATTAAAAGTTTGCATGAGATGTACTGTAGAAACAATGACAATAATGTGAAAATACCGATACTAATGTGATCAAAACAAAATAATAGTTGGCACTTTGTGCAGGTTGTTGACAGCCTGCGGAATTTGTCAGCCACACCAGTAATGGACTTAAGGCAGATAACAGCTTTGGATGAAATGCCAAACTCTTGCTCTTTCACAAAATGAGAAAACTCAGAGCTGAGAAAATGCAAATGTTCTACATAAGGCTCACCAAACAGCAGATGAATTGGGGCACAACTATCATAAGCTACTTTTCCTTAAATAAAAATATGCAATAGTCATGTGCAATTCTGTGTATGGGTTTCTAAATATATATATTACATTAGGTATGGTACTTGTTGAGGACAGATAATAGAATAATTTAAAAATATTTTCTATCTCTTGCTCCATCTGTATTCATGTGTGTCTGAACTTCCATTCAACGGCACACCCTTTCTCGAGCATGTTCCCTTGAAGCATGCTTCTCAGACTCTATCACTATTTTCGAGGCACCTTACTCACCTCAGGGTGGGTTTTTTACTTTCTGTCTTTGCAGGCAACTCTCACAGTGTGAACCTTTACTACTCCCCGTGTGTCTCACACTTGCATTTCCACTTTCGTCACATCACCAAAACCAAACTGAAAAAAAGTAGGCCTAAGTTTCTTGTATCAGCATTTATTGTAACATAGCCAGCAGCCATACCACATGCACTTTAGATGTTCGGGCCCAGCTAGTACTTGCATGGACGTAAAACGTAAAACCAAGCTCCTGACTCACTGTGGTCATGAAAGGTCCCTGGGCATCTTTTGTAAAGAGAAGGGTGTGTCCAGGCTAAATTGCCCTCCATGACCTAGTCATTCTGGCTCCCTAATCATTCCCTGTCTCTAACTGGCTATCTCTCCCACTGCTTCACCATTTAATACCTAAAGATCTGTGAGCATCCTGGTGAAAATACATCATCCAGGTGGTTGCTACACATTAGTGGTGGCTGAAGTGGCTCCCCACTCAGTATGTAAAACCCACTTTGAGTAGTGAGAAAAGCGCTATATAACTGTAAAGTATTATTAGTATTAACATCTTTACCTCTCATATGTATCCCACCATTATAATACATTTTACAAACAGAAAACCCCCCTCTTATCTTGCAAAGGAATCTCCACCATGCATCAAAACCCACCCGATCACTTTCATGCCAAAGAAGGAAATACTGGTAATTTAAAACATTGCCTATTTTATATTCTGTACAGACTCCCAATTCAACCTTTTACTTTAAAGATGATATTAGAAACTATGCAGCTAGCAAACTCTGATAAAGCTTTGTGAATAAATGAGGTTTTGGTTGACCAAATAAGATGAGTGTAATTCAGTGTGTCAAGGATACTGTTATTTGAAAACTAACATACACACATATCCACAACGTAATGTGAAAGTTTTTGGGGAACCACCCTGGTGAGCTCGTATATTTGAACATTTAGCAATAAAACAAAAGCATGCAACAAGGTGCGAGAACACCTTTCCAGAGAAGTCCAAAACAGAGCTAAACAAGATGTCCAGTTTCTGGGTGATAAAGTTGCTTGCCAGGAAGGGGTGGGTCCAGGAGGGTGGACAACAAAGTGAAGTCAACAGTGCAGTGGCACTCAGTCTTCCCTTCTACAGAAGAAGGAAGAGAAAAAACATTAGACTAGACATTAGACCCCCGTGTTCAGCAGGTACAAGAAAAAGATTGCAATTGTCAGTTTCTTCAGTAATCCATGAAGTTCGCAGTCAGGATCTAAATGTAATATCAAAAGCCTGTTCACTTGTCAGAAGCATCGGTAAACAATGTGAAGAACAACAGACGGGTATTTAACACCATATTGTGTAAGGGTGCAGTTAAAGTGCTGACTGAGGATTGTTCTGAGTGGCTTTGAATGTGCCGTGGTACAACATAAATATCGTATATACTGGAATACTAGACCTTCTGCATGTCTGAATTTACTTCAGACAATGGTGACTTGAGCCGAGTAATACACAGGCAATAATAAGTCATCTAACAGCTGAGTACAGCAGTTGTAATTAACAAGGTATATTAGAATGCTCAACTCATTCATACAAAATACCCACCTGAGTTCCAATCCTTTCAGGGAGAAACAAAAAGGTGTTATTGTAGTGCATTAAAAATAAAATTTGGAGATCTGTACATAGACAACATCTTTGCATCCTACGAACAATTACATTCTAAATTTAACTTTCCAGCAACACATTTCTTTCACTATCTTCAAATTAGAAACTTTGTTAAAGAGAACCTGCCCAATTTTCTTTATCTCCCACCTCCCTCTATGCTGGAAAATATATTGATCAGTTTCAAGGGCTTAGACAGCATTTCTGTAATATATAAAACCATTTTATAGTCCCTCCCTTTCAAAGATCCAAGAGGACAATGGGAAACAGATCTCTTACTCAACATATCAGAAAAGGAGTGGAAGGTAGCAATGCAGAGAATTCACTCGAGCTCGATATGCGTAAAGCATACAATCATTCAACTCAAAATTATATATCGAGCACATTTGTCCAAAATGTTTCCAGGGCAAAATCCAACCTATGAACGCTACAATCAAGTTCCAGCCTCACTGGGTCACATGTTTTGGGCCTGCACCAAATTAACATCATTCTGGACCAAAATTTTTAAATGCATTTCAGACAGCCTTGGTGTCACAATCCCTCCTAACCCATTAACAGCTGTGTTTGGTGTTCTTCCAGATGGGCTTAAAGCAGAGAAGGACAAACAAACTGTGATTGCCTTCACTACACTATTGGCACACAGACTTATTTTGCTAAACTGTAAGCATCCTAACTCTCCCCTTTTAAGTCAGTGGGTAACTGATGTTATATATTATTTGAAATTGGAAAAAATAAAATTCTCACTTAGAGGATCTGTGCAGAAGTTTTTCAAAACCTGGCAGGATCTAATCAATAACATTCTAGAATAAGCTTTTAAAGCACTGAGGGAGCAGATTCTTTCCTCATCTTCTTTTTTTTTCTTTTTGTTCTCCATGTGTCTATATTCACTTATTAATTTATCTATTTACTTATTTTTACTAGGTTTAAGTTTTAGTCTGCTGCCCATGCTCTCTTTCTCAGGAGTGGGGGTTGATTTGTTTTCAGTCCTATTCTTGTAAAATTGATCTATTTGTATGGAATGTTGAGTGATTGCAATAAAATCAATACAAATATAAAATAAATAAATAAATAAATAAAATAAAATAAAATTTGGGACGCTGGATCAGTAAACAAAGATCACTTGGTCTCAAGAATCAGCATATGAGCAAATACCTGTGTGGCAATCTTGTGAGGTATAAGGAATGAAGGCTGTTGATATTGTTCTTGATCAGGTTCATTCCTTTGTGGTAGCAATGAACCCATCAGCATTTTTATTTTAATCTGCTCCATCAGGCAAAAAGAATGATATCCTACAATTGTCCTGACAATGTAATTAAATACATTCAACAAAGATGTTGTGGTATGAACTTGAAGTCACTTTTGAAAGTCAAGTTCTGTCATCAAATAATTAGCTTCAGCTATGTGAAAGATTGGTTTTTACCTGTGCCAATATATCCAAGCCTTTCTGAGTCAGCTCATGAAAATGTTTCATTGTTTATCTATTTTTTCAACCCGCTTATCCAGGACAGGGCTGTGGGGCAGCTGCACTATCCTAGGAATCATCTGGTGTAAGGCTGAGGCAACACCTGGACAGGTCACCAGTCCATCATAGGGTTAGCATAAACACAGACCCATGTAGACACTAGAGTCAGTTTTGCAATGCCAGTTCAACTAACTTGCATGTCTTTGTACTGTGGGAGGAAACTGGGGCACAAAGAGGAAATGTGGAGAACAAGGAAACTCCACACAGAGAACACCCCCAGTCTTCTTATTGCGAGGCAGCAGTGCTACGACTGCACCACCATAATGCCCTAATATTATGTTATATTAAGGGACTGGAGCTTGGAAGCTAAACCTTGTTGGGGCCCATGGCCACTGCCAGGGGGAGTTTGGATCATTCCGGAGCCATGGACTGCAGCACTTCCGCCACACCAGGAAGTGCTGCAGGATGTTTATCAGGGCGCACCTGGAACACATCCATGTGCAACATAAAAGAGGCCACCTCATTCCATTTGGGGAGCTGGAGTTGGGAGGCAGAGGACAGAGCTTGCAGGAGAGGAGAGGAGAGGAGTGGAGGTGGCAGAGAAGAAGAAAAGACAAAGAGAAGGACAAAGAGGAAAAAGGACTGAGCAATAGTGCTGGTGGTTTGTGCACTGTGTGTGTTTGGGAAAAATAAAACGTGTTTTGGGACTTCTATGTGTCCTGTGTATCCTGCGTCTGGCTACAGCTGGGCATCTTCCACATATATTATATTATATTATATTATTGATGACCAGGCCTGTTTTCTCCATCCATCCATTATCCAACCTGCTATATCCTAACTACAGGGTCACGGGCGTCTGCTGGAGCCAATCCCAGCCAACACAGGGCACAAGGCAGGAAACAAATCCCAGGCAGGGCGCCAGTCCACCGCAAGGTGCACACACCCCCACACACTAGGGACAACAAACCTAACCTGCTTATCTTTGGACTGTGGGACAAAACCAGAGTACCCGGAGGAAACCCACACGGACACGGGGAAAACATGCAAACTCCACACAGGGAGGAACCGGGAAGTGAACCCGGGTCTCCTAACTGCGAGGCAGCAGTGCTACCACTGCACCACCGTGCCACCCCGGTCTGTTTCCTGTCATGCTCCAAATGCTGTCTAAATAGGCCCCAGCTTCCATCAAACCTATTGGATTAAGCAGGTTTAGAAATCACTATGTCTATGCATCAGGTTTGATTCCGGTACCTTGCCACTATCCATGTGAAGTTTGCATAGTTGTTGTCTGCATTAATTCTCCTCCCTTATACCCAAAGATCTACAAATTAGAGTTAATGGTCCCTCTGAACTGGCACGGTTATGAACAGATGCCCTGTCTAGTGCTTATTCTTACGTTCTGTTTCTGGTAAGATTTTGGTCTTACATTACTTTCAATTGGATAAAGTGGTACATTGTGTGTTTTATTATATTATACTAGTGAAATACGCAGACCTTTTGTCCTCAAATAAAAAGCAATTGAAAAGGGTGTAGCCTACCATTATAATGGTAAACTTGAATATGAATTTTGAGCATGTAGGCACCATGTCACGGGAGAGTATCAATAGAGTCTGTGATGAATGGCAAAGATAAGGTATTGTTAATACTGTGTATGTGGCTATGTGGTCCAAAAATAAAAGGGACTGGAAATATTACTCAGTGTAATGTGGAAATCCAAAATGAAAGAAATGTTTTGCTGAAAAAAAAGAAAACAGCATGTAAAACAAGGAAGGCAAGAATGAGATGAAACATTAAACAAAAAGCTTAAGATACTGTGTGATCGAAGTGTTGGTCTTGTGTAACTGGGGCAGTAAAGGACAACAGCATTTTAAGGTGACTTAAGTGGATTCATTGAAACTAAAAACTGGTTCAAAAGACAAGTTATTATATATTGGGTTTGAATAAAAGTCAATCAAACAAAAAAAAAATAGTAATTACTTTAACTCACTGAAAAGTACCATCGTCTATTGATGTGTTTCTATCACATTCTAAAAAAGAGTGTTTACATGAGCTTAAGAAGAAATCCACTCTGTTCTATCATGACTTAGGTCCCTTGTGCATTTCTTTTTTTTTTTTTAATTCTGTCTGTAATTTGCTTACCTCAAAAAACGGTTAATGCTGATTGTTTATTCGTATTGGCAAGTTAATGTTGATATGCAGGCGGACAACAGTGTTGGCATTTTCAGAAATGAAAAGTTGTGCATTTTAGAATTACTATACACAGTAAAATGAAGTATATGCTTGATGTAGTGCACGGCAGTGGGGTGATTATCAATAGGCACTCAAATGAATGTAAAAAACATGGCACTGTTGATAACTGTGTGTTTGCTGTAAATAATTTATTCTTGCAATTCCTGTGGAATTACAGGCTGAACCTTTGCTGTGGTGTGGCAGTGTCTTATCATTTCCCATTAATCGTCAATGAAACAGCTCCTTTTTAAGTCGATGTTGAGGAAAGCTCATGGATGCTGTTACTTTTCTTGGCCAAACAGTATGTATGACTTCATTTTGCGAGCAGACTGTAAGGTTGCGGAGGTTGTTGCATTCCTGTTACTGTCGGTTGGGTTCAGTCCATGTTAGTAATGTTGCATTTACAAAGCATGCCCACACCTCTGTTATGTTTGTGCGTGACCATGCCATCACTGACATGGGATAGATAGATAGATAGATAGATAGATAGATAGATAGATAGATAGAT
>JANRMT010062807.1:55764336-55828301 GCA_026402145.1 Polypterus bichir lapradei | reverse complement strand
CTTTATTAATCCCAAGGGGAAATTCACAAAAAAGTAGTAAAAAGTGTCCAGGGAACGAGTCCACAAAAAAGAAAGGAGTGATCAGTAAAATAGAGAAAAAGGTAGAAAAATAAAGTTGTACACGGCGGTGCTGGAAAGGCTGCCATATCGCAGCAGGATGTGTGCTCTTGCATCTTTGATGGCTGTGAGAAGGACTCAAGCTCAAAATTCGAAGCCGCAAGGGCTTCCTACCATGGGCACCTCATCCAACGTTTTTGCTATATCGTTCCTATGATTGCTAAGATAGGCTTTAGCTGCCTGTGACCCTGAATTAAATTAAGCAGATTTGAGAATGTTATTTTATGTTATGTTATAATATAAGTAACACAATGAAAGAGAATTTGATGCTCACATCTCCACATTTCTGGACTCAAACCCTAACTTTGTCACTTTATGTGTAAAGTATGCATGTTTTTTCCATGTCTTTGTGAGTTTTCATCTGTGTACTCCAGTTTTCTAATAACAATGGAAGACTAATTATAAATGTGTGTGTAGCGGCAGAATTTAATTATAATATGGAGGCAGATATTTACAGGAAACTTCTTTATGTATTAAGGAAATAATTGTATCAGCAAGGAGGCATTATAATGTCCAGGAAGATTTTGCAATTAATAGTCAAGGGTTTTAAAAATTTTTGGAAATAGTCAGAGAGGTTAAATGAACACATATTTCTAAAGCTTCTGTAGGAAATTTGGTAGTTACAATTAAGTAGAGGATGAAAAATGGAGATGATAAAAAGGCTCTGTTTTATGGCCCAAAATGCCCAAGCTGTACAGTGAGTGCTGCTGACAGGTAAACCAAACAGTGAGACCAGACCTAAAATCAATATGCTGCATCAAGTCAGGGCAATCAAGCAGGATTAGAAACTCAAAAATTCAGCTTGTAGTTAGGAAAATCGATATAAAGAATAATTGTCTGGGAAAGGGAGCATAACAGAGTCTGTAATTCAACCAAATCGCTAATGAAAATTATTGTGCTTTGTTGGGTGAAAATTAAGCATAATGTGAATGCAACAGGAGCTTATTATCAGTTTCAGAGTCATATATTTAAAAAATAATGGACATTCAATAGTTTTTATTTTTCAAACTAGATCTAGGAATTAAAAAGTTAGACCCCTGATGTGATATAAACTATGAGCAACAACCAAATAAATATAACCACAAGGTATTGCCGCAATTTACAGATGGAAACTCATTAGGTTTTTGCCAGTGCATTGTGTTAAGCAAGGCAATATTAGCATGAGGCAATTAACTGCAAATGGACATACTGTAGTTTAGATTAAACACAACGATGCTCTTTCAACCAATGCATAAGCAGTATGGTGTATTTTAATCTTAACAGTTTAGAAGCATTTATTAGGGCTAAGAATGTGCTTCTGGTGTCACAATATGCCAGGCTGAACATTCCAGGTGGAACATTTGCCTTCAGCAAAGCATTTTTAGATGGAGACGTTCATCACAACAGTGCCTCATTATAGAGGAAATCTCGTATTTATTAATGAAACAGTGACACAGATGAGAAGACACAGCAACCAAGTCAGCAGGCAGAAACAGCAGTTACAACAAACCAACAAGCTTTAGTATGCTCCAGGGAGAAAGACCACAGATGACCGCCAATCTTAATGCAGGCTGAAGCTGCTGAGATAGTGATCCAAAAGACTATCCAAAATAATAATTTAGGATTGCTCAAAAAACATCTGGAGAGAACAAAAATGTAAAGCAAAATTGTTATATATACTGAATATTAATCTATTGTATCTTCTGAATCTGCTTCTTTATTTAGAGTATTGAGGGAAGCTGGAACTTTGTCTGCAACTTTTACAACATGCTAGAAAGAAAATCTGGATAAGATAAAATGGACGTAAGTGTGTGTGAGTGTCAGTGTGTGTGTGTGTGTGTGTGACTGAGTATGTGTGAATGTCCTGCCTCTTACTGGCATCTCATTCACCCAAGCCTTCCTCTCATTGATCTGAAGACAGGATTGATGCATACTAAATGTTACAGGTTAAGGAAATGGATTGGTTGGTATAGTCTGAAAACTTTTTGCGTCTGAACAGTGAAAAATAGTTACACTTTCTGACAACTCTCATGCACTTCTCCCTCTAAATGTATGCATATTTCCAGTATAAAGAAAGTCCTCAGAAAGTTTAAAAAGATTGGGGGCAATATGGATAAATTCATGTTATGCAAAAATGAATTTAAGTTACAAGATTTAAAGAGACATTATTGTCACAAGTAGAGAGTACAGTGAAAAACGTACTTGCATGTCAGAATCAAAACGTACAATCATGTCGGCGCCAGGATGTGTGGCAATAAATACTTTAAAACTAAATGGATCAATGTTTGGTAACAGATTATCTACAAAAACTAGGCAAGGGAGTAAACGTACAGTATTTAAAATAAAACATGTTCAACAATCAGAAAACAGTTGCTGAACAACTCGTGATTTACATCTATAAGGAGATAATCTAAAATTCCAAATGCATGCAAAGTCCTCCACAATTCAACACATCCTGTATTTCAGCTGTTCTTTTGTAACATCCATCCATCCATTATCCAACCCGCTATATCCTAACTACAGGTTCACGGGGGTCCGCTGGAGCCAATCCCAGCCAATACAGGGCGCAAGGCAGGAAACAAACCCCAGGCAGGGCACCAACCCACTGCAGAGCACACACACCCACACACCAAGCGACAATTTAGAATCACCAATGCACCTAACCTGCATGTCTTTGGACTTTGGGAGGAAACCGGAGTACCCAGAGAAAACCCACTCAGACACGGGAAGAACATGCAAACTGGGAGGACCCGGGAAGTGAACCCAGGTCTCCTAACTGCGAGGCAGCAGTGCAACCACTGCGCCACAGTGCCGGCCTCTTTTATAACATTCCTTGAATATTCTTTGCAATCAGAGAAGTTTATAAAAACCAATATAACTTTTTCCATTTTTAATCATTAGGTTTCAGAAGTCATGACTAGCTGGTGGTGAAGGGCAAGAAAACCAAGACGATATTTAACAAAACTTAAACAAAAAAAAAGTTGTTGCCCACAACAGTATTGAGGTGCTGTGCATAACTGAAAGGGATAAACACTTGTCACTGTATAACAGTATAGCTATTTATAGCCTTACCTGTGTTTTTAAATAGCTATTGAGGAAATGCGCACACTTATCCTGAGGGAGGAGGAGGTGTGTTGTATCTTCAGAGCAGATGTGGCTTCACAGCGACCCAGGTTTTGCTTGTCCACATAATGCATGCCTGATTCATGTAGCATTAAGGGAATCAGATGAACATCTGTACAGGTGAGGTCCACCGCCTGTCACGCTCTGCTGCTGTTGGAAAACAGAAAAGAGGCCAAATAAGCAGTGAATTGCCTTGTTAAAAATAAGCTGTACAAACTTAGCAAAGTCCTGGGCAAAAGCATAAAAAAAGCAAATTCAACTTACTGGAGAGAGAGAGAGAGAGAGAGAGAGACAGTTCCTTACGATATTGCCTTGTTAAATGGCAGCGTTCCGGGAGGAGGGGTTAGCACAGTTGGAGTAGCATCACTACATGCTCCCTGATTGGAGGAAAGAGTGGGTGTCGGCAGGGATTGGGCACCATATCCTCCTTTGAGACATAAAATAGAGGAATGGGCACTAGAGCTTGTCTTTTGCCCGGGTTGGGTGTCTGGCTAACCTTCAGAATAACCAGCAGTTTGAAGGTGAAGTTGGTGAGTGAGTTCTAAAGCACTTGCATATCAATAGTGGGACTTTAATAGAGTTTTTTTGTTGTTTTCTTTAATGTAAATAGATTTGATTTGTTTTTCCTGATCCTTTAAAAAACAAGGAAAAACATTTGTTTTAGTATTTAGATTTTTTTATTTCTTCTTAATTATTGCTTTGAAGGAAGGAGGAAGAAGAATAAAGTTTTTTTTTTTTGTAAATATTATTGTTGAATAAGAGTTTATAATTGTCTTTTTCTTTCTTGATTTTTGATTGGCACAGGAGGAAAGCAGACAGTATTTTTGTAAATATTTGCTTTTTGTTATTTTTATCATTTTTGCTCTGTGTGTGTCATTAGCACTGGTTTTATGTAATTACACCATATTGGTTTGATTTGGGAATTTTGTTTTGGCATCTTTTTGTGTGAAGCACCTGAAAATAAAGAACACTTGTTTTTCTTCAGTTTTGTAAATTTGTGTCTGTGTCTGTTCTCGCCATCGATACGTTCGGCACATGAACTACAAGAGCCCAAAGTGTAGCATGGTGCCAATTCCCTCTACACGGGTTTTCACAAGTATACAATATACAAAGTCAATGTCTATCTGATCTCAGCCTAATAGCTTCCCAGCCTCGCCACGGAAATTGTTCGGTATGCTACAGCACTCTTTCTAATAGTGGTAGAATTATATGATGTCAAGATGCTGCAATCTTGCTACCATTGATGTCAATATCATTAATCCATTCTGATACCTTATTCCAGAGGCCACAAGTGCTACAGCAGCTAAGTCAAGTTAGCAATGAGGTTGCACATGGGTATTGAAGGCAAATAGAAAAATGCCAAGGGTTATTAAAAGCAGTTAATGGTTAGTTCCACTGTTTTACTTTAGATAGATAAAAGACCCCCTGTGCCTGCACGGTTTTCCCCCAGGTGTTCTGGTTTCTTTTCACAATCCAAAGACATGCCGGTTAGGTGGACTGGCAATGCTAATTGGCTTCTGCTATACGTGTGTGTGTGTGTTCATCTGTGATGAGCTGTTGTCCTGTAGAGGGACTGTTCCTGCCTTGCACCTGATGCTAGCTAGGAAAGGCCCCAGCTTCTATGTAACCCTGCCTAGACATTTATACATTACAAACAGCTGCTCCAGCAGTATGTTTGAAATCCCCATATAATCGCCATCCTTGTTTAGCTAAACCCACAAGGGACTCTATAATCTCTTTATTGTTTCATAGACTGTTTGCTTGAGACATTTCTCTGTTATCCTTCATCTTTTGTTTCAGAGTATGAACCACATCCTTTTGTTTTCTTTTTAGAGAAATGAAAGGAAAAGAGGAAAAAAAGAAAAATTGTGGCTACAGTTACTGTGTTCAGAATTATAGCTTGCCCATGATGTGTCCTCACTCATTATATGAAACATGCTAACCAAATGTCTTTGTTATGCTTCTTTACTGGAATTCACATTACAATAACATTAGATATTTTACATGCTGGCAACTGTATTAAAATAATGTTTATGATGATTTAAATATATAACTTAAAAATGTCATAAATAATAAATACATTAGAGCAATCTAGACAAGAACAGTCCAAAGACTGTCATTCCTATCCACTTAATTCTTCTAAAATAACATCAAGTTGAGTTTTGAAAGTCCATAAAGTCCTACTGTCTACCACACTACTTGGTCGCCTATTCCAAGTGTCTATAGTTCTGTGTGTAAAGAAAAACCTCCTAATGTTTGGGCAAAATTTACCCTTAACAAGTTTCCAACTGTGTTCCCGTGTGCTTGGCGAACTCATTTTAAAGTAACAGTCTCAATTCACTAGACTAATTCCTTTCATAAATTGAAATACTTCAATCATGTCTCTTCTTAATGTTCTTTTGTTTAAACTGTAAAGGCTCAGCTCTTTTAATCTTCCCTTATAATTCATCCGCTGCCTGACGCTTTTCTCTGGACTTATTCTACTGCTGCTATGTCCTTTTTGTAGTCTGAAGACCAGAACTGCACACAGTCCTCCAGGTGAGGCCTCGCCAGTGCATTATAAGGCTTGAGCATAACCTCCTTGGACTTGTACTCCACACATCATGCTATATAACCTAACATTCTATTAGCCTTATTAATGGCTTCTGAACACTTTCTGGCAGCATTAGCGATCAAGCAAGTTATAATGGCCTTAACTGCAGCATTTTAATAGAAATGTAATAGTGTTTAGTGAAAAATTCTTTAGTACAATTAGTGAAAATACAAGCTGTACCTTCCATGCCTTGCTATCTGCAATGTAAGTGATAACTACATTATACTAGACATCAGCATTTTAGTTTCACTTACAATTGTTAATAGGGCATTTTAAACAATAATGTCATATGACAAAAAGCATTGTATTAGTATACAAGCTTTTAAAATGGTAGTCATTAATTAATTACTAGAAAAATACAATGTTGCACACCATTTGCTGCACTCTTTCTGTATAATGCAAATTTATTATAAGGAAACAAACAGAAAGCACACCAAGAGATATTCATTCACCTGTGAAAAGTGATTTTTTACTTTGGAATGTTAAGACTTACAAGAGAGACTGTGTGTTGAAGACTAGGCAAAATATACAGTGCTGTCTGACCTGTCACATACATCATATGAGGATATGCTCAAGTACTACAATATAGTTTATCAGAAAGAGTAACGAGGCGTATCTCATGAATAAAATGTTCCATTACATATCATGCAATTGCATGATATTAACCAGGAAATTAATGTAGTAGATTAGTTTTATTTTGAGATCAATTAAGAACACATAACCTGGAAACAAACAGTAAACTGATTCACAATATAATAAGAAAGCTTTGTCACATAAAGCTTATCAGAATCTGTAGCAAACGTCCATTTATGATGAGATGCATTTGTAAAAGACCAATTGCAATGTACAGAATGGCCTTATACAGTAATCATTCATTATCGATGCTTACTTTTTTCATATGGGTGTGCTGGGCTAGTAACATCACTTCAAGAGAGGCCCACCGAATCAACAAGCTACTTAAAAATGCAAGCACAGCTATACGACACATTCTGAACCCCCAGGAGGTTGTAGTGAAATAGAGAATTAAAACAAACTGAGTGCTATTATGAACAATGCTGCACATCCTCTGTCTGACACACTAACACTTGACTTTCAGCCTATGAATTATTCAGCAGAAGTGTGTGAAGAAACGCTATTGGGGCTCCTTTAATTTTCTTGCTTTACAGCCATTATGGAGTATGTTCAGACCAAAGTGTTTGTGTTTATTTATTTATTTGTTTGTTTATTTAAAGAGCTTCAGTAAAATCCATATTTACCTCTGGGGACAGATAAATTCTATATATCTATCTATCTATCTATTCCAACAGCATACGGCACAAGACAAGAACCAATTCTGGACAGGGTTTCCCTTTCTTGCATAGTACACTCAAACTCATCTATACCAGGGGCCTCATGTATAAACGGTGCGTACACACAGAAATGTTGCGTAGGAACGTTTCCATGTTTAAATCGCGATGTATAAAACCTAAACTTGGCGTAAAGCCACGTACATTTCCACAGTAGCTCATACCCTGTCGTACGCAAGTTCTGCACTTGGTTTTGCAGACTGGCGGCACCCAGCGTCAAAGTAGTGCTACTGCTCCTGTGGGGTGTAGCTTTCTTTTTCAGATCCACATCCCTGACGTGGCTTTATAAATACACTGAAATTAACCATATATTGTTTATTAGTTTAAGGTATCTGATTGTAATTAACCTGTAACAATATAATGGTCCACAAAATGGTCAAACTATTCTAAATACAATAGCTGCTTTAGCGTTGTTACTCTCACTGCACCTTCTTCTTCTTCTTTCAGCTGCTCCCGTTAAGGGTTGCCACATCGGATCATCTTTTTCCATGTTACTCTCACTGCACCACTCTGAGTATTTATATTACTGTATCTGAGTGTAAATCACAGGAGTACAGCAGCTGATCGGAAAGAGAATTATCGGTATACCACATCAAGCACACGCTGCCTCAGCCATTCACTATTTGAACTGGTCTCATCCGACCAACGCTTCAGAGCCTTTCTTGTTCGGACCTCGTGGTTCACAAACAGTTTCATCCCAAGAACTATACACGCACACAATCAGTCCATCAAGTGCTCCTTGTAGAACTGTCTGTACAGTACTTGCAAGTTTACAGTGAGGTAATTGTACTTATGATACAGTTAAAATATTGCACAACCTGAGCCACTTTATAAAGCACGTATTTACATATGATGACAATATAATTTTTAAGATGAAATGCAGCAAAATATATTTATTATATTATACAACTTAACTTTAACATTAAGTACACGGTGCTGCAGCCCTAGCGAGCTTGAGCTTTGCTCACGGATTGTACCTGCCTCGCGCTGTATTCTTGCTGTGGCTGGTGCGACACTGGAAGGATAGATGGATAGAATAATTAAACAATACGAATATATTTCAATGTTCCTTAAAAATTTTGAAGAATCAGTGTTCTAAGCTTACAGATGGCTTAACGCCTATTGCAGAGCTGATTGTGTGGCGATTGGGTATTTGGAGGAAGAAAAGTAAGGACAGGAATTGGGGGTTAGTACGTTTGAAAAAGACAGTACTTCTGTAATAAAGCATTTCATCGAAGGTAGCACATGGCGCAGAAAGCATCTTGCATAAGACATAAACAATCACTTGTTTAATAACATGCTTTAACTCCTATCATCATGAAAATGATATCACGTATACTTCTCAGTATTTTAGTTATTCAGAGAGCTGTAATATCACAAATGTAATGGATTCTGTATCCTGATGGAGGAAGAGAAGGCCTGTTTAAGAATCACATAGTGATTCACACACATAGAAGATCAAATACAAAACAAAGCATTTAACATGCTACTTTAGTTACGATGGGATTTGAGAAACTAGTAAATTAAAAGATTTTAAGATGAAGTTTATGATGTTCTACTTTAATGACAAAATAAACTATGTGATTAAAGTGGAAATTTCGAGATTAAAGTTGACATTTCATGCTTTTTTCACAATGTGTGCCTTTTTTTCTTTGTACCCGGATAAGCTTTCATATGACACTCAGACGATGGGCTATAACTCACATTTTCACTGCGACTTTGATATCTGACAACTTCTTTTTTATTTCAAGCACTGTGTGACTTTGTGAACTTGAGCTTTCTTGTTTGTCCGACACGCTATGTCACTCGATCAACTTCCTTTTGTTGTTTATACCACTGTTTAAACCAACAAATAGTATGTTTTTCTTTGCCTCTATTTGGTATTCACTGAAATTCTTCTATTTTTCCCTATACTTTTGCCATTGTCTTTTCACAGAACACTGAGCTTAAGGGCTATTTATATTGATTTGCATATTCAAAAAGGTGTAATTCTGGGAGGAGACGGGGCGGGACATCAGGCATGTGCATGTGCGTTACTTTTCACGCTGACTGGGATTTATGTAGTGGAAGAACGTGGAAGTAGGCGAACACACAGATTTATGCATGGATTTTTTTGTGCGTAAGTACATTTCCGCTTACGTCATGTTATAGTGCGAATTCTACGCACGGCGTTATGCATGAGGCCCCAGGTCAATATATACTGTAGGGTGACCAATTAAAATGATCCGCATGTGTTTGGGATGTTGGAAGAATACCCATTGGTACATAGGTGGAAGGAGGATTCATCTGAAAAAGTAATTTTGCACCAGTCTTCTGCTGCGCCAATCCTTGTACTTCCTGCAGAATTTCAGTCTGATTTTGATGTTTTTCTTGGAATGAAGTGGCTTCTTTGCTGCCCTTCTTGACACAAGGCTGTTGTCCAAAAGTCTTTGCCTCACTGTGCGTGCACATGCACTCACACCCATCTGCTGCTAATACCGAGCAAGCTCTGCCCCAGTGGCAACATCATTCTGCAGCTGACTCCTCAGGAGGCGACAGTCCTGGCACTTGATGGACCCTTTTAGCTGATCATTTTTTGCCAGGGTTAAAATAAGTAAAAATAGTTTTTTTTTTTGTTTTGATTTAACTTAATATGCATCTGATCAGTCTGCACAATAACATAAAAACAATGAATTGCCACCATTGTGTCACTGCCAAAATGTTTGGTCACTACTGTGACAGACACATTTTCTAAAGCTGATTGGGTTGATTCCATCATTAAGGTTTTGGGTAAAGTTTTACAGCCAGATGCCCTTCCTGACACTAATCTAGCTGGCTAGATTAAGATTTAAGGTGAAGGTTAAATGAAAGGTTTTTATGACAGTGGTTAACACTAGAATTAACAAAGCCTATGAAAAAATGTGCAAACCTGGCCCACCTTAAATGTTCACACCTCTCCATATATAGCTCAGGCAGGAACTGTAAGGGAACAGCTGGAGAAGAAGTTAGATGAAAGTACAGGAAAGTAGGTTGAAGCAGTATGGACATGTTCTCCAGCTAAAGGTATGGAGGATATGGCGGAGAGGTAATGAATATATGGTCAAAAGAATGATGGGAATGAAAGTACAGGGGAGGAGAAAGCGAGGGAGGCCAAAGCGGAGGTGGATGGATAAAGTAAAAGAAGATCAGAAGGAAAAGGAATTGACTGATGAGGAGATGCAGGAACAAGCTGTATGAAGAAGGTTGATCAAGCACATCGACCCCACATAGAAGTGGGAAAAGAAAAAAAGAAGATTGTGACATATACAGTTACTCGTGGTTATTCATTCCTCATTTATTTATTCATTCATACCCATTCAGCTTATCTTGGCTGCCTGCAGCACTAAACAGCATCTACCTCTTTTCTTTATCGTTGGCACGGCAGTGCAGTACGTTTGATTTTGATTCTCTACTGTTCCATATAACTTGTAATAAATAACTGCTCTTTAGTTTTTGCTTTCTTTTGTAACTCAGTTCAGTGATTATTATTGTAAAGCACTATGAGCTACATTCATGTATAAATAAATGCTGTCATTATCTCATAGTACTTTTTAGGTTTAGGCTGACTTTCCTGAGAAGTGTGCTTGATTTCTATGTGATCATGTGGGTTTCCTCCCAAAAATGTTCCACATTTAGTTAAGATGAATGGTAAGTTCTCATAGATCTCACTCTAGCTGGAAGAATTAACATTGTTAAGATGAATACTCTTTCTAAGCTTCTTTTTTTATTTCAGAACATTCCAATATACATCAATAAATCATTTTTTAAGCAATTAGATTCAACAATAACCTCATTTATTTGGAACTCAAAACGTCCACGTATCCAAAGAGCGACCCTACAAAGACCTAAGGCAGAAGGAGGCATGGGTCTACCCAACTTTCAGTTTTATTACTGGGCAACAAACATACAAGCTATAAAAACCTAGACAAGAATAGATGAACATACACAGGCTTGGTCCGCAATAGAAGTAAAATCCTGCAGTACTTCTTTATATTCTCTGCTTTGTGCCCCAATAAATGCAAGTTATCGCCAATATACTAATAACCCAATTGTGTTTTATTCACTCAGAACATGGAACCAATGTAGAAAGCATTTTAAGATAAAGAATCTTTTATCTGTGTCACCTCTGCAAGAGAACCACCTCTTTCAGCCCTCGCAAACATATGCAATTTTTAATATTTGGAAAAAATTTGGGATTGAATTGCTTAGAGATCTTTATATAGACAATATATTTGCATCCTATGATCAATTACATTCCAAATGTAACTTTCCAGCTACACATTTCTTTCACTATCTTCAAATTAGGAACTTTGTTAAACAGAACCTGCCTGATTTTCCTCATCTTGCACCCTTGTCCATGCTGGAAAAAAATATTGCTCAATTTCCAGGACTTAGACACCATCTCTGTAATATATAAAATTATTTTACAGTCCCTCCCATTCAAAGATCCAAGAGGACAATGGGAAAAAGATCTCTTAATATATCAGAAAAGGAGTGGAAAGTAGCAATGCAGAGAATTCATGCGAGCTCCATATGCGCAAAGCATACAATTATTCAACTCAAAATTATATATCGAGCAAATCTGTCTCACTTAAAACTGTCCAAAATGTTTCCAGGGCAAGATCCAACCTGCGAACGCTGCAATCAAGTCCCAGCTTCACTGGGTCACATGTTTTGGGCCTGCACCAAATTAACATCATTTTGGACCAAAATTTTTAAGTGCCTTTCAGACAGCCTTGGAGTCACAATCCCTTCTGACCCATTAACAGCTGTATTTGTTGTTCTTCCGGATGGGTTTAAAGTGGAGAAGGACAAACAAACTATAATTGCCTTTACTACACTACTTGCATGCAGACTTATTTTGCTAAACTGGAAGAATCCTAACTCTATTCTTTAAAGTCAATGGGAAATTTTTGTAGGTCTGATATATACAGTACCATATCATTTGCATATAGAGAAATTTTCTGTTCCAGTCCTTCTCTGATAATCCCCTTTATCTGATCAGCATTTCGACAGTGTATTGCCAGTGGTTCAATAGCGATTGCAAACAGCAAGGGGCTAGTATCCTTGTCTGGTACCACGTTCTAGTTTAAAGCAGTCTGAACAAATGTTGTTGATACAAATTGAAGCTTCTGGATTGGTATACAGTAGTTTGATCCATGCACAAATGTTCAGGCCAAAACCAAATTTCTCCAATTTAGTGAAAAGGTATTTCCATTCAATCATGTCAAATGCTTTTTCTGCGTCCAATGATAATATTTCTGGGGTGTTTGACTTAGTTGGTGAGTATATTACATTAAACAGGCGTTGAAGATTTGAAGATAAGTGTCGACCCTTGATAAATCCAGTTTGATCTTGTGATATTACCGAAGGGAGCACTTTCTCCATCCTTCTAGCTATGATTTTTGAGAGTATTTTAATGTCATTATTCAAAAGTGAAATTGGTCTGTATGATGCATATTGTAATAAGTCCTTATTTTGTTTTGGAAAAACGGTGATTAATCCTTGGCGAAACGTTTGAGGAAGAGTTTGATTGTCTCTGGCTTCTGTTAATGTTGCTAATAGGAGGGGACCTAGCTGAGCGGAGAATTTCTAATAAAATTCTGCAGGGTAGCCATCAGGGCCTGCTGCTTTCCCACCGTGAAGTGACTTTATAGCATTTAGTAATTCTGATAATGCCAGAGGTTTATCAAGTTCCTCTACACTTAAAGTGTCTATTTGTGGTATCTGTAATGTATCCATATATGCATTAGATTGTGTGTTGTCTTCTTTAAACTCAGTAGGATATATGGATTTATAGTAGTCTCTATATGTGTACATTATATTTTTGTGGTCGATGATTTTGTCTCCGTTCGTGTTGGTAATTACTGGGATTGCATTGCGGACTTCTTGCTTGTGAATTTGTTGAGCTAAAAGCTTATTAGCTTTCTCTCCGTGTTCATAGTAATGATGTCTGGATTTATAAATTAGTTGTTCAGTTTCTTTAGTTATCAAAAGATTTTAGTTCTGAATGCAGAGCCTGCCTTTTCCTATTCAGAGCCCTGCTTGGAAGCCTGGCATGTTCTTCATCTATTCTAGTAATTTCGCTTTTTAGCTCTGCTACTTTCTTGGTTTCTAATTTATTTCTGTGGGAAAGATATGAGATAATCTGTCCTCTTAAGAAGGCCTTAAGAGTTTCCCAGAGTATTCCTGCAGAAATCTCTGACGATGTATTTGTCTCTAGAAAGAAACTGATTTGTTTGAATATAAATTCTGTACAATTGTGAGTGTGAGTGTGTGGGGCATATTGACTTTAGCTCCAAGATTAGAGGTGCATGGTCGCAAATAACAATAGCATCGTATTTCTAAGATTTAATCGTAGGCAAGAAATTATTATCTATAAAGAAATAATCAATTCTTGAGTAACAATGATGTACTGATGAGTAGAAAGAATATGTTCTTGAGCTTGGGTTTAAAAACCTCCAGGGGTCTGATAAGTTGTGATCAGTTATAAACTTTGTAATTATCTTTGCAGTGTTAGATGTCGTCCCCCCTGTGATAGAAGTCCTATCTAAGAGTGGATTTAGAACATAATTAAAGTCCCCAGCCATTATAATTTTATGAGTGTTCACATTGGGAATGGATGCAAATAAGTTTTGTATAAATTCCTTATCATCGACATTAGGTGCATAAGCATTTATCAAAATTATTTTACAGTTAGATAAGTTACCCATGACCATCACATATTTCCCTTCAGGATCCAATACTACATCTGATGCTACAAATGAGACTGTTCTATGTATGAGAATTCCCACACCTCTAGTTTTCTTTGTAAAGCTAGAATGGAACATTTGGCCAGTCTAGTCCTTTTGCAGCCAGAACTGATCCTTGCTTAGTAAGTGGGTCTCCTGTAAAAATAATATTTTAGCGTTTAAACCTGTTAGGTGAGAGAGTACTTTCTTTCTCTTTAATTCGTGATTTAGGCCTTTAACATTCCAGCTCACAAAGTTAACTGTCCCATCATGGAGACATTGATTCTGAATTTTTGATGTCATTTTATAGTCTTAACTGGAAGTGAGACAGCTTTAACCTTAATTTCCTATTTCCCCAAGAGTTATTGCCATGCAGCCTATTGTTACGTTGGTAGTTATAATTATAAAGATTAAAAGGATAGATTAGATATAGATATAGCCTGCTCTCTTTCTCTCCCCCCCCCCTTAACTCCCCACCCTCCCATTTTGCCTCCCCATGTGAGGTTGGACCCCACTTTACGCAGTCCTGGCCCTCTGACATACCCAGAGACAGAGCACGTCCAAAGCAATACAAGCCCTCTCGCAGTGGTGTTTTAGGATTAAAAAATAGAGATATCTATTGTCAATATAGTCTAAATACTATATGTCTAAAATATAATCATTAACAAAACTGAACTTAAAATATATATAATCTTCAGCAATCTTAATGTATTAAGATAATAAACCTGGATAATAAACCCGGGGAATGGTGTTAGAAAGTGGTCCAGAATAAGCATAGTAAGTCTTAATGCAATAATAACAATAAACCAAGAATATGATGTTAAACAGTCTCCTTTAGGGTAGAGAAAAAATAAATAAATAAGATAAAAAAAAAGAATTAAGCACAAATGTCTATAACTGTAATTAAAACATAAACAGATAGCGTCTGAGTAATAAAGAGGATATATAATTATAAAAACCAGTATCTTAACAAATAGATCTGACAGTAGGTTATTTATCCTTGCCATGTCATGACAGGCTATGGCTCACTATTGTGTTTCAGAATAGTGTTGGGATCAGCTTTCTTAATTCCTTTTCTGCTTCTTCCTTGCTGGCGAAGACATAGAATTGACCGTGCAATTCCACTTTTAGTTTGGCAGGATACAAGAGGCTGTATTTGATATTGGCTTGCCGTAACCACTGTTTAATGTTGTAGAAGGTTGCACGTTTAGCAGCTGTTGCTGGAGAGAAATCAGGGAAGATACGAATGTGGTTATTTTCATATATAATCTCTTGCTTATGTCGTGAATGTCTCCTTGACATCCTCCAGTTGATCAGCAAGTGTGCTCAGTTTAGACAAGGGTTCCAGAATGTGCTCTTCAATTTTACCTAGCATATCTTTAAAGACTGCCTCAAAGCAAATACATATGCGTTTCTCCAAGTCTTTATTATCCTGCTGCCGCTCCTGTCGCAGCTTCTCATTTAGCTTCTCATTTGCATTTTCCCTTGCCTTCTCATTTGCCTTCTCACTTTTCTTTATATTTTTCTTTATCTCTTGCTTGAGCTCAGCAATCATCACCTTCAGTTCAGACAGATTATTTCTGCTTTTGTGCACCATAGGTGAGGCGGTGGGCTCTATTGCAGCCGGTGTTCCTGGATCGCGTGGAGTAGCTGAAAGCACGGACTGCAAAGCCTTTTCCAGTTTCAGATGATCTTCTCCAATCGCCGAGCTATTGTGACCTGCGTCACTCACACTCGTACTTTCGCTCCCCATTTCGCTCTCAGCCGGAGACGATGTAGTGGACCGTGGTCCTGAGGAGTCTGGGCTTTCGCCCATCTGATCCAAGTTAGTCTTTGAAAGGCCGTACCTTGAGCTTGAACTTGGACTTGCCGATCTCAGCTTGGATGTAGCTTTAGCTTTCGTTTCTTTCCTTTCTTTCTGCACCCCTTTCTTGTTGGCCATGTTTATATATGCTTAAATATACTGTGGCAGTGCCCTCAGGTTGGATAAATACAGGATATCTCATGATAATAAGAAGATAATATGAAAAATAACACCGCTGCTAGCGGAGCTCCGCTTCAGACGTCCATCTCTCGCAACGGACGAGACCAATGGAAACCGATGTTTTACACTATTTGAAATTGGAAAAAATCAAATTCTCAGTTAGAGGATCTGTACAGAACTTTTTCAAAACCTGGCAGTATCTAATCAATAATATTTTAGAATAAGCTCTTAAAGCACAGAGGAAGCAATTGTCTCTGCATTTCTTTTTCTTCTCCATTCATCTCTTTTGCCCTATTAAACTCATCAATTTAGGTATGTTTGCAAGCCTTAAGTTTTACTCCGTTGGCCATGCTCTCTTTCTCAGGGGTGGGGGTCGATTTGTTTTCAATCCTATTTTTTGTAAAAATTGATCTATTTGTATGGAATGATTACAAAAAGATTAGTAAAATTAAAAAAATAAAAAGTTCTCATAGATCACTGTATTGTTTGTGCTTTTGTGATTGTGCCAGCGAAAGGAAATAGGAGACAGGTATTATGTATAGATAAATACTTACTTTTTTACTTAAATGTGTTACTTTTTTTGTAGCTTACTATCATCTTTCAGTTTACTGGGGTGACTTTTTTTTTAAACTTTTAATTCCATTATAATTTTTTATGAGTTGCCATAAATAAATGTGATAGCCATGTGCAGATTCAAAAGACATGCAAAATGGCAAAAAACAAACAGGTTTTTGATATATAGTTAGGCAGACAGGCAGATAAATTAAAAAGGAACAACAACATTTTTTTACCTTTAATAACAAATGGATTTCATCCCACACAGAATCATTTTCAATCTCTGTAAAGAATTGAAATATGCCACACTTTCTTGTCAGCACTTTTTCACATACATTATCCCACATTGTCAACTATTGACCTTTTCAGCATGATATGCTGCCAAATCCTGAAAAAAAGTTTTTTACATAATATCCCACTGTTCATATTCCCAGTTTTATACAAATATTTGTAACTTGCATATTTGGTTTCATTATTATAGGAAACAGCTGAGTCAAAACCACATAACAGATTACATAACACAGTGGGTGACCTTCTGTTTTCTTTTCTTTGTCTGGTCTGAATTAAAAAATGCTATATTAGATGGCAGTGGTCTACAACACAAATCCTTTTTAGGGAAAAAAGAGAGCAGAATGAAAATGGCATTCTTATGCATACCTTTCTTTTTGCTGTGCCAGTGTGTTGTAATTGATTTCTGCTTTGGTTTATCAGCTGCAGTAGAATGAACCAAATATTAGTCCAGCCTTGAACCACAGAGGAGTGTAAATGATGCTTTCTCTGCATAGATATTAAGTGAGGAAACAGATTGCCTTTCAATGCTTATCTTCAAAAGACCTTCACTCCCAATAGATCTAAGCAAAAATAAATAAAGTTGAATGTTATGTAATTTTAGTTTCTGGACAGATTATAGTCTAAACATATTTCAGTTAGATGAATAGCTATTCTGCCCTGTAAATTATCTGTCAGTTGAAATACTAGTTCTTTTAGTAGTGTTCAACCTGTGCTTGGCAATACAGCCTTCATTCATTCTTAATAATAACACAATAAACATTTCATTAATGTTCACTTTATTTGTACATAACAGATTCAGTACTAATATTTAATCAAAAAAATATTTTATATATGTCATATTATACTGTGTGGTCAAGTACAGGAATGACAGGTCTCAAAATTAAAGTTGGGGCACAAACCAAGTCGTTCTGTTTAATTTAATAAAAAGTTCAACCAAAGCTTTGTCATTTAGGCCTCTTGCCCTCGGGCTTTCAAATAAACATAAAGGCTTGGCTTTAGCTGAAGGTTCAGGGTCTGTTTGCTTGGGAGCTCCAGCCAGCGAGTCGCTCTTTCCAAAAAGACATCTCCTTCCAGGCAGCTGGGGGTTCTTATAGCTAAAGAACCAGAAGGGGTGGAGCTAAATGCTGTTTCTACTAACAAATTCAAAAAATCTACTATATAATAAAACAGTAAGATCTGTGTAGTGAGTCTCTCAGAGAAGTCTGATTGGACAGTTAGGCTTTGATGATGCAAAGAAAGAGGAAATGTGAGTGTGTGACCCATGCAGAGGAGCAAAGGTGCACGCTGAGAGAGTAGCTTTCAAAGTCGTAAAGTATAAAACCGAAAGAGAAAGGTGACTCAAAAATAATAACAGTCTAAGAAGGTGGATTTACGAGAACACACTTCGAGAGACAGAGACGTTTACACACATTTGGATACACAGGAAAGGCACTGAAGATACACATAGGACAAGAGATAGCAATTTTTTTAAATGATTCTCTTACCTGTCTTTAACAGGTACCATAGCTAATACACAATAAAAAAGTGACCAATGAAGAAGCCCTTGCCAGATTTAAAGTGCACATATGTAATATATCACTGAAAAGGAAGCTAAATGTAACATTGAACACCCTTTAACAAATATTGGGCTATATAACCACATAAAAATTAAAACATCTAACTGCAGTAGCCTAAATCTTTGAATAATGTAAACAAAAATATGCAGTATCAGTGGGATTTCTAAGAGCTAATTATGTTTGTTATTTTCTTTTTGTATTATGAAACATGAACCCATAAAAAAAGTAAGTTAAACTTGGGCTAAATTTGTTTTTATAATTGATTTTTGTGTTGGCATTAACATTTTAAAAGGTTGATGTCATTGAAATAAATATGTAATCTCTGGTAACATAAAAAAACACTTTTTATAAGTCACATGTAATTATTAGACTATAAGTATCAAATCATTTGCTCTCTTGCAATCACATGTGCATCTAACAAGTGTGATGCTAGTCAGAATGTGAAAATATACTACTGTGGCATCTGAATATAACAGCATTAGAATACAATGTACTTAATTGCTTTTTAGCATATTTTACTTATGGTAATATGATGCCTGGGAATTCTTGATAGAAATAATCTTATCAAGCAGTGGTTCCATTAGAGACAGAATGATTGAAAGATGATTTTAAAAATTCCCGAAAGATTTCACTCTATTAGCCAACCAAACTTTATTTAAAGCATTTTACTTTTTGGCAAGAGACATTTCACGATGATTACCAAACAAGATAATAATAAGGTATCTGGAAAGTTGTAGTTCACCTTGTTGAAAAAACATGGACTAGTAGTTTAAAATCCACTTTTTGTCAGGACTGAATTGCCAAACTAAATCCTTAAACATACAAAGCATTCACACAAGGACATTCTCCAAGACACAACGTAAGATTTAAGAATATTAATTTATGAATATGAAAGTTCTAAATGGAATCACAAGATCCAACTGTTAAGCAAACATTTTAACACTGAAGAGAAATTAAGCTGCTTGTACATTTTCACATGTATGGCACCATACATTATATTATGAAAGCTAGTACACCACTAACTAACAAAAATTTGCATACAGTAGAACCTCAGTTCATGAACATCTCGGTACACGTACAACTCGGTTTACGACCAAAAAGTTTCCCAAACTTTTGCCTCGGTCCACGACGACGGTTCAGTTTCCCTTTCAGTTTGCACATGTTCAGTCTCTCCCTGTGCATTTCCTGTGCAGCGAGCAAGAGAGAGAGAGCGAGAGAGCGTGACACACACACACACAGGCAGCGCAACAGAGACAGACGTACACACATAGGCAGTGCAAGAGAGAGCCGACACACACACAGGCAGCACAGAGACGCGCACACACACAGGCAGCACGAGATGCAGACACACAGGCAGCGCGAGAGAGAGCTGGAAGCATTAAGGTAGGAAAGCAGTTAAAGAATGCACTGGGCTTGAGTAGCGTGCATTGTTACAATGTTATTTTTCTTGGTGGTTTATTAAATTACGGATTTTTTTTAAATGTTGATTTTTTTCCCTGTGCTTAAAACTCATTAAAAAAGTGCTTTTAGCCAGCGGTTGGTAGCACTATAACGCAAATTATTGCAGTGTTAGTTTTCTCTGTTGTTCAAGGTTTTCTCAGTGTTATTCAATGTTTTTACATTTAGTTTATTATTATGCTGTGCATTCTATGGTTTAATTAACTATATTTGTGTTTAAAAACTTAAAAAATATATATATTTACATACAGTTCGTATGGTCTGGAATGGATTAATTGTATTTACATACAATCCTATGGGGGAAATTGCTTCGGTTCACGACCAAATCGGTTTACGACCAGAGTTTTGGAACAAATTATTGTCGTGAACCGAGGTTCTACTGTACTTTGGAAATTCTCATTAAAGATAGAAGTGTGTAAATGCAACTGGCCTTTATAAATCTCTTAAAGTAATTCCACTGAACATAAACAGCAGCAGATGTATCCTTTGGCTATTACTCCAATGTACATTAAAAGGCTCCGTGAATTAATTGTGCCTTCTAAATGTAAAATTGAATAAAATTTACACAACAATGAAAAAGAAAATGTTCATGCACCTCAACAGATGAACTGAGAAGATATTCAAAATAGCAAAATGAAACTAACTGAACTACAACTTCATTTGACTTGAACATACGAAGGAAGCAAAACTGTACAGTTACCTCTTACTCATTATAGAAATGTCTAAATATCTGAATGCTGAGAATTTTCCATTTGTTGAACACTCTATTATAATAAAAAAAATCTTGGGAGGAGAGACGAAACGTGACTTTTTCAGAGAGACACTTTCACGTCCTGCGAGATGAGACTTTGTGCCAAGAGATTTAACTATGCCCAGGGCCAGAAATAAAAGCCAAAGAGTAGAAGACAAAGTAGAACGTCATAAAAAAATTCAAAAACGTTGGCACGATACACATGCAGAGCAGGTTAGTGATAATGAAAGTACTAAAATTCAAAAGTCTCAAAAAAATGATAGTAAAGATCGCATTAGCGAAAACATGCGGAAATTATTACTCTGTGAAATAACGGAACAGTGAAAAGAGATTGAATATATTGTTCAGATTTAAACTTTAAGTCGGAGACTTGTAGATCATCTAATTCGTGTTGCCATCAGGGAAAAGTGTTTCATCCCAATGAAGAGTCATCCATCCATCCATTATCCAACCCACTATATCCTAACTACAGGGTCACGGGGTCTGCTGGAGCCAATCCCAGCCAACACAGGGCGCAAGGCAGGAAACAAACCCCGGGCAGAGTGCCAGCCCACCGCAGGGCACCCACACACCAAGCACACACTAGGGACAATTTAGAATCACCAGTGCATCTAACCTGCATGTCTTTGGACTGTGGGAGGAGACTGGAGTACCTGGAGGAAACCCATGTAGACACGGGGAGAACATGCATACTCCACGCAGTGAGGACCATGAAGAGGCATATCCACAAGAATTAAAAGTTTTGTTGTTTGGTGAAAGTGAAATCCACATATGCTGTTACGCTTGGGTCACAGAGTTGCACCGATAAATAGGAGATTTCAGTGACAAAAACACTTCAAACAAATATAAGTCTCTTTCAGGAGTGAATCGAGCTCGATGTGTAGTCAGAAGTGACAGTTCCATCTCTCAAATAAAAGAATAGAAAATCTTCCTCTTCATAGGGGCACGCCTCAGGAGCGGGACCCTCCAAAGGAGCAGAGGATGCCTGAGGGAGAAGAGAGACAAGCCAGTGAGACAAAAGGATAGCTGCTCTACAGGCTTTTAAATGTTCAAGGCGCCGTGTGAGATGCAGATCTCGTGGCATGGCAGCAGCAGCAACAAGTCAGCAGCTGATTGAGCAAAGAGAAGGTAAAAAAAACTATTTGTTTCCCATTGTATCACCATTTAAGAGGGGGTTTCAGAGAAGCAGCCGTGTCTCCTTGGGGTGCGTTCAGCCCCCTCTTCACAACGCGAGCAGCAGAGATGGGAAGTGGCTGGTACATAGTGCAGGCTGG
The DNA here is from genome assembly GCA_026402145.1 of Polypterus bichir lapradei. Classification (NCBI taxonomy): domain Eukaryota; kingdom Metazoa; phylum Chordata; class Cladistia; order Polypteriformes; family Polypteridae; genus Polypterus; species Polypterus bichir. The sequence goes on along the minus strand of JANRMT010062807.1, from coordinate 55,806,525 downwards.
TAGGGGTTGGCAAGCAAAGCAAGCAGGGGGCAAAGCCCCCTAATAAAACAGTAAGAAAATCAACTTGTTATGGATATGTACAATTGACTATAACATTATCCTGCATAATCGACAGTAATTTGCAGCAGCAGGTGCATAGATCAAGGCATATAAAAAAGAGCTTTTCTTTCCTTTCCACGGTAAACTAAGTCCCTACACTTTAACTTCTGTCTACTTGCCTCCAAGTCTCAGAATAAACACATCTGATATCCAGCAGTAGTACTAGAAGTTAGTTAGGAATTCAATCTGTTTTGAATAGGGATTGGAAAAGTACCAAAAAACCCAGATTGTAAAAGTGTACGGTACAAGCATTTTAGGGTTTTTGTTATCAGAAGTAAACGTCAGCAACATTCTTCTCAATCCCAATGCACACCAGTCACACTTGCTACCGCAGTTGGAAAAATGTCAGTAGACATCACAAAACAAAACTACATGCTTCGACGCAATTGGGACTTGACATGGAACCCACCCCATTGCCTCGATGCGATGAAGACTTCACAAAGGACAGTTTTGCTTGCCAAAGAGGGCATACAAAAATCAAAATCAAAGAACAAAATGTAAAGTTGTAAGCCAAGTAAGCAAGCAGGCTTAGCACAAAAAGAGGTTACCATACACACAAATGTGGACAAACCAGAAAGTGTCTGATGACGACCTTTATATCTGCAACCATCTGATGTCACACATCGCACACTCTCAATTGACCTTATCTAGAAAGTGTCTAGCAAGTAATACAACAAAGAGCAACAAATGGCAGCATGGGAAAACAAATTTGCTTTTAACATAGTGAAAAACACTCACGTTTATGAAATAAATGTAACAGCCATATTCTTTGACCTCTAAAATATTAGTTTACACTAAAGGAAATATACAGAAAAATGTACAAAACAAAATCATAATGCTTGTGCTCCTTTGTTTTGGACCTTTGTCATATATATTTTTTTTAATCTGTGGCCTCTTAGCAAATTAACATACTTACAATTGTCTCTCAGTTTTTTTAAAGAAGGGTATACATAATCCCTTTGATGGTCCATGGTGGTTTCCTGCCTTACACCCAGTGAGGCTGACATATGCTTTCAAGACTCTGGATTAGATAAAGTGGGGTTAAAATGATGCTATGTTACACAATACAGGGATACCCTAAAGAAAAAAAACTGCATATTGCTTTAGACAAAAGGGATAAAAAGACAACCATCTATGAATATTTAGCTTAACAATTTCAATTAAGCTGCAAATGTTACATTTAAGTAATTCTTTCTAATATTCCAATGCATTGGAACAATTGTTGGACAATTAGAGAGCAGTGATCAAATTTTAGCTGAAGCATAAAAACAGGGAATTGACAGGGAATAATATGTCTTTATTCAAGCTAATTTAAAATTCAAAAATTCTATAGAGAGTTCTAACTGTATAACTAAAACAATTTGTAACAATGAATATGCATTGGTAATATAAAGTACCAGGTGCCTGCATAAAGAAGCCGTCTTTTAAGATCCCCCAAATATCTTCTTGTTTAAGAATACAGATGGCAAGAGGTTCAATTGCACTATAAATAGTAGTGAAGAATTAGGGAAGCCCTGACCATCTGCAAATTCTAAACACAAATTTTTGTTGTTTATATTATTCACATAAACAGATACTTATGCTATACGATATAGTTTATTTTTTACATATAAGTTAGGTCGAAGCCCAAATTTATATGGTACAATATACAACTCCATTAAATAATAATTCATTAGATTTATATAGCGCTTTTATGAATTATTATTATTATTAACTCCATTAAAGTCCATCAAAGACTTTTACTGAATTCAAAGATCACATATATTATCTTGAATATTTGAAGGATTGATAGTATTTGCTTATTTCTAACAAAATTATGTTTGATTCTCCTTCTTTCGGCTACTCCTGTTAGGGGTTGCAACAATGGGTTATCTGTTTCCATACCTTCCTGTCCTCCGCATGATACTCTGTCAGACCTACCACCTGCATGTCCTTTCTCATCACAACCATAAAGCTACTCTTAGGCCTTCCTCTTTTCCTTTTGCCTGGAAGCTCTATCCTTATCATCCTTCTCCCTATATACCCAGCATTTCTCTTTTGCACATGTCCAAGGCAATCTTGCCTCTCTGACTTTGTCTCCAAACCATTCAACCTGAGCTGACCCTTTAATGTAATTGTTCCTAATTCTGTCCATCTTCATCACACCCAAAGCAAATCTTAACATCTTTAACTCTACCACCTCCAGCGTTGTCTCCTGTCTTTTTGTCAGTGCCACCATCTCTAATCCATATAACATAGCTGGTCTCACTATGGTTTTTCACTCTTGCTGGTACCTGTCTGTCACAAATTGTTCCTCACACTCATCTCCACACACTCCACCCTGCCGACACTCTCTTCTTCACCTCTCTTCCACACTCCTATTTACTCTGTATTGTTGATCTGAAAGATTTAAACTCACATGCCTTTGCCTTCTCCACTCTCTGCATCCTCACCATATCTCTGACCTCCCTATCATTTACATACATGTATTTTTTTTGTTCCCACTGACCTTCAGTCCTCTCTTCTGTAGAGCATATCTCCACATCTCCAGGGTCTCCTCAACCTGCTCCCTACTCTCATTACAGATCACAACGTCATCTGCAAACATAATAGTCCATGGGGACTCTTGTCTAATCTACTCTATCAACCTGTGCATCACCACTGCAAAAAAGAAAGGGCTCAGAGCCAATTCCTGATATAATCCCATCTCCATCTTAAATGCAACCATCGTTCCTACCGCAGACCTCAGCACTGTCACAATTCCCTGATATCCTGTACAACTCTTACATACTTCTCTGCCACTCCTGACTTCCTCATACAATACCATAACTCCTCTCGAGGCACCATGTCATATGCTTTCTCCATGTCCACAAAGATGCAATGCAACTCCTTTTGGCCTTCTCCGTACTTTTTCATCAACACCCTCAGAGCAAACGTTACATCTGTAGTGCTGTTTCCTCACATGAAATCATACTCACTAATCATCACCTCCCTTCTTAACTTAGCATCCACTACTCTTTCCCATAACTTCATGCTGTGGCTCATCAATTTTATCCCTCTGGAGTTACAACAGTTCTGCACGCCACCCTTATTCTGTTTAACATCCTATAGCATTACTTAAATAAACTGTGTATTTCTTTAGGTTGCTAAAATACAGTATATTACTTATTCCTTTATGTTTACTGACTAATTCCATTAACATTATTTGATTCTGTGACTTTATTCTGAACTTTTTTCTCATCTAGGTGCTTGTTCAGAATCGTATTAGTCTTTTCCAGATGTTCATAATAAGAGTGTCATGACTTGCAGACCAGTTGAACACTTTTTTTTTCTTACTTTCAACAGGTGGAATTCAGTTTGTAAAGCACAGTGATGGGCGATCATGCATAGCTATCAACCAGTTTTACAGATATCAGTGATTCATTCTGATGCCTTTCTAGATTGTAATTTGTTTTTGTGACAAGGCTAAGAAATATTTTGTGCCCTTAAGTGTGCTATTAGTGTTTCCCAGTATTCTGGCAGATGTAACGGGGGGAAATATTTTCAACAAAAAAGGTCTATTTGTATGAAAATAATAAATTCATCTATTAATAAAGGATTGAATCAGCTGCAAGTTGGTCTGGAATGGTTTAGAATAAGCTTGTCATGAATCAGCATCTTTTGCTTCCATTTTGTTATATTTTTATGTCAGATATTCTTAGTGTTATTTATAAGGGTTTGAAAATATAACAAATGTATTTTTGCTTTCATACAAATTTTTAACTTTTAGAAAAATAGTTTATAATTTTGTTTGGAATATTTCCTCAACACCATTCTGTTTCTTTCTAGCCAAACATCTTGAGCTAACATTGCTAGGGCGCAATGTCTTGGTGTTAGGGGGTACGTCTCAGAAGTGGTGCATTTGACATCATTGACATTGCAAAAAAACAGAACACAAAATGGTGGTGATCACATTCCAAAACATACAAAAATGTTTTCAAAATACTTACAAAAATAGATTCTATACATCTGAAAACTCCAAAAATCATAACATCTCTATAAATTATAAGGTCATGTTCAAAACAAGCAAAACAATATATAAATGATATAGCAAAAAGAACAAAAAAAATTTAGAAATGAAAACGAAATGTTGTTATGCTCACAGGTTTTGAGGATATCCCCTGCTTACACAATATTGGAATACAATTTTAGCCTATCTATCTAAAAGTAACAAGATTATAGAAAATTACTGAAAATCATAATCCACTAACCACTTCAGTGGACATTTCTACTTAATGATAATATGTTGGAAAGATATACACTTCACTGCTAGTATGTTCATCTTGCTCAGATAGAAGAATCCTAACCCACTTGCATTTTTTTTTATTAACTCATTTCCATTACCAATGTTTCTTGCTTGGTAATGTTAACTGAATATAGCTGTTAGAAAATGTTTTAATAATTGTAACACTGGATTCATTGATAGTAAGGATATTTTCAAAGTGAGAAAAGAAAACAAACTGAATTGTGGCAATGCATTTACTGTGGTTACTATAACAGCTCTTTTTCAAAAGGAGACTTTGTTACTTTAATGTGGGAAGTGACATTCTTCATATCTTCCATAACTCTGTGATAGCCAGTGTAATTTTCTATACTAAGGTGCGCTGGGCAAGTAACCTCATTTCACAAGAGGCCCACCGAAGCAACATGCTAATTAAAAGGGCAAGCTCATTTATAGGATACACTCTGAACCCCCTGGAGGTCATAGCAGTGGAAAGAATTCAAACAAAACTGAGTGCCATTATGAACAATGCTGCACATCCTCTCTCTGACACACTAACACCGAGGACTATCAGCCAACAAATTATTCAGCATAAGTGTGTCAAGAAAAATTACTCACTGTGACTGTGACAGACAAGTCAGAACTTTGTTTCTTTTTATTTTTCTTGCCTTATAGTCATCGGGTTTGTGGTCAGACCAAAGTATGTGTGTATATTTATTTATTTATTTGAAGAGCTTCTGTAAAAAGCCAAATTTCCCCATGGGGACAAATAAAGGTCTATCTATCTATCAATCTATCTATCTATCTAACCATATGTATACATGTATAATACTAGATGCATATTGTAAGTATAATTGTGTTTACAGGTTGCATGCTTACTTTTTGTTTTAATTTTTTACCTCTTCTGAGAAGAAATTTAAGTAGCAATTCCATTGTACACATGACAATAAACATGGTTTTATTTTGCCTGTTAAACTAATTAGTATCAGATTTCCTTTCATTCACATCACATATAAGTTTTACTGGTATATAACGTCTGACTATATTACAGTACATGTTTTGTAATGAATGTCAGGCAAACAAATAGTTAAATTCTTCTCACTCCTTTACATCTTCCTGATTCTTTCCACTTCTTCTTACTATAAGGGGTTCATTTATAGTAAAGAAAAGCTTTAATGCAAGGCTATACCTGGTGTGGGCATCTATAGTTGGGGTGTCATGACAAAAGAAGAATCTATTATAAGCAATTCCAGCTGCATTGTTTAGTTTACAAGATGGAACTATTGATTGATCTGCATTCATTTTTATGACAACTTAGGCTGAATTTTTTCTAGCATATTCAAATAGTGCAAAGCCATAAAAATGGCAATCACACCATATATCAAAACAACTAGAGCAAAGCACATGCAGTTGATGACAGTAATTTCTCTGTCACACATAGAATAAATAATAAAAAAAAGAAATTATGGATTCCTGCCAGTCATATAGTAGAAATTATTGGATGAGCAGAACAACAGCTATTTCATTTTAATACTTAATATGTGCTTTTGATAGGAATGCTGGAACAGTAAATGCATAGCCAAGGTAGTTATTATTACGAGGTCGTAATGATTGACTGGCACCATTTCTATTCATGACCATTCTTTAAAAAAAGGCTTTGTAAAGGAATGAACAACAGAAAGTACTGTGTATTACACCACCTTGTGTGTCTACAACTATACCACTTTCACTTATTGCAGCAAATCCAGAAGAGCTTACAGTAAAACACTTAAGCTACCAATGTGTGCCAATACTTTCAACCAGAAGAAATCTGTGCAATGCAGTTTTTGTTACAATTGCATTTTAGGACAAAAAATACTCTTGATGTTTGGGACTGTGGGTAATTTAGCTTTGCTCCTTCATTATTTTAATCATTATTTGACCATTATGTCTGACATGCAACAAGTCCAGTAAAAAAATCACAACACATTTACAGAAGTATTAGTCAAGAATATCTAAGTTACATTTAAGTTTATTTATTTACTTATTTTTGTATTGTTACATGATTTATGTTAAACTACCTTGCAATTTGGAAACAAAAGCAGAGTCAGCTTCACTGGTTATTGCAAAGAAATTCAGTTTAATAGATAAGAGTAGCTTTTTACCTATGTATTTTAAAGTCAAAACTAAGGAAATACCTATGCTTACTGTATGTTCATTACTCTTACATGTAAAATATTTGCTTTTTCATATTTTACTCAATAGGAAAAATGTAAAACATATGCAGGTGAAATTCCATTACAACGAATATCATTACAACGAAATTTGCATTACAACAAAGTATTTTTACGGTCCCAACAGTTTCCCCATATGACAGAGTCTATAGAAATCTCGTTACTATGAAATACATTCAGCAGATACTTTCATTACAACGAAGTTCCCAAAAGACCTTGAAATGCCTGAATGAATCATCCACAGAGTGGTCTCAGCTCAGTTGTGCACAACGATCCCCGAATACAAACATTGTAAATTTTTCTCTTTTTTCGAACTTTCCTCAAACTGTATTTTTGCTGTGTTTGTTTTCGGTGGTTTTCAGTGATACCTTTTGCTTATATCTCATTAACATTTGAAAAACATTCATTGAAATTTAACTCATTGTTACCTTCCTATAGAAATGGCAGATGCTCGTTCAAGAAACATTCCTATTAGTGCAGTACTCATTCAAGAAAAAGCAAACTCACTGTTGTGAGGTTTCCAAACTCTTTTGGGACCTCCCACAATGGGACAACACACCGAAGAGCGTCCCAAAGAGCGATCACCGCGTCTGTGGAAGACTGTTTATCCGTTGCCGGGGCAACAGCAGGCTCACAGTGCTGCAGTGTCTCACCGCTGATGCAAGTCCGAAAAGATCTTGATGGGTGATGCAAGGAACATTATAAATGCATGGAACAGTATTATCTGGACACAAACCTGGTCACGACCCTGCTGTGTCAGTGTATAGGAGAGTGGTAGATCCTGCCTCAATAAAAAAGTGCTGCTGCTGTTTCAAGCTGAATACAGCTGGTTCTGCTAAAGTACTGAGACACAGCCTCGTGTTTTGGGGTGCAACACATTATAAGAAGATTTTAATGTCAGCTGGGGTTGGCTAATTCACTTTCGGGATCATTTTGGAATTGCAGCCAAAGCAATCTGTGGAGTAGAATCTGCAGCTCCAATTGAAAAAGCAAACGAATGGCACGCAGATAAAATGAGAAAAATCATTTCATCTTATGAGCCTGAAGACATCTACAATGCTGATGAGACTGAAATCTTCTACCAGATGCTACCATATCGCACTTCAGCACTCAAAGGTGATCATTGCTGAGGAGGAAAAAAATCTAAACAAAGGTTGACAGCTGTACTTTGCTGCACTTCAACTGGCAACCACAAAGTTATTCCTCTCATCATTGGCATGTCGACCAATCCTCGGCGTTTTAAGCACATTACATTCCTTTCCTGCGAGTATAAAGTGAACCAGCAAGCTTTTTATATTTTCTTCTGCGGCGCTCTGTTGCAGCACTGTGAACTTGTGCTTGCCTTGCCCCAGCAATAGACAAACAATCTTCCACAGATGCGGCAGTTGCGCTTCAGAAACCTCACAATATGAAGAGGAAGAAAAGGAAGATTCTGCTTCTAATTGATAACTGTGCTGCCCACAGCAAGCTTCCACATTTACATAATGTTTGAGTTGAATTCCTCCCACCCAATTGCACGGCAGTGCTTCATCCATTGGATTTGGGCATCATTCACACCCTGAAAGTGTATTATCGCAAGGAAATGCTGAGAAAAATTCTCATCAGCATAACTTGTAGACTGGAGGAGTTGAAAACTAACGTGAAAGAATCTATTGAAATGACTGGAAACACCTGGACACAATTTAAATCATGCACTATAGTGACAAATATAGAATCTCATTACTATAAAATTTTCATTACAACAAAATTCTTTTAGGTCCCTGGCACTTCATTGTAATGGAATTTTACCTGTACATTTGTCCTACATTTTAAGGTGTAGTTACTGAAACACAGTACCTATAATTTTGTCTCTACAGGATGGAATGCTGTTTAATATCAATGAAATTGTGTCGATATATGTCATTTGCATACTGTTTGTCAGTCCAATATATTTAATTAATGCAAATGAACCAATTATGCCATTTTTTCACAAATGAAGGCATCTAAATAGTGGAGATGGCATAAATAGCATTGAAAATTTAAATTCAAAGTTTTCTTCAATGAAATCATATCTAATCGTTTCCAGACACACATTTCCATTCTTCATCCATGCAGTTCACCAGGTTTTTTTTTTTTTTAAAGTTTTACTATTGTGTGGAATATTAGTCAATTTTCATAACTCATTTTCTGTACAATGGATTGCATACGCCTGGAGCCTACCATAGTAGCACTGAGGGTAAAGCAGAAGCCAAGAGTTCATGCCAATGTACTCACATCAGCCAGTATAGAGATAGTAATGAAATTGGTAATGAAATTAATGCATCTTTTTGATTTGGAAGATAATCCCAATTAACAAATAAAATTCACTGGAAAATGATAAAGAATCAATAGAGGTGGAAGTTAGGACGTGAATACTGCAATGCCACGTAAGACAGCTCTGTTTATAGTATACCCATGTGTAAGAATCTCTCTTTTAGAGCAACATAGTGTTGAAATAGTTAGAGCTGCTGCCTTACATTTTCAGGGAACTAATTCTGATTCCTAGCCTCATCACTGCATTTGCAGAGTTTGTAGCTTTGTAGGGATGACTTACCCACATTACCAAAATCCCAAATAATTGTTTTATTGTACCAAAATATATTTTCACTTATCTTCTTAACTTCTAATCTCTATCTCTCTTTATCTGTTTTCCGCCGTACAGTTTGGGCACACTATATTTTAACTAATAATAATAATAATACATTTTATTTATATAGCACCTTCCCCATGATCTATTTGAAGATTAACCGGGAATCACTTCTAGATTATTGGTTGCAACTTGTAGAAAACACCCATGAGGCACTTCTAAGGTTACAAATGCCCTCTTAAAGTCCTGGAGGTATCCACTTTTGTTCCCTCTGACAACCCCAGATGTTTATGTACCCCTCAGCCCCAGTTTTGTGTTACAGGGAATTTCATGATATCTTATCAAAGAAAAGCATTACATTTTAAAATGGTGCACAAATCCTGTGTTCAAATGCTAAAAACAAGCATTTAAATAACAAAATAGGGCTGCAGCTTACAAACTAAAAGAGAGCTGCTGTAATCACAATCATTTCTAATGGAATTAATCTGTATTTAAAAATAACTTAATTCTGAAAGAAAGAATAGAATCACAGTAACATATTTAAATATTCTACATCTCCTTGTTTAATTACTTGTAACATTTTGTGCTTTGCTATGACATGAAGACAAAAAAGGAAAATCAAGTGTGAGCCAATTATGAAAAAAAAATTAAAATTTACATAAACATAAAAACTTGATTTTTGTCTGTCCAGTAGCATTTTTACAATACATCATTTACTGGAACATGTTTGTGTAATACATCTAATGCTAAAATGTCTTGCATTTGTCATTCCAACAGTGTTATGCCAAGCCAAAGCAGGAATGAGTGAGAAATAAAGTATCAGGAAATGGATGAGCCAAATTCATAGTCAATAACAAGCAAGGATTGGAAATCTAGGCCAATAAAAATGAGGGTTAAATCCAGAATGTAATTCACATTTGGGAAGGACAGCAAATACTGAATAGTTAATTAGTGAAACATGCAGAGGTTCTCTCTTTCAAAAAGTTCTCTCTAAATTCAAATGAAACATGACTGTCAGTGTCAAACTTCAATACTTTTAACATGAGGCATGAGATAACTTGTATTTAATTGAGCTCGTAAAGATACAACATACAAGAAAACTGTTATCTCAGTGTTGAGCCATTATAGATGCACTCAGCTTGCTGGCAATCTTTGCTGCCCAGTTACCTACTACAGTGCTGCCACCTGGTGGGTAGCCATAGAATTTATTTTTTGGGTGGCTACTGCTTGCAGAAAATATACAGAGCTGCTGATGTTTTGAAACTAGATTTATTGCAAGATTAATATTTTGATTATAATGACAGACAGTGGCAATCATTTGGATGATGTGGAATCTGTAGCCTCTGGTACTGATGCAGATAGCTGTCCCAGAGGAGTTTCTTCATCACATGGCGCCCAACTTGTCATGACTGTCACAATAACATTACATGGATATTTTGCTGCCCACTGACTGCAAACAGTCACCAACTACAAAATGTGTTGTGTGCAACAAGAGTGGACAGCACAAAGAAATGTGTTATGTTTGCGGCACATGTGGATCTAAGGCTGCACTCTGCATGGTGCCATGCTTCAAGACTTTTATTGAAATGGAGAATTTTATTCATGTTGCTGTTGAAAATAAAGGAATTAACAGTTTCTTTACATTTTTGACAGAGTTACTGTTGATAAACAAATTGTTGCTTTCTAATACATTTCTTTACAATTTGTACAAGCTTTAATAGAGTTCTTTATTTGTTATATATGCATAGACCTATACTGCAGAATCCTGGTAAGAAATGGTCCAGCGGTCAATGTGTTAAATCCATTACATTAATGTCATCAAATATTGCAACCTCCTCGACCACATCCCCAGTTCCTCAGGGCAACACCTTGGCAATGCAATTCAGAAAATGTGAGTAACAAAAACAAAACGTCATTGTGGACTTTTCAAATGAAGATGTTAAAATAAACCCAAAAGCTTCAAAATAACAAAATGAAAGGAATCAGACTTATTCAAAATGTTACTTGGTAACCTAAACCAAAAATAAAACATACATAATGGTCAGTAAAAAGTTATCCAAGGAGAATTTATATTTTCATACTGAACCCTAACCATTACAATTGCACACAACAAAAAGATTCACTGCTGAAGAGAATATTGAACCCAATACAATATAAATGAGGGGTCTGATAAACTGATGCTGTAACTTTAAACAGGAACATTTAAACAGAAAAATAGGAAATAAAAGGAATACATTTTGTTTTAGTTCATTAAACATTCAGGTGATTCGCCCTTATAAAAACATCAAAATAAGAGCAGGAAGAAATTGTTTAAATAAATAATAAAATCCATTAACAGCTATAAAAAGGGCATGATGGCCTCTCAGGACCCAAGTCGCACTATCAGCTATGTTCCTTTGTGTGACAATCAATGGCCTCCAACAAATCGGTATTTCCTCTTTCAGCCTTTTATTATTTCCTATCATATTTTCGATTCAAAATTTCCTTTATTAGATTATAGGCATGGTGTAGTGCCATTACACTCAGTTGAATTCATTTCAATTAGATGGTGCTTCTGCAATTAGATTTATGTGCAAGACCAATAGTCCATGATTTGTCATGGATTGGGCCACACAGTAATAATAAATAATAAAAATAATAATAATAAAAATTAAAATTCAGCTTCTGAGGATGAAAGGAAATATTTTGGTAAAGCAGCTTCTGGACAGCTTTCACTGTAATACCCCAAGTGCAGTTACAATCTTTTAACTTAGAAAAGGAAAACTGGCCCTGCTCAGCTTGGCCTATTGCCACTATGGCCATCAGCAGGGAAAAAAAATCTATGAATGGATGGACAAGTTACTTTTATAATTATAGAACCTTTTCATTTTAACAAAGATATTCAACCCCAACCCAGGAAAAAGTTGGGACTGCATGGACTATGCAAATAAAACCAGAAACCAGTGATTAGTAAATGACAATGAATGGTCTTTGACCTGAAAACCTTACAACAGCTTATTACAAGTACATGAGTAATGAGTTGTATTGTTTTATAAACAATAAACTTTTATTTTGATTTTGACACTTGCAACATGTTCTAAAAAGAGTTTGGACATTAAAAAAAAATAGTAAGAATAAGATCAGTTTACTTTTCAAAACAGACTCGTGAGGGATCGAACTCATGACCTTTTGATTCACTGTCAGCAGCTGATATCATTACGCCACCGCGTCAGTTGTAGTGAATATGCATCAGTATGGCTTGCTAAGGCGACTTTTTGTTTCTGCAGTTATATTTTTGAATAAAAGTGCAATTGTTGTGTTAGATTTGTACCTTTTGTGAAAGTATTTATTTGATATTTGGACTTCAGGCTTCATACATTATATAGTTTATGCCTACATTTTGTCATCTACTACTAGAATATAAAAAACGTTTCTGTTTTAACAATGTGTTTACACAGATTACTGTAGAAACGGAACAGACATGAAATGCATGTGTTCCAAACAACAATCTATTATTTCCACTCTAAAACTCCACTTCACTCCCAGAAAATCAATCAAGGCATGAGCTGGGAGAAGTCGGTGGGGGGATGGAATAGCCGGCTGCTTGCAGCCTGATTTATCAGCACATTTAGATGACAAAAGACGCTGGTGGAGAGCTGTGAACGATTTTAAGAAGCGATTTAAGGTGGGACGGATTTACGAGTTTTTTCGTAGGCTCTGGTAATTCTAGTGTTAACTGGGGACAGGTCAGGGCTGCATGCACACCAGTCAAGCATCCGCACCCTCTTCCAATGCAGCCATAGCTTTGTAATGCAGAATGTGGTTTTGCATTGTCTTGCTAAAATATGCATTGTTGTCCCCAGAAGAGATGTCATCTTGAAGGCAGCATATATTGCTTAAGTATTTAGATGTACATTTCTGCAGTAATGCTGCCTTCACAGAAGTAAAAGTTGCCTTTGCACTGCACATAACTCCATACCATCGCAGACACTGGCTTCTGTACATTCAGCTGGTAACAGTCTGGGTGGTCCCTCCCCCTTCTTCTTCTTGTGGTTCGACCATAATACACATTTCCACTGTGTGATGGTCCATCTCACCTCTGAGCTCAGAGTAGTCAACAGTGCTTCTGGACACCGTGTTAATATATATCTTCCTCTGACAACAGGCTAAAAGGTACTAGATGATGATGTGCAGTTAACTTGTGAAAACGGGTAAGGCAACAGAAACAGATGTCATTAGAAAAGAAAAGCATAGCTAATTAAAGGTCAGGTATTGATTAAGTCTGAAATTCTGCTGTAAACAAGCTGGAGGATAAATGTGATTACAGTTTGCTTTGGGTAATTGGCAGCACAGAAATCACGTAATAAAACAGATCTCAAAATGTCTGGATGTAATACAGTGGCTGCTAGGTGTTCTTCTATCCCTATTACTATAAGGAACAAATTACCATCGTTAGTCTAATTTCTTCACAAAGTGTGGTTCAGTTTTACAAAACATTCAGGATTGTTGTCCTGCCAAAACTGAACAGGATTAGCATGTATTTAAAAATTGATGGATCAATGTACTTTTGTTCCTGCTTTTAGCACACACAGCCCTTTTTACTCTTTATTCATTTTCCTTTCATTTTCAGAATTCACTCTCTTATTAAACCTTTCTTGTCTTAATGGCTTCTAAATGGTTTTCTCTAAATGATAATTAGCAAACAGTAGGAACAGTAACTTTTAATTGCCTTCTATTCACACCTGTGTGCCATCATCTGTTTCTCTCCCTCACTGGCGGCTGTCACCAATTGGCTAAGTCATTAGGCTTAGAACTGCTGGTTCACTTTCTGCCCCTGATTCATTGTGTAATGCAGAGCAGAAACCTCTCTGTGTCCCAAAGTTAGAAGAAATGTAAGCAATTTGATTACATCTCTGCATTTCAATTCAGTGTGCTGTTGTAAAGTGCTCTTCACTTAAAACAAGCAAAGGGTACAATGTATAGTATTGTTCCCGTAACTTTCTTTTGGGAAGAAGGTGCAACAGGACAAGAAAGTGGTTGCAGAAAGTGGTAGCAAAAGCAAAAGAGCAATGGACAAGGTAATAGAACTGTCTGGCCGTAGGATACAACCTTGCTACTTAGTCATCAACCAGAATTTTCGGTTTGCTTTGTAGCTTACCACTCCATCCAAAGTCATGCTCATTTACGTTTCCTTTTTGAAGTCACCCTGGTTTCCGCACCACCACACAGTGCAGTGTTAACCCCTCTGCTCCTTTCCAGATAGGCTTACCATTGTACATGCTAACTCTTCAGTTACCAGCTCCAAACTAGCCCTTCCTTTTTATTTGAACCTTTTTCCCATCAGTGTTAGTCTTTTGCATATTTACCTCCTTTGTAATGCCCACCTCATTTACATGGCAGACGCATGCCCTTAGTCCTCTCTGTCTATCTCATTTCCAGGTCCAGGGGTTTCAGACCTGACACACCTGCCACACTCAAGCATGGTTGCTATAGTATAATGATGGCAAATTACAACATACACAAACACACTAAGTATGTTACACATAGTAAAACAAAACTGTAAACAGTCTTATGATGGTATTAAGTACAGAAAGACAAAATACATTTTTTGTTTCGATCTTAGTGATTCCAAAAGCAACAGGTTCCCTTCAACATCTGTGAAATGCTTGCAGATATACAGTATATTGTTTAATATTGACTTAGCTCAATCCAAAAAGTGAAACGGTCCACAAACACTGTGCATTTTCTCCATGAATTTACTATATAACAAACAAACCTTACATTTTTCAATACATTTTTGAGCATCTATGGGTGGCAAATTTTGCTGTTTCCTCTTTTCTGTATTCAGCATTTTCAGCATTATGAGGGATGTTTTAATTTTTTCAGGTGTCAGATTTCAGGTAATAGGCCGAGACCTGAAAATCTTTTCATGCTGAACTGCAGTACAGTGTATTCTGAGAAAGCTAAAAGGCAAAGTACATAAGGACCTTAGGATGTTGTGCATGGCTAAGTCTATCTACAGCTTCCCATAGCTTTAAACTCCAATTGGATTCAACCTTGAGCTTGTTTGATAATAAATTAGAACCATTTTTCTGTGTTTTGAGAAAATGTCTGCTCTGCTAGCAGAAAGAAAGCTGGGTGTGTAAGCTTTATTTGCGCAAGAACTGAAGAGGTGAGTGGCTGCCTTTTATTAGATCTTTTTCATAGTGAGTTCTCTCAGTTCAGTTCAGTTGGCACTTGTAGAAATGGAGCTCACAATTGCTTTTCTGACATGCTTGTAAAGAGCTCAGCAGCTGGCTGTAGAAAATAGATACACTCACCTAAAGGATTATTAGGAACACCATACTAATACGGTGTTTGACCCCCTTTCGCCTTCAGAACTGCCTTAATTCTACGTGGCATTGATTCAACAAGGTGCTGAAAGCATTCTTTAGAAATGTTGGCCCATATTGATAGGATAGCATCTTGCAGTTGATGGAGATTTGTGGGATGCATATCCAGGGCACGAAGCTCCCGTTCCACCACATCCCAAAGATGCTCTATTGGATTGAGATCTGGTAGCCCGTGGCATTTAAACGATGCCCAATTGGCACTAAAGGGCCTAAAGTGTGCCAAGAAAACATCCCCTACACCATTACACCACCACCACCAGCCTGCACAGTGGTAACAAGGCATGATGGATCCATGTTCTCATTCTGTTTACACCAAATTCTGACTCTACCATTTGAATGTCTCAACAGAAATCGACACTCATCAGACCAGGCAACATTTTTCCAGTCTACAACTGTCCAATTTTGGTGAGCTCGTGCAAATTGTAGCCTCTTTTTCCTATTTGTAGTAGAGATGAGTGGTACCCGGTGGGGTCTTCTGCTGTTGTAGCCCATCTGCCTCAAGGTTGTGCAGGTTGTGGCTTCACAAATGCTTTGCTGCATACCTCGGTTGTAACGAGTGGTTACTTCAGTCAAAGTTGCTCTTCTATCAGCTTGAATCAGTCGGCCCATTCTCCTCTGACCTCTAGAATCAACAAGGCATTTTCGCCCACAGGACTGCCGCATACTGGATGTTTTTCCCTTTTCACACCATTCTTTGTAAACCCTAGAAATAGTTGTGCGTGAAAATCCCAGTAACTGAGCGGATTGTGAAATACTCAGACCGGCCCGTCTGGCACCAACAACCATGCCACGCTCAAAATTGCTTAAATTACCTTTCTTTCCCATTCTGACATTCAGTTTGGAGTTCAGGAGATTGTCTTGACCAGGACCACACCCCTAAATGCATTGAAGCAACTGCCATGTGATTGGTTGATTAGATAATTGCATTAATGAGAAATTTAACATGTGTTCCTAATAATCCTTTAGGTGAGTGTATTTATAGAAAGCCTATCAGCTAAAATGGGCACTTTGAGATGAGCCTTAGACACTTGTACAAGAGCTCTGTGCCCAGCCAGAAATCTTTCTTTTCATTTTTCGATTAAGGATATATAATCTGTAACTAAGGAACTGGACCATCCTGGAAATGTCATCTGGGACTGAATGAAGACTGCATGAATTCACCCAGGTTGCATAATTCTTTATATTGCTTTTACTGATTTTGATTCAAATAAATATGATTTTAAAGTAAAAGTTCAAATCAATCTCTCTGTCCAATTGCTGCTAGCATTGCCAAAAAGCTAAGATTGTTCATTCCTTGTCTAGCTACAGTCCCATAAAGGCACAGACAGACATAGACGGCCCAAGTCTTGTGTCAAAGTCAATTTTACAAAGCCAGTTCAGGATTAGAAGAATACCTTTACTGACACAACGCGCAGATTCACTCAGTACATGGAAGGAGATGAGTGACTTTCAGCTGCTGGTTACCCTTTTAAAATAAATGTGTCAATTACAGAAGTATGTGATTAGTTTAATTTCTGATGTCCTAGTGAGATACTGATAAACATGGCCTTTGAAGTCAGGATTCTGCTACACTAGATGTTACTGGTTCTCTAATTGATACTTGCCCTTGTGCGAAATTAGCAGCAGGGACTGATTTACAAATCAAATAAATCCGTGCCCCAGCCCCCACATGTTGACCAATAGCTTAATGTTACACTTGTATTTAACCATTGCAGCAGTCAAGCATGTCAATGATGTAGTGATAGCTGTACCACCACCATACCACAATGGTACATAATAATTTTAAATATATTCATACAATATCAAACAACTAATTCCTAATGATAACTTCTTTTTGGTGATTTATTCACTCTCCTCCTCAGAAACACAGTAACCTTTTAAAGCAGATGTTCAGCTTTGTCCTGTAGGAATAATTAAGGATAAAAAAGAGAACCAAAAATAATGTAGCTCATGGGAGGTCTGCTTATATGCGGTTTTATTTACAGTTTGTTATTTCCAGTAATGAAAACCACTGCTGTGTTTGTTAAATGATCCAGCTTCGCTCACTGATTTTTGGGTATATGCACTCTATTACAGTGCTGCATTTTGAACAGAAGCATTAATTCACAACACCGCAGTGTAATTTTATTTTCAAATGAAGGCTTTGCTTTTCTTATAACTTGTCTTTATTCTTTTCAAGTTGATTTTTTACAATGACATATGAGTCAATGATTACAGTACTGCTGTATAGTTTCCACGTGATAGGAACTCAAAATAAGGCTTTAAGTGCCAGTGTTGATACAATAACATGTAACTCAGAATGTTAAAACATGTCATAAAAATTCCTGACAATTTTAAATTACAGGGGTGTTTATTGCCTTTGCAAATTCAATTTATCTGATAATGAATAATCAACAGATGATATTTAATTAATCATGCAGATATGCCTGTTTAGATAGTGGGAATTAATTCATGAGAACTGTTAGAAATAGAAAATAAAATATATATATAACATAATCTTACTAGAATATTAACA
Organism: Polypterus bichir lapradei; assembly: GCA_026402145.1. Lineage (NCBI taxonomy): Eukaryota > Metazoa > Chordata > Cladistia > Polypteriformes > Polypteridae > Polypterus > Polypterus bichir. The sequence continues at coordinate 55,788,482 of JANRMT010062807.1, read as the reverse complement.
TTTTTGAAAATAATTTTCTAAACAAAAGGATAAATTTATAATTTACATAATTTTTAATGTAAAGTTATACATCTCAGATTGAACAGTAATGCATTATATAAGCAATGTAGAAAATAAAAATGTGTCACTTAGAAAGACAGCACAAGGGTACAAGAATAATGACATCAAAATGCAGGTCCTCACCATCATCACTTTTCAATTCAGAGGTGATTGACTTGACTCCCAAGAAAATGTCAATTTCCTGCTATGACAAGCAGACCTCCTTCCAACACCGTATCCTCTCGGGAAGCTGCTGTTTTCTTTCCAAGAGTCTGTAAAGGTCGTCTGAAATGTAGGATGAGATCGGAACATAATCAATGCATCCAGCCGATTAGGATCACAAAGAAACTCTCCATCCCTTGGGTTTTGTTCCATGCCATTAATGAAGCAGTTCATTACCATGTAGACGTGGAATTAAAACAAAGTCTTGATTAAACATTTTCACTAGTTTAATTTTTCCAAGCATTCCCCTCAGAAACCATTTATGAAATCAAGGCAGGCACATCATTAAAATGAAGTTTAGCACCTATCAACACATTTGAGTGGTGGCAGTGTACAAGTCTCAAGCATATTCTACTTAGTGCCTTACTATAAAATTATATACCTGATTAAATTTTATGAAAATGTAAATCTGTTTAATTGCTTTGAAATTATCAACATAACAGTACTGGCACTTTAAATATTTAAAAAAGGTGAACTTGTATGAATTACTCAGATGGATAATTAAAAAAAAAAAGCTTTTATATTTATCACCATGTAGTTATTCATCCATCCATTATCCAACCCGCTATACCCTAACCACAGTGTCATGGGGGTCCACTGGAGCCAATCCCAGCCAACATGGGGCGCAAGGCAGGAAACAAACCCTGGGCAGGGCGTCAGCCCACCGCAGGGCGCACACACACACACACACACACACCAAGCACACACTAGGGGCAATTTAGAATCGCCAATGCACCTAACCTGCATGTCTTCGGACTGTGGGAGAAAACCAGAGCACCCGGAGGAAAACCCACGCAGACACGGGGAGAACCCAGGAAGTGAACCCGGGTCTCCTAACTGCGAGGCAGCAGCGCTACCCACTGTGCCACCATGCTGCCCCCATGTATTTATTTGTAAAAAAAAATTCCTTCATTGAACTACTAGATGCAGAGAAATGCTTTCTCAAACATCACAAATGAAAGTTATGTGAAATGTCTGTAGAAGAATCTAGTCTCTGGAGGTTGCAGTTTACTACACTGAAGGGTTCTTCAAAGATATCTCCAGGGAAAGTTTCATAACACAGATACTGCCACAACATTTATGACACACTGGCCAATAAATAATTGAAGGCATTATAGATCCTACACATGAACTTCCAGTAGTTTTCTGGACTTAATGACTCACTTCAGTTAGTGTTTGTTATTTTAACTGTTTTGTTCTTCTTTCGATTCTTCTGTTTATTTCAAAAGAAGTTTCCATGGTTTTTCCTCAGATTCACTGCCTACATGATTTCCTAAGGCAATAAACTTCTGTTTAGTATTTTGATGTACTTATGAATCATGCATGTTGCAAAATAATCTACAATGAATTTAATAAATAATAAACACCTAAACACTTCTCAAAATATGTGTCATAGAATTGATGTCTACAAGATGTGATGCCAAATTATTCATTTAATTTTCATTCTACTTCTTCTGGTGAGGGTTGCAGTGCTATTATACCAAGCTGTATCCCTATCCCTACTAACACTTTCTAGGTTCCCCTAAGGAATTCCCAATTGAATCCAGTATATCTTGGCCTAACCTCTGGGTTTTCTCCAAATGGGTCTTGCTAGTAAACCCCCATCAGGGGGCACCCAGAAGGCATTCAAGCTATAAGTCCATACCAACTCTCTTGGCTCCTCTTCATCCAGAGAAGCAGCAGTTTTACTCTACGGCAGGGGTCATCAACTATATTTGTCAGAGGGCCAGAGTTTTACCAGACAGTCTCCTTGGGGGCCGGACCCCCAAGAAGAAAATCTAATAAATATCTAAATTTGGTTTAACATTATGTTTAATGTTTATACTTTTTCCATTGCATTACAAAACTCAAGGCTCCCATCACCTATACCACAGTCAACCACTAGGAGTGATAGATATTTTGCATCATTTCCATTAGGCCAAGTCAACTTTATAATAGAGCACTTGAAAAACAAACACGGAGGAAGTGACAGGAAAGGGTCTCCTAAAAGAGGTAAAATGGCACTCTCAAAGACCATGAAACGCAAAGTTGATGTAGAAAACAGGTCCTTCAATGATGACTGGACTGAAAAGTACGCATTTATCATGCCAACCTTCCGAAATGCGTCACCAGTATGCCTAATTTGCAGCGAAACTGTTGCTGTTGCAAAAGAATACAATCTGCGCCGTCACCACAACACAAAACATTCTAATTTCAAGGTTTCATATCCTGAACAGTCAGAGGCTCGTCAGAGAAAAATCGCCACATTGAAATCTGCCTACTCCCGTGCAAGTGGCATTATTACTCAAACTTTAACTGATCAAGAGAGAGCGACGTGTGCATCCCTGCAGGCTGCTTGGGTGCTTTGCAGACATAACCGGCCTTTCGCGGAAAGTGATGTTTTAAAGGAGTGCATGATCACCGTTTTGGAGGAACTTGCCCCCGACAAATCAATAGACAGAATTATTGCATCTGTCAAACAAGTACCTCTATCTGCCTCAACGAATGCACGTCGTGTGCACGTTTTGGCAGAGCAAGTGCAGAAAGCTGTCATTGACGGGGTTAAGGAAGCCAAATACTTTTCGCTAGCTATTGATGAGTCCACTGACAACACCGATATTTCACAGTTGTGCGTTTTTGTCAGATACTTTGATGGCAAAGATTTCCGAGAAGAGCTGCTGGCATTGCTTCCACTGGAGGACAACACCACTGCTGACATCATCTTTGGAAAACTGGAGGATTTTTTTAAAAGCCATGGATTGCCCCTGGATAAAATCAACCTGACAGTGACAGATGGTGCACCTGCCATGATTGGAAAAAACAAGGGTCTGGTGAGCAGAATAAAGACTGTTGCTCCTAAAACTAACGCACTCCACTGTATCATCCATCAGAGCGTGCTGTGCGCAAAGCTAAGTGGGGAGCTCAAAGAGGTGATGGAGAAAACGATGAAAATTATCAACCACATCAGAGGAACTTCAAGCACGCAGCACCGCCTGTTCCGCAAATTTGTGCTTGAATCCCAGGCTTCTCATGATGACCTGTTACTCCACAATGACGTGCGCTGGCTTAGTAAGGGCAAAGCACTGGAGCGCTTTGTTGAACTCCGTGCGCAAGTAGTGGATTTTTTAAAACAAAGTAAATCCAAAGCGGCAGCTGACCATCTCCGCATCATGCAAGACACATTATACATGTGCAACGTTGCGTTTTTAACAGACATCTTCTCCCATTTGAATACACTTAATCTCCAGCTGCAAGGAAAAGGAAAATCAGTGGTGGATTTGGTGGAAAAACTTGATGCCTTTGGGAACAAACTCGATCTTTTCCACGCAGATTTGTTGTCAGGGAGGCTGCTGCACTTTAACACACTGAAGACGGTGGGAGAAGGCAACGTAACAGACAAGATGAAGACATTCATCACACAATTAAAAGACAACTTTTCTGCTAGATTTGATGACTTTTTCATTTCCAGGGATGTCATTGGATTTGTGCGTGACCCATTCACCATCAGCCCAAGCGGAGAATTCTCCACAAACGCGGTGAAAATGTTGCCATTAGACGAGTCGGCCATTCAGAGCCAGCTGGCTGAAATTCAGGCCGCAGGCGACATGAAGTCGGCTCTCCGTGGTGCTGAAAGCCTGAGCGCATTTTGGGTATCTTGTCCCGAGACCTATGACACATTGAAAACGCTGGCTATGTATGTGCTCACCATGTTCGGTTCAACCTACACCTGCGAGGCTGCATTCTCCAAGATGAATTCGATAAAAACACAAGAGAGGAACCGACTGTCAACCCAGTCTTTGGAGGACTGTTTGCGCATAAGTCTGACAGCGGCCAAGCCTGATGTGAAAAAGTTGGTGTCAGAGGGGAAATGTAACTTTAGCCATTGATTAAGCACTGTGAGTAGCCCGTTTCAGCATTGTGATTTGAATTCAAGCCCACTTAACGTTTCATTTGATGTGCGAACATTATTTGTGACCTGTTTTGTTCTGGTACCAGGTTATTTATTTACAATGCTATTTTAAGTTTTTATACCTGAGGATTCTGCTAGTTTCAAGCATGTTGTTGAGACTTAGTAATAAAAAAAAACATATGTTATGTAAGGGCACGAGGAAAAGTTACGCGTTCGTTGTTTTTTTTTTTTTTTTTAAACCTGTTTGAAACAATAAATGCTTAACGCCGCAGTCTGTCTGAGTCTGTCCTCATTTTGGAGTGTAGCCTAAATATAGTCATAAATGGTGGTTAGTCTGACAAGAGACTCAGTTGTTGTTATTTTTTGTTGCTTTAATAGTGTGGACAGCCATTTTCTTTTTGATCCTCACAATTTTGGAATCCGGTCGCGGGCCAGATTGAATGGCTCAGCGGGCCGGATTCGTCCCGCGGGCCGCCAGTTGATGATCAGTGCTCTACGGTCCTCCTGTACTGCTGGGGCCCTCACCTGTAATGGAGAGTGAAACCAACATCCCTGCAAAATGACCTAATTTAGTTTTTACTCTGTAACCAAAGCTTATGGCCATATGTACAGATAAGATGTAGACGAACTGGTAAATTGAACACTTCATTTGAGAATTTAGTTAAAGACTTCTGTGTTCAGCACATTGTCAGTCAATTCTGTTAAACCTTTTCGGAGTGGACTGTTTGCCAAATCCTTTATCAAGAGTTACAATATAAAATGCAAATACCTCCTAATTTTTTTAGGAATAATTTAGCTACATGATTCAAGTTTTAGGGTTAGGGAACACTACATTAAAACAAGAGAATTGATCAATAATTGAATATGTAATTAATTTCAAAATGCTATCAGCAAGCTTTGGCTGGAATGGCAGCACCCTATATTAAGAGACTAAATATCAAATTAGTTAAAAAAAATGATGTGGCCCCCATTACGTGAGGGAGACTTTAAGTTGTTATTCACATGGCTTTAAGAATATGTACGAGATTCTCTGGGAGGAAAACAGAAAAACTAAGGTAAAGATCCTGAACCTGAAATGAATATGGGGAAATGTGTACATTTGTGTTTTTACTCTGGGTGGTCATCCCAAGGCTCTTACAGTTAATAACTCTCTTGAAAATACAAACCCAAACTGCCATTTTATGTTCAATAACCATTGAGAATAAAATAAACATTAAAACCCTAGCTGATTTTGGTGCAACCATGGGGCACCAATATTATTTGATCATTCACTCAAAATAAAAACAATTAGCCTTCATAACAAAGATCAATACACTAAATATATGGAATGACTGTCACAGGGTCACACTAAACTTGAAGTTGAAAAGCAAAGCAAAATCATAACCAGAATCAAAATCTAAATTTATTGGTTGCTCCATTGTTCTTAAAAAATCTAAATATTACCTAATACACACAACCAATTTTTACAGCTCAAGTGAGATGACATCTAGTATTATGCTATTATGTTAATGTAATTTCCTTTATTTTCTTTCTCTTGCCAGTTTCGTAATTCTTGTTTGCTTTATTTGGTTATTGTTTTCATTTAGTGTTTTGTATTAAGTTTAGTACATTGCTATGTATGTATTTCTTTATTTTAGTAAACTTTGAAATCAAATAATAAGGTAATTGTCCTCAATTGCTGTAATTAGGCCATGCTGTACGGCAAAAAATACTTTCATTTGTTAAAAAAATGGCATTTATTAGCTTGTATTATCTTTGGTCCCCTTTTGAATTCTTTTCTGCTTTGGTTTTTGGAGGTTTAAAATTTTCTGTTCTTTATTTCAAATTTTGGACAGCTTTGGCAGTTTTTTGAATTGTAATATTGTGCTTTTTTCTACCTTATTGTATTTTGTTGTTTTATTATTTAGTTTTGTATTATTTTCAAAATGTTCTTCTCCCAGCTTTTTCCCTTTTGCATAATTTTTTTTATTTTTGTTGTTTGTTCCATTTGAAATTTTAGAGTTAGTTTTGTATTTGTCCATTGAACATTTTCTGTTTGCCCTGTTTGTATGTAATTATTGTTGCCATTTGCTTAGAATTTATTACATAATCAATTGAATAAATTAGCTTAGTTTAAGCAATATGGTGGTCAGGATTTTCTGAATTGTTTCTAGCTCCTTTTTGTATTTGTATGTGGCAAATAATAACACACACAGAGCATACATCATGTCTCTAGCATATTCAAGGCACAGCATCCTATCTGTGCAAAGTTGGTGCCCATAAAAACCAAACACAAAATGTTAAAGACATGACATCAGCATAATAACAGTAAAAAGTAAAAAAACAATGATAAATGATATTTTTCATTAATTATATAAGTTATATAATTATAACACACTTTTGTTTGGTGTTTGTGAGACGTAGTTAACGTAAATCACCAAAACTATTGCATTATCATCTGCCACAAATTTAATGTCAGTAAATGAAGAGTATTATATATAGGAAGTAACAAGGTTAAGTTGCCGCTATCAGTAAAATTTAGTGCTTTAAAAAGTGCAAAATTATTTTCTTTCTGTATAATAAATAATAAAAAAATGGTTAAATACAACCATTCCTCCAACAGCAGTCCTTTGATGCAGTCTTCCATCACTCATTGCATACGCGGCAAGCCTGTTGCCATCATCACTGCTTGTCAGACAGTAACACTAGTGACATAATATTCACCCCTCTTATTCCATCCTCATGCTGTAACTCCATTCGGCCCACCGACTGCAATTCCTCTCTCTGGCGCACCTCCTGCTTTCTGCCAGTGAATCAGCAGAACTGATAGCACTCACCTCCAAACTTGGCCCCACTACCAGCTCCATCCCTGCCACTTCAATCGAATGGTGCCCTCCAGAAGCACTCAGCTACCTCAGTTTGTACCTCATAAGCTATTACTAGGTTTTCTGTCTATCCTACTCGTACACTTCCATAGCAGGTTGACTCTTTTTGATAGGAAGGCACATCACAATTCCAGGAGTTTCTCTTGAGGCTGGTTTCACACCTCAATTTCCTTTCCCAGTCTTCTTTCCAAACTTTGATTCCCAACCTCAAACCATTTATGTACATGAATTTGTTGAAATGTGAATTACCTCAAGGAGCAGACAATGCAGGGCAGCTGTGCTGATCACTCAATTGCACGTGCATCTTAATTATGCAATCTCCGCATTAACCTCTCTATTAAAGAACATCACTTGAATAGTCACCGCTACTTTTATACTCATGAGCTGAGTTTGACACAGAATGTCACAGGGTAAAAGTAAGCTACATGTGCTGAAAAAGACACACATGGAGATATTCAATTGGCTGCAGAAAAGTCTATATGCAAAGCATTGGGTATGTGCTTTATTACAAAAGGACAATCATCCACTTTGCGTAGTTGCATGCCCTTCATATCCATTCAAGTAAGAGTTCTAAGCCTGATTCTATGCATCATGTCTCAAAAATGAAGAAATTAAAAAAAAAAAAAACAAACAAAACATCAGCTTTTTGTTTGAATGAAGAGAATGTTTTTATGAGTACTACTATGCAGGACTCTCCTTAAATAAGCATCTCAGCAATACTTTTTTTTTTCTTTAACACTAGAATTACCAGAGCCTACGAAAAAACTTGTAAATCCGTCCCACCTTAAATCGCTTCTTAAATCCCTTGACACCTCTCCGCCAGTGTCCTTTGTCCTCTAAATGTGCTGATAAAGAGAAGCTAGAAGCAGCCGGCTATTCCATCCCCCACCAATTTAGAACGTGCATGAACTTCTCCCAGCTCATGCCTTGATTGATTATCTGGGAGTGAAATGGAGTTTTAGAGTGGAAATAATAGATCGTTATTTGGAACACACACATTTCATGTCTGTTCCGTTTCTACAGTAATCTGTGTAAACACATTGTTAAAACAGAAACGTTTTTTATATTCTAGTAGTAGATGACAAAATGTAGGCATAAACTATATAATGTATGAAGCCTGAAGTCCAAATATCAAAGAAATATTTTCACAAAACGTACAAATATAAGACAACAAATTACGCTTTTATTCAAAAATGTAGCTGCAGAAAAAAAAATTTGTTGTCTTATATTTGTACGTTTTGTGAAAATATTTCTTTGATATTTGGACTTGTTAAATTGTATTAAATGTATTGTACATTTAATATAAAATGGAAACATAATCTTGCCCACATAAACACACATGCACTACATACAATAAAATATGCATATATCTTGCTTATGTCTTAATCAGAAGCCAGACAAATGTAAGCTTTCGAAAAGCTAAAACAAAAAACATGCATATTATGTGGACCTAGAGTACTTTTAAAAACCAGATTATTAATTATTTGTCAAAATAACAGCCCTGCTTTGTTCCTATCCAAAGCCCGGAGAAATGGAGAGAGTTAGTATCATGAATGGCATCCAACTATAAAATGTTTGCCAAAACCTTAATGATGGAATCAATCCAAACAGTTTCATAAATGTCAAAATAATTTAAATATTTGTGGAAAAGTTAGCTACAAAGTTAGAAGATTTATACATCATTCAGAATATCTATCCATATTCTAAATTTACTTATCTGGAGCAGAGCCACAGGGAAGCTGCACCCCATTTCAGCAAGCAGTGGGTGCAAGCCAAGAACAATCTTTGGACAGGACACCTGCTAATTGCAGCATTAAAAAAATGAAGATTTCTAATGTAAGCACATGAATTAAGAAAGAACAACGTTTTTGAATTTTGTACCAACCCCAACCAAAATGATACTGAACTGGTATAGCAATTCATGCTGTTATCTGTGAACATACCTATTTTGTGTATTGATGTAGTCTGTGAATATAATCATTCTATATATCCTCTCAACTTAGCTACATTGTTTTCCAACCACTGGTGCAGAATGAAATAAGGCTGATTTTGTAAGAAACATACAGTATATAAAATTATGCTTTTACCATTATAATGACATATTCCATTGTCTATCACAACCAGCCAGAATAGTTATTGCCCCCTCCCAGACATTGTGACTACTTATTCACATTTGCTATTGGAGACCAGTCATTACTGGTTTAATGGACAAACTATATCCAATAAAAGAGTGTGAATTCCGCTGTAAAATTCAATCGTGTCTTTGATCTCTTAGTAGGGCAATCTCATTGTGAGTGATTGCAGCTTTCACTTGTCATTGACTTGATTGTCTGTTTGCATATTAAAGTAATGTACAGGTCTTTCTAAAGTTAGATACTTCAATTCCAGAGCCAAAAAGCTTTTAAAGAAGGCCTTATTTCATATTCTCATGTGACTTTATTTATTAAAGCCGCTGTAACTATAGGAGTTTCTTTGTGTTTGCCAAAGGACTTTTGACATATTATACATCATCTGAAGGCAGAGACTTTTATATAGAGCTGAATAGGCCATAGCACTTGGGAGAAGGCAAGAGACAGCTCTGGATTTGATCATATTGTTTGGAATGTTTTTTCTTATAATATATCATCAATTTCTCAATGAACTTTACAATTTTAAACTAAAGAAATTCCTGAGTCAGTTACTTTGGTTATGTGCAAAGACACTCTTGACAGTTTCTTTTTGTATTTCATAATACATTTGTACGCTTTCTATGTCCTGAAGAAAGCATCTTTGCATCTGGTAGCCTTAAATTATTTTTTTATTTTACTTCTGAAAATAAGCTTTTAGAACATATCTCACTTATTTTAAAGGGGGGTTTAAAAATGCAAATGATATACCCTTGACAACAGCTAGACAGCTTTATGTGATGCTGATAATATTTTGAGAGCAATACACAGATTAAACGAAAATATAGATTATTATCTGAGACACGGCTACACAACTATTACAAAGCTCTAAGAATGATTTCATTATATAATCCTAGGCAACACATAGACTGAATCTTCTTTCCTTCAGAAGTGATAAACATCAAATTTGTTGTTTTATACTTATCATTGCTTCCAAATAATAGTTGGCTAGGAATTTTTTGTCTTTATTATTCTGTCTTATTTTTTCTGTCTACTCCAGAATTATATTAGTTACAAATGTAGAAAAACTGATGATAGATATGCAGCTTTGAAGGCAAAATCATCTGTCATTATTTTAGGCCAATTTCTAACTTGCCTTTCTTAAGTAAAATGCTAGAAAAGGCAGTAATTCAGCAGCTAAATTATTATTTGATTCTACATTCTATTCTTGATGAGTTTCAGTCAGGTTTTAGAAGTAATAACAGTACAGAAACCACACTGGTTAAAGTAGTAAATGATTTGTGGGTTAATTCAGACAGAGGCCGTGTAGTATCTGTTCTTGCTCTTTTAGATTTGAGTACAACATTTGGCACCACATACCACAGTATTTTTATATCTCCTTAGACAGCGGGTGGGCCTCTCCAGCAGCATCTTAGATTGGTTTCAGTCTTATTAACAGGTAGAAAATTGTTAGTTGTGGTGATTGTACTTCAGAGAAACATGATATTGTATATGTTGTACCGTAAGGATTTATTTCGGGATTGCTACTCTTTTCATTCTACATCTTTCCATTAGGTCAGATTATCTCAAAGCACAAGTTGAGTTACCACAGCTATGCAGATGACACACAGTTTTATTTATTGACAGCGCCTGATGACCCTGATGCTCTTTGCTCTCTGATCCAAAGTCTTAGCAGTATTTCCGATTAATGAGTAATAACTTTTCTCAAACTAAATGAGAGAAAAACAGAACTCTTAGTGATTGGCAAACATGGATATAGTGAGGGTATTTGAAATAAACGTGATCCCTTAGGCTTTAAAGTCAAGACAGTGGTAAAGAATTTAGGGATAAGTATTGACTGTGTCCTAAACTTTAAATCGCATATTATCCAGATTACTAGGTCTGCATCTGTTAGACATCTTATAACTTTACAAGACCTGACTAAATTACTGTACTGCACTCCTAATGGGACAACCTAAGAAAGACATCAATCAACTGCAATTAGTGCAGAATGCAGCAGCCAGAATCTTAACTAGAAAAAAAAATCTGAAGAAAAATCTGAGCACATCTCACCAGTTTTAGTGTTGTTACATTGGTCAACCGTGTCATTCAGAATTGAGTTTAAGCCATAAATAATCTCGCTGCCTCCTATATTTTGAAATGCCTATCCACCTACACTACAAGTCCTAACCTTAGATCTTCTAATGGGGCTCTGCTTATAATTCCAACAGCTAAACTTAAAAGAAGTGGTGAGGCAGCCTTTTTCTGTTATGCACACAAAATCTGGAATACTTTACCGATAGAAATTCGCCAGGCTATTACTGTGGATCATTTTAAAACCAGCTAAAAACTCATTTTTTTTAAAATGGCTTTTTCTTGGCTGCATTTTAGTTGTATTCCTGATAGACTATACGGGGAAAGAATTATCATATTGTTTAGGGATCCACAATCTTTACTAATCTCTACTATTCTCTGCTATCTTTTCTGGCTCCCCTACCAGTTGATCAAGGCACCATGCAGTCCACTGCATTAAAGTAGTGAAGGTGGATGACCCAGCTGGCCACAAAACCAACATCATCAAATACTATCACGTGAAGCCTGACAACCAAGAGGACTGATTTAAGAACTTTTAAATTATGTAGAATGCCCAGTGAGGGATTGGTGGTCTGTTTGGCATGGGAACCCCTGCAGATTTTGTTTTTCTCTCCAGCCTAACTGGAGTTTTTTTTTTTCTTGTTTGTATTTTTTCTGTCTTCCCAGCCTATTGGTCGTACTTTTTGTCTTTGGTACTTATTCTGTAATATTATTGCCTAATCTTTTTTGTTTTTTGTTTCATATAACTCATTTTGTCATCTTGTAAATCACTTTGAGCTAAAGTGTATGAAAATGTGCTATATAAATAAATGTTGTTGCTATTATTATAGTATAACTCATAACATTACTAAATGCAAAGTAAACATTTTACAAGAAAGGTAAAGAGCATAATACTCAACACCTAAAAACAATACTTGAAAGGGGAAATCAAAGTTTTACAAATTCCAGAAGGCAGTAAAAATGTGCAATATTTTACCATTTTAAATATTTATTTACTGTAGAGAGAAAGACTCAGGTTCAAACAGGGTGTTGGGGAGTCACCTAACAAAGCCCGTGTAGTTAAAGATGAAAATGGTTAAAAACAAAGTACAGCCACTCAATTGAAAAATGTCACAATACTAGTTGAATTTCTACAATTTATAAAAACAAAACGGAGAGTCTCTAGTGCTCAGTCTGGTATCCTGATTCAAATGAATGTCTGCTTTGTGTCAGAAGGTCCTTTATATGTTGTGGTGTCCTGATGAATCAGGGTTCAGAGCAGGAAGAAGAAATGAGGTCATTGATCCTGAGCTTCTGGACTCTGGACTGAGTTAGATGTGATCAATGAAAGATTATAAGTTGAATTATTGAGCACTTTGTGCATATCAAGCTAAAGTGTATTCTTTACATTGCTGCCTTCCACACCTTTTTTTAAGATATTAATTGAAAGATCCTTTCCCTAGTGAAATGATTGTTGAAGGGAAGATTCTTTCAGACATTTTTATATATTGTCAAGATGCTTTTTGAGTCGTCAAGGCTGATCAGTATTCGTCTGGAACATTACCTATATCCAGTTTTCTATTTTAATCCCGGATGTTTTCCAAAGATTAAATATTCTATAGATTTGACATTTCCAGAAAAAGTGATAATCACATAGTGGAGCAGAAGATTAAAATGTCTCTGCCTGGAAGTGAATCCTGCCTTGGTTCCATATCCTGAGTGATTGGTGGACAATTGGATTATTGTTGTATTGACAAAATGTAGTATTTAATGGGGCACAAAGCAGGGCATATAAAGAAGTACAGTAAGATTTTATTTCTATTACAGACCAGCCATGTGTATATTCATCAATTTGTGTCAATTTCCAGGTCTTAATAGTTTGTATATTTGATCCCCAGTAATAAAGTTGAAAGTTAGGTAGTACCATGTCACGTTCTGCTTTAGGTCTTTTTAGAGTTACACTCTGAATGCATTACTGTCTCGATTTCCAGATAAGTGACGTTATAATTGAGTCTAGTTTCTAAAAGAACAATTTGTTAATGTATATAGGGAAGCTCTGAAATTGAAGCCTGGGAAGGATTTTCATTTTGACAGCATTGATTCCCCCTGCTAATGTGAGATGGAGGGTAGCCCATCTGTTCACATCTTCTTTGATTTTTTCCATTCTGATATCAAAATTATGTTGAAACAGATCTTAATTTTTAAATGTATTATGCACTTCAATAATGCCAGCTCTGTGCTTGCTTCAATCAACTTTATAGGTCATACCTCTCAATCCTGGAATCAGCTTAGTCACTCTTCTCTGGACATCCTCTAGTGCTGCTGTGTCTCTTATGTAATATGTAGACTAATCCTGAACACAGTACTCCAGGTGAAGCCTCACTAGTGCATGTTGTTTTAACCTTTCTCTGTCAATCAGGAGAGCTCATCAGGTATTGTAAGCAGTGGCCTTCTACAGTGTAAGACTTACTTTTTCTGAGACATTTCATTCAACAAAGTTAGTTGAATTATCACCAAAACCAGAGATCACTGTGGCATTCATTGACAGTTTATGGTTGTCCTGTTTGGTTTATTCCGAGTTCATTGTCATCAGAAAGATGTTTGGATCTGAATCTCTTTTTAGTAGTTTGTTGGTCAATAGTCAAAGCTGTTAACCCATATAGGGCACCATATTTCTCCTGCTAGTATAACATAAGCATTAACATAGACACTATGATAGCATATCACATGATCTACTGTTCTTTTAGGTCTCCCAGACTCTTACCCAGCCGATGTGAGAGTTTTACTGCAATGATCATACAATATCTAGCAATATTGTCAGAAGGGGACCTTGTTTTTCGATTTCCTGGATAATCCAGTTACTGATTGTGTCAGGGTTGTCTGCAGGATGTAGGTAATGCTGTCTGGCAAAGGAGTTACCGCTTTGAAGTCTGACTGGTTGAGTATACAAACAATACCAAGTTGTGATAACAGACCTGCTCCTTCCTTGGAAGATGTGTGTATTTACCTGACTTGGAGATTACATGTCTGACGCTATTGGTTTCTAATCAGCATATCTGTACTTATTCATGATTGGTAACAATATATTTTGTTAACTTGTGCTTTCATTAATTGTTAAACCCAGGAAATGTAGATGTGCCATTGTTTAATCTGATTGTCCAGAACTGATAATTGCAGGGACTGAAGGAGATTTAAACTCCTGGGCAGGAGAAGGCAGGAGGGACAGTCCACTGAGAACGCTGCCAAGACTCGCAGAGATTACAGGGGCTTACTGGCAGACTGGGGTACGTGGCTGGTGCGACATGAGGGACACGGACGGCAACACTTACGCCGAGGGAGGAAGAGACAGCTCCACAAGAAGACGGTTGTGGGTCCAGTGAGTGAGGGAAACTGCATGAAAGGACCAAGCAAAGCTGACAGACGAGAAGTGAGGCGTGCCTAGGTCACAGCAACACAAGGAGCCCAGAGTGGAGAAAAAGAACGTCGATGAGATGCTGACAGGGATTCCGCGATTAGACAAAACTTCTGTTGTGAAATAAGTGTCCGGTGAACAGAGTGCATCCATGGACAGTTGAGCGATTAAATGTTGGGGTAACACAGTGCACAAACTGGACTCTGCACCACTAAAGGTTGTATCCTCTAATACTGTTTTTGACTGACTTTTAGAGTGTGGACTGTGTGTTTTCCTTTTAAAAAAGGAAATTAATTCTTGATATTGTTAGATTTTGTTTATGTTCATTTATGTTTTTCATGTACTTATTATTGTCTAGTGTAACAGAAGTCACTGTTGCTTTTCCTGAAATTACTGTTGTTTCTTTCATTGTGTGTTTACTTAGCGCCCAATTTAAAGAAACCTGTGTGCTATTATTGGTAAATTTCAGGAGTTCCCATTCTCTTAATAAAACTGGGCGCCGTAGTCTGATATTTAAATGGTGTCTAAGTTAGATTACCTGTAAGTGTGACCAGACACCTGTCACAACATCCCACCGTCATTCACGTACTGCCAACATGATTACATCTTAACAGTACAGAATAGACCATTAGAATACTTACTATAGCTACTCTAGTCCGGACACGATGGGGTTAGCATCACACACAAATTTTTGCTTTGATTTACTCTTGTGTATTTGATGGGTTGTTTGAAACAATTCTATTAAGTCAGTTATCCTTTCCATTTTTACTAAAGGAAAAATGCAACATTTACTATAAAAGTCATTAGGTAAATAATTATGATTGTTTTTTTGAATTTGCATATTAAAGGTTAAATTGCTTGCTTTTCCTATAGTTTAAATACCACATAATTTTAAAGAAAGTATAAGTAATTCTTAAGGGAAAGATGCACTGATGGAGTTGATGACATTACCAACATGTCCTGGTTAACAGAACATTTTTTTATTGACAGACTATTAAAAGTAAAGATCAGAGCACTGACATGTAAGTAACTGAAAGATGATGCGATTTAAATTGTTTTCTAAATGACCTGAATGTCTGGTTACGCAAAAGAAAATTAGACCACCATCATTTCTGCTTAAAATTTGTAAACATTCTCTGAATCCAATGCCATTACATAACTGTATGACTTTTTTTCTATTAATGTATAACTTATTTTTGAGAAAAAATGTCATTTTAGGAAATTCAAGGGGATAAAATTGAAGTTTGCAGAGTAATTCTGTTAAGAATCGCATTAGAGGTTAATGATAAGAGACAAATTTCATGACAGCATTTCAAAAGAATTTCTAGGCCAAAGACTCATTTACTGGTAATAGATGCAAGAATTAGAACTAACCTTCTCGATTTGTAGCAGAAAAGTGGATTGTCAGAGACATTGTTTTGGACTAGTTGGATCTCCGGGGGAAAGCTGATTGACAGGAGATTTAGCCAAAAGTTATTAGCCTAAGCCAAGGGAAATCAGGGTTTCTTTTTTACAACAGAAATGGAAAATCAATCACCTGTATGGCAATACAAGAGCTTCCAGAGAATGGAACAAATCAAAAAATCTATCTAAAGATGATAAGAGTCAGTTGCTAGTCAGGCTGAGTTAAGATCAAAGCAGTGCCATAACAATATCATTTAAAAACAATTTTACAGCCAGCATTATCCACAGTTTTTGAGAGATGTTATAATTAAACTGAGAAGATTCAAAAGCAGAACACATAAGGAAGGGTAGAATGTTTAAAACTCTGTATAGCTAAATAATTTTTATTTTGGCTCTCTGTTTCTTTAAGTATTTATTAAATCATGGCAGCGCATTCGTAGGGGCTACTTTTACTATTACAATACTTAAAACAAGTTATGACTTTAATAACCAAGAGTGGTTTTGCTTAGATAAAACATATTAATTTTACAATTGAAGAAAAGGGGCAGGTCATTCACATTTTTGTTAACAGGCCTTCTGCCATGAGATGAACATACTTTGTCAACTGAGCTACTACAAATTTAATCACTGTACTACTCACAGAGAGAAAGATAGTAAAACCCTTAAGAATATACACAAGGAGTAGTAAAGGCGTAGAAAGGAAGGCTGAGGAGAGTTTCCTTCAAAGATGGAAAGTATAAAACTGGACAGAAAGTGAGAAAGGTGCCTTTACAGGAGAAGCAGGCTTTACGGAAACATGCTTGAGAAAGGGTGTGCTGATGAAGAAAGGTTCACAAATGAGTAGGGGGAAAAGCCTGATATAAATGTAAAGAATTTTTGTTATTATTAAATACAAATACAGAGGAAAGGCTCTGAAGGAATGCATAGGGCAAGAGATAGCAAATATCTTTTATTTATTCTATTACCTGTCTTTAACGTGTACTGTGGCTAGCATATGAATAAAACATATTAAACATACAGTATGCGTAAATGATTACTTTTGCAATGTTTGTCTTTTTTGTGGTTTAGATACATAAAAACTGTTATTGGTAATAACTGTTTTATCAGACCAGGGAAAATATTTTTACATATAGCGTGACCTTAACCATTAAAAAAGCTACAGTACAGATAGATAGATACAGTGGGATGCAAAAGTTTGGGCAACCTTGTTAATAGTCATTATTTTCCTGTATAAATCGTTGGTTATTACGATAAAAAATGTCAGTTAAATATATCATATAGGAGACACACACAGTGATATTTGAGAAGTGAAATGAAGTTTATTGGATTTACAGAAAGTGTGCAATAATTGTTCAAACAAAATCAGGCAGGTGCATAAATTTGGGCACCGTTGTCATTTTATTGATTCCAAAACTTTTAGAACTAATTATTGGAACTCAAATTGGCTTGGTAAGCTCAGTGACCCCTGACCTACATACACAGGTGAATCCTATAATGAGAAAGAGTATTTAAGGGGGTCAATTGTAAGTTTCCCTCCTCCTTTAATTTTCTCTGAAGAGTAGCAACATGGGGGTCACAAAACAACTCTCAAATAACCTGAAGACAAAGATTGTTCACCATCATGGTTTAGGGGAAGGATACAGAAAGCTGTCCCAGAGATTTAAGCTGTCTGTTTCCACAGTTAGGAACATATTGAGGAAATGGAAGACCACAGGCTCAGTTCAAGTTAAGGCTCGAAGTGGCAGACCAAGAAAGATTTTGGATAGACAGAAGCGACGAATGGTGAGAACAGTCAGAGTCAACCCACAGACCAGCACCAAAGACCTACAACATCATCTTGCAGCAGATGGAGTCACTGTGCATTGTTCAACCATTCGGCGCACTTTACACAAGGAGATGCTGTATGCGAGAGTGATACAGAGGAAGCCTTTTCTCCGCCCACAGCACAAACAGAGCCGCTTGAGGTATGCTCAAGCACATTTGGACAAGCCAGCTTCATTTTGGAATAAGGTGCTGTGGACTGATGAAACTAAAATTGAGTTATTTGGACATAACAAGGGGCGTTATGCATGGAGGAAAAAGAACACAGCATTCCAAGAAAAACACCTGCTACCTACAGTAAAATATGGTGGTGGTTCCATCATGCTGTGGGGCTCTGTGGCCAGGGCAGGGACTGGGAATCTTGTCAAAGTTGAGGGACGCATGGATTCCACTCAGTATCAGCAGATTCTGGAGACCAATGTCCAGGAATCAGTGACAAAGCTGAAGCTGCGCCGGGGCTGGATCTTTCAACAAGACAACGACCCGAAACACTGCTCAAAATCTACTAAGGCATTCATGCAGAGGAACAAGTACAACGGTCTGGAATGGCCATCTCAGTCCCCAGACCTGAATATAATTGAAAATCTGTGGCGTGAGTTAAAGAGAGCTGTCCATGCTCGGAAGCCATCAAACCTGAATGAACTAGAGAAGTTTTGTAAAGAGGAATGGTCCAAAATACCTTCAACCACAATCCAGACTCTCATTGGAACCTACAGGAAGCGTTTAAAGGCTGTGATTTCTGCAAAAGGCGGATCTACTAAATATTGATTTCATTTCTTTTTTGTGGTGCCCAAATTTATGCACCTGCTTGATTTTGTTTGAACAATTATTGCACACTTTCTGTAAATCCAATAAACTTCATTTCACTTCTCAAATATCACTGTGTGTGTCTCCTATATGATTTATTTAACTGACATTTTTTATCGTAACAACCAACGATTTATACTGGAAAACAATGACTATTAACAAGGTTGCCCAAACTTTTGCATCCCACTGTACAAGATACTTCATTAGGGGAAATTAAGACTTTACAGAATCTCAAGAAAAATATACATATTATAACAGAAAATAACTTCCCAAACACATACAAGAACTTCTGGCTTCAATATTGATAAGTTAATGTTGCTGTCTAATAGTGATGAGTGAACATTGCCGTGAGTGCTCTGAAATCACATAAATATTTGCAAACTGCATTAAAGTCAATGGGAAAGAGCTATCTGAACTACATGTGACTGGATTATAATAGTGCAATTGTTTTTAAAGTGTTCCTGAGGGCTAGGGCTAACTATACTGGACCGATTATTGTGGACAAAAAATTGACCTGAGCTGTGCAAAACAAAGCTCTCAAAACAAAGCTGAAATGCCAAAGTCGTAGTCAAAAGTCAGAAAAAATATGTAGGTCATTTTATGTTGATTTATGTGAGAAACTATTGCTTAATGTGCTTTTCAGAAAACAAACTGGCAGCCACTCGCCACCCCTGTCACCCTGCACTGCCGCTGTGTAGCCATAGACTGCTAACACACTGTGACAGGGCACTATACGCAGCAACAGATATTTTATGTTGATTTATGTGAGAAACTATTGCTTTAAATGCTTTTCAAAAAACTGAGTTTATTGAATAAATGTTCAGCCTTGGGAGAAAAGAAAAAAAAAATCAGCCTTAAAAGAGTTAAAGGCAGAAAATTCAGAGTGGCTTATGATTGAAGTGCTGACTTGTTCTGTTTTTTGAAGTTACGCTGAAGGCTCTCCAAACTGTTTGTGCTGAGGCTTTGCACTTTTTCTTCTGTCAAAAAGACAAAAATGCCTTGTAAATAGTAATAAATATTTCATTATTTTTATTAATTCCTAGTCTGCTGTGTTTTCGTCAGACTCCTTCAAGGTTTATTTTCATTCTGCATGTTGCTAATTATGTATGCATAGGGCACGCACCTTCTCCTCTTATATTGACGTGGAACTCGAAGATCGACCTGCCCATTTGGCGTGTGCGACAAGCAGAGATAACTTGTTATTTATGCTGTATGTTTCATAAAAAACTAATTTGAGAACATGCATTATTTACTTATCTGTTAAACTCCTTAAATTGAACTCACCTACTCTACACAGTATTAATGTGCCTTTATGGCTTTACATTTTATAGCATTTGTTTTTATGTAAAATGTAAAAAACTGGTATGAATAGTGATACTATAGTAGTTCACCAGCTGCCTTAGCACCTTTGGTTTCCATGATGTCTGCAGGTTCTCTTTATATCAATCTCTCTGGGTTTAAGTGTCCCAAAGGGCTAGGGAAGCATCTCCTAACTATGCTGGGCCGATTATTTTGTCCAAAAAGGTGATTTGGGCTGTGAGGCAACAATGCCAACCACTGCACCACCATGAATCCCTGAGATAAAACTAAATTAAAAATGAGAACAGTAATGGAGGTGTAGATCCACAAGCCTGGTGTACATGATTTACAAAAAAACAGAAGGAAAGCGATAAAGAGCGATAGACAAGGAACCCATCTAGTCCCTGGAATCAGCGGAAGGGAGCTGGAAATTACTGTTGATCCAGGACTCATGTTATAAAGGTGTGGACAACCGAGTCCTCTTGTCTGTGACCATCATGCCTGCAGAACTGAAAGCCCACTCAGACAGTAAGCTGAAAGCTACAGCTGCTCCTTCCTTGCTGCCACGGACTTGTTTTCAGCAGGTGATGGACTGCCTACTGTATTGCTGTAACTGGTGGAAGCTCCGAGTCCTCCCTAAATGTGCCTAGCACCTCCGCCAAAAGCTCCTGTCCGTCACTTTCCACATCTGTTATTGCCTCCTTTTGGACTTCTTTCCAGAGATCTCTCAAGGTGTGATCAAAGAGCAGGGGGGATTCCTCCTCAAAGGGACCTGTTAAGGATCTGGAGCCATGGCCACAGCTCGTTGGCTACACGAAGTTGCTAAGCACAGCTGCTTGCTTCTGCTGCTGGCCATCTCCACATGACTGACAGGTATTGCCACAGGCAGCTGAGAGGATGTGGATGCAGGGCCGGATTTTCCTATAGGCTAACTAGGCTTCAGCCTAGGGCCTCAAGATCAAGTTTTTTTTTTGTGGGGGGTGGACGACAGAAAATATGCAAACACACAATACAAACAGAGGACAAATACTAGGGTTTTTTTTAACCCCACAGTGCCACACAGAAAGCCGCCACCCCACACACACATGCGTATGGCTTTAACAACAAAAGATGTGGACGGAACAATAACAACAAACAAAATACAAAAAATGGCCAAAAAATAACAATAAGTAAAAAAGAAAAAAAAACAACAAAACAGCTGCACTGAACTCCTAAAAAAACAAAATCCCAAAAGCAATAAATCCTTCAATTTCTTTTCTCACTCACTTGCCCACTCTTATCGCTACCTCTAACTACATCCCACACAGTCTGTAATGCAAATGATCATTATTATATACTGGGGGCGGTGCCATCCAATGTTGGCTGTTACAACTCTATAGTATGGTGCACTGGCCTTGAGAAGCATTATGGGACGCCTAAAATAATAATATAATAAAAAAATTATTTGACAAGCAAGGGTGAAGGCATACGCTGCAAATTCACTGTGAATAACATTTTGGCGAAATTCACCGATCAAAACTATTATCTAGTAACAGGGCTAGACTATAGGTGGGACTGTGATGGAACAAATTCTAGCAAAATCTGCCCAGTTTTGTGACAGATTTATATTTAAAGCTATTTAAAATTTAACACATTTTTTGTGTCCACAGACATTAACATGGCACATACTGATGAAAGTTTGTTGTTGTTTCAGTCAAAGTTCACCTGGTTGAAGCCACCATTATCCCAAGGTTGGAATGATTCATCATTAGAGTGTTGATAGCAGAGTGAATAATTTTTTGTTACCGAGTCCTTCTAAGATTCTTTCAAGAGAGGAAAATTAACATTAATCAGGATAATATATCTTATCTACCTAGGCAATTATATGGATAAATTTCGACAGCCAATATTTCAATGTTTCGATTACACATTTTGCTTTCAATTGTAATTCGCTCACTTTTACACTATTGCTAATTCACAGAAATGTCCAGTCCCTCTCCTGCCCTTTTCCCATTCCGTCTCATTGCATCAGATGAAATTCATACAGAATTAAAATAGCTGTCTGGAATAAGACATTTAACCCACGTAAAACTTGTATTCTGCCTTCCAATTTGTTAAACAACAGAGACGCTTCAAGCACTATAAGACGTGAAGGCAGTTTTCCAGTTCTGTACAGATTTTTTTATGATAGAAATGCTACAGAATTGAATAAAAATTAGTAGAAGGTAATAGTAATAAGAGTTATATTATCAGATAGAATTTTTTATTTAACTTCCATAGTTAAAATTGGTTGCTTGTATACCTCCAGTGTTTTCTTTTGCTAATTTACATGCATTCTTTTGATCTTTGATTCATCTAAACGTGCTTTACACAACGGTGAACATTCCCCATAATTACAGAATCCTTGATATAAAGTTCCAGAAATTCTAAGACACGCTTATATATTGTATTCTAAAGAAAGTTAATGTCATGAAATTGCAGTAGAATAACAAAAACTTCTCACCAGTTTCTTTGATATACAGTTGAAAGCCTTTCCAATGATACACAGTAGCTTATTCATTCATTTTCCAAACCCATCTGTTGTATTATTATTTCCTGATCACTTATAAAGGACAAATTAAATGTTAGTACTCACCTTAGCTTACACACTTTTGTTATACCTTAAGAAGACCGATGCATTCACAGGGAGAATGTACAAACTCTACACAAAGTATACTTGTGCCAGGTTCTGAAGTCTGGACTTTGGTGCAGTGAGGTTGCTACACTAATAATCCCACCACCATGCCACCCTCCTGAACTTCAGAATCCTCATAACTTTCTAGGAACTCAAAAAATGAACAAATTTACATAAAATTTTAACATCTTCCAATTGGCGTTCACTTCATTTGAGTTGTCAGTTTATCAGGTTACTTTTAATATCTAACAGATTTTCCATCCATCCATTATCCACCCCACTATATCCTAACTACAGGGTGACGGGTGTCTGCTGGAGCCAATCCCAGCCAACACAGGGCGCAAGGCAGGAAACAAACCCAGGGCAGGGTGCCAGCCCACCGCAGGGCACGCACACACACACACCCACACACCAAGGACAATTTAGAATCGCCAATGCACCTAACCTGCATGTCTTTGGGCGGAAACTGGAGTACCCGGAGGAAGCTCAGATAGACACGGGGAGAACATGCAAACTCCACATAGGGTGGACCCGGGAAGCGATCCCGGGTCTCCTAACTGCGAGGCAGCAGCGCTACCCACTTTGCCACCGTGCCGCCCTCTAACAGATTTTGACAAATTTAAAAATTCTATTTTTGCAGCAGGATTTTTTTTATTGATTTGATTTAATAAATAAATTTTAATCTTGCATACATAGACTGAAAAAATCAAAGTAGTGGAATATTCATATGCAGCAACATATGCTGAAAGACATATGAGAGTTGTTTTTCTTGGATGCAAGATGCAGAACGACCACGTGGTGAGTAAAGTGTAGGCTGTGGCATTGTGAACTAGGGAATGACATAAAAGCCTAAATAATTTTATACCACAAAACCACCAGAGAGGATATTACTTGCATGTGTTTGATAGTGAAAAAAACACATATAAGGAATATTATATTCATTTATCTCATTATATAGTAGTAGCTGCACCCATATGTCTTGATCAGTGCATTCAGTTTTATAATAGGTAAGTAAACTCCACCAAGTTGCAATTACTGTAAAGTCAGTGAATTTTTGAATTAACTAGACAAACTTCATCAGATAATTCTAGGTGAAGCTCTACACCCAAAACTTATTAGAAAGTTGAAGCAAGGTGTAGCTTATAGATATGGTTGTGGGGTTAACATCTGTTCAAACTTTTCTCAAGTGTAGGGGCCCACAGCTATGGGTGCTGAGGCCTGCATCACTTTCTGTCCAGCCTGGCTGGTGGGTTGTGGTTTTCTGAGAGGACCCGTCTGTCTCTTCCTAAGTCCTCTGTCCCTTCAGAATAACCCTATCAACTACACTCAAGTACTCAGGCTAGTACAGGGTTAAATAATATGTGTGATTCTTCAATTCCACCCGGGGGAGTAAATGCTAACATTTTATTTTTATTTATTTATTTATTTTATTACTATTTAATTTAATATTGTTTCTTTGTATCAGTATACTGCTGCTGGATTATGTGAATTTCCCCTTGGGATTAATAAAGTATCTATCTATCTATCTATCTATCTATCTATCTATCTATCTATCTAT
>JANRMT010062807.1:55750658-55764326 GCA_026402145.1 Polypterus bichir lapradei | reverse complement strand
TCTATCTATCTATCTATCTATCTATCTATCTATCTATCTATCTATCTTTCAAAAGTTGTTTTTTTTTATTTCATCTTTGGCACTCAGATAACAGGTGTTCTGAACTTTGTCTGCACCTTGGAACGAATCCTTAACTTTTTATTCAGTGAGGAGTTGTTTTGATTTTTATTTCACCTTCATACAAAGCTTAGGTTTTCAGTTATTTAGTGTCCTTGCAGGCTGCACTGAGCTTTATAGCATGTGCTCCTACTGAAGCCAATATCAGTTATTTATCTTTTCTCATATTTTATTAAATAGCAAACTTTATAAAATATTACTTTTTTAATTCCATATGTTACCTGTGAGTATGAAAAGTATAAGACCTTTAAATAAAATTCCTCTTTTTGTGCCTTTTTTAGTTTTTTGGTTCAGGTAATGTTTGAATCAAATGTTCTGAGCAAAGGGGCCAAGCGTTTCTTTTAACAAGAGAGATATTAAGCTCCATGCTGTCATTGAATGGCACCTCATAATTGAGTATTTTTAGATTTTTTTATTTTACAGCCACACTGCACCAATTTTTGAACAACATAATCTTCTGTGTAAACCTTTGCATTCTTGTTTATGCAACTGGACTGACAATTTTGATTGTCTATAGTGTGGTTTTAATTTTGTATGTATATTTAGTCCATTGTCACTGAAAGTAAAGAATACAAAAAGCATTAAGTATTAATATCAATAATTGTCTCTTATTCTTTCTCACCCTATTGCCTGAATGATCTCACTTTCACTTTCCCAGGCATGTCATATGCCATGTCATAAGGGGGTTAATCCTCAGCCCCCTGTTGTGCATTTTTTTCTCTTCATCCTTATGTTTAAAAACAGGAACAGCTAGCAGTACAGATTTTTGAATGGTATAAAATAACACAGTATTCCAGGGCTAGCTGGAAGCTGCTTAATAAAATTGGACACTGTTATGATTTTCTGTTGAACCATGTGGAGCCACTGAAAGTGAAATTTAATTTTACCGGTTACTTTTTTGCTTGTTTTGTTTGACAATAGAGTTATCTGGGCCAAGAAGTAATTAAATATAAAATATGGTGTTATTATCTGGTATATATTACAAGTTGTAGTAGGAGTTGTGTGTTGTGTACAAATTACAGTGAAACTCCTACTTGAATATCCAGCCAGTGCCATGATAAACGCAAACATGTTAAAATATGTAAATTTGTTTTAATTTATAGAATACACAAATTAGCTTACCAGATGTATTTCTTTCATTTATCCCAGTTGTAATTGGTTTGCAAGGTGTTCTTGTAATCAGATTTTCCAATGGTTTTCATTCAAATAGTTTATATACCAGTATGTAAACGTTTTGAAGTTTTTACATTACAGTCATTAATACAACATTCTATTTGTGACTTCTATTTGCTTCCCTAATTGTTCTTTATTTGTTACTAGTGGGACAAGAAAAACACATAAGGTGTTGGGGTTTGTAGTTGAGCCCTGTTTAATGCAAATAAAAAATCAAGCAGGATGAAACACCGTATATACTCACTTTTAAGTCAGGGTCTTGAAACCAGAAAAATTGACTTGTATGCCCATTCAAAAATGCAACACTTTTTTTTTTACATCTTCTTCCCTCCTCCAATCTTGCATCAGTTTCTCAGACACATTGAATTTTGTTGCAGCAGCGCAGTTACCAATATCTTTCGTTACTTCAATGACGTTTAATTTAAAACCAGGTTCATATTTTCTTCTGATTGAACGCTCCATCGTAGATAAGGGATGCTCTTATGATAAAGGTGTATGAGGGTATGAGATACAAAAAACACAAAACAGTGCAAACGTTGCTTCGGAATAGTTTGGGTATTACTGTGTGGTCACATAGGCATAATACACAGGAGAAAAAGGGAGTGTGCTCTGTGGTTACTCTCTCAGGTGGGCGTTAGCATATCATAATCTCTTGGACCAATAGCGAGAGTTTTCCAAATTCGACTTCTACGACCAACATTATAAAATACTAGAAATTATACTGTAAAATCAAGTCCCAACTTATCCGCGAGTATATACAGTAAATCAAAAGGAATAAGACTCCTGTGTATAGGCACTAGCTTCCTCAGCTTGGAAAAAACTCTACAAAGGCCTCTGAAGGAACACACTTGACTGCTGTTTTGCAAAATCAATGGCGACATCCTGCTTCCATCAGATTTAAATGGCGGGACTGTCGGCATTGGGATGAGGAGGTGACAACATGGTTCCTCATGATTCTCTTCCTCTGTTCTAAGAGTTGTAAAGGAAATTCTCTTTCTCCATATTTTTCCCTCCATTTTTGGAGCTGTCATACAATGCTGCTTAGCTGTGCGTGTCTCACAATAGTCAACAACAACAACAACAACAACATTTATTTATATAGCACATTTTCATACAAAAAAATGTAGCTCAAAGTGCTATACAAAATGAATAGAAAAATAAAAGACACAATAAAAAATAAACATAAGTCAACATTAATTAACATGGAATAAGTAAGGTCCGATGGCCAGGGTGGACAAAAAAAACAAACAAAAAAAAAAACTCCAGAGGCTGGAGAAAAAAAAAAAAAATCTGTAGGGATTCCAGACCAAGAGACCGCCCAGTCCCCTCTGGGCAATCTACCTAACATAAATCAAAAAGTCCTCTTTGTATTTAGGGTTTTCATGGAAGGACTTGATGATGATGGTCACGTAGACTTCTGGCTTTCAGTCCATCAATGTTGGAGCTTCATGAAGCTTTGAGTAGGTGGTGGTGGCACAGGCCGCCACCACAAAGAAACTGGAAAAAGAAACAGAAGAGAGAGTAGGGGTCAGTACGGATTTTAGAGCCACCATGAATAGTTATTATGATGAATTGAACATACAGAGTATCAGTATTAAGTTAAAGTGAAGTTATAAAAAGGCCATGTTAAAGTAATGTGTTTTCAGCAGTTTTTTAAAGTGCTCCACTGTATTTGCCTGGTGAATTCCTATTGGCAGGCTATTCCAGATTTTAGGTGCATAACACTGGTCATAACACAGTCATTACACTGGTCAACAAAGATTTTGTCACAGAACCACTTAGAGGTGTTTAAAGGTCCAGTTTCCTGTTGTTTTCACAAATGTGCTCAGAGGTGTTCTGTTATCCATAGTTTTTGATGAATGTGTTTTTTGAGCCTTTATTTTTAGAATAGAAACTCTTCTTAAGATGTTTGGTTTTTAAAATTAGAGTAAGGCTTAAATTTTTTTTACTGCTGCTTGTGAATGGTTTCATCTGGACACTTCTGAAATGGAACAGTGATGCCAGGGTAAATGGAGTCCTAGTATACTTGCTGAATTCTTAGGGCCCATTCACACTTGAGTATTATACATTTCCACCATTTGTTTAGCGTTTTTCAAGTAATGGCTTTTGGCAAGTATTTCTCAAATGTTTTTCAGGCTTTTTTATGCATTTTCAGGTGTTTTTTGAGCATTTTTCTGGCATTTCTTAGAATTTTGCTGGGAAAATATGATTGACTTTTTTTCCCATTTTGTGAGATGTTGTCATGTTGTGAGGTGATTGTTGTGTTTCCAGAATGTCTTCTATGGCTTTAGTGCTTTAAATCCTGATGATGACAGTACTGTAGTGCAGATGTCGTCAGCGGCATGAGTGAACATATTGGATTTGCCCGGTTCTGCAGCAAAGGCAGTTGAGTGGACAATGTGGGACTCTCACATAAGCACATACAGCAGCACATAAGTGGTGATATGTGGGGAAAAAATCAATGCATTATTTCATTGAAAAAATTATAATTGCCTGCTGCTGTCGGTGCAACAACACCCATTCGTCTAGTAGCAGCTAGTGAGGAAGGGGTTATCGTCCACAGCAGTAATCAACTAAAAAGAACGGAACATATGTTTTATTTATATACATTAAATCCTGTATGTGCTGTGGGGTCAATTTAATCTGCCCAGTTTCATGGTCACTGGGAGCCAGTGATTATCACATCAGCACTGGTTGTAAGAGAAGAAGCAAATGTGGTGTGCGTTGCACGGGTCCTTTGCAGGGCTCAATAGCACAATCAAGCAGAAAATCATGTGCTGTGTGCTTTCCGGTAACAGAAATGAATGAATAAAGTATCTGTTTAGTTTTAATCCAGTTATTTACTAAACAGTGTGATCAGGTGGTGCAGTGTTTACTTGGGGACCCATATTGGGGATAGGTGTTATTTACTTCACAAAGTACTAAATGTATTTTCTTAATTAGAAAGTATCACTGACACATTTTAAGTATTCAGTGTTAAAACTGGTAATATCACTCAGTTCAACACATTCAATAACACCGATCAATCTAGAAATGCATGGGCACATGCAAAACCTATATGGCGCTGTGAGGAGGAGATCTGCACTACCACGCTGCCTGTTTGTTAAAACAACTGAACTAAACTTTAACCTGATTAAAACTACACGTACCCCTATAATTTGTGTTGAATGTGTGTCACTTGATTGCAAGCTGCTTACCTAAATCTGTCCCTCAACAGCGATCACTAGAAGACTGCTCAGATGTGCACAATGAAACCCAGCATTTTTATTTTTCGTAGTTTTAATGAGACCCTTCATCCAGGAAGGGGCATTGACTTCCTGTAAAAATGCTTCCAAAATGCTTTTTGTTTTATTTTGCTAGCGTTTAATGAACGTTACCAATGATTTCAATAGAACATGCGTTTGATCGAAAACTGCTGCATGCAGGAATTTTCTCAACCACTCACTGCTAAAATGTTTAGGTGTGAATAGTACTGTATGATTAAAACAAATGTCAAGTAACTTTTCAAGACGTTTTGAAGCATTCTGGTCTAGCACTGAAACACTATAGGTATGAATGCTTCCTTACGAAGGATATTCCTGAGGCCAAGTAGAGCAGAAAATTGTACTCTTCTTCCTTTTAGGTGAAACACCCCAGCATATATATATAGTGTGAATATGCATTTATTGTAAATTTTAATCATGTGTCATTTAAAAAACATTAAGTAATAGAGAAAGTCAAATCAGATATTTTAATTCAACACAAGAAATATTGTGCACTGTGGACACGTTAATGTCACCCAACACACGTTTATTCACAAAGTCCATTATTTACAAAAGTTCAGCAACCCCAAAAGTCCCCCAAAGTCCTGGCCACAACACACTGCCTCTTTCCTTCTTCAGGCCGCCACCACACCGTGTCTCCTTCTCTCCCGACCCCAGCCATTATATGGAGGGAGGTGGCCCCATTTATAGCCACTCGGATGTGCTTCAGGTGTCCTCAAGTAACCTTCTGCCGACACGCCCCTGTGTGGCGGAAGCACCGGCTGTGTACCCGGAAGCACTCTGGGTGTCCCCAATCCTCTTCCCCCCAGCACTTCCGGGTGTGACAGAAGTACTGAGGTCCATGGCTCTCTAGGAACAGGGGCGCCCCCTGGCGGTGACCACGGGCCCCTGCAGGGTAGAGCTTCAAAGCTCTGTACCAGTGGCCCCCAAAGGAGCCAGGGTGGT
Organism: Polypterus bichir lapradei; assembly: GCA_026402145.1. Classification (NCBI taxonomy): domain Eukaryota; kingdom Metazoa; phylum Chordata; class Cladistia; order Polypteriformes; family Polypteridae; genus Polypterus; species Polypterus bichir. Next base: position 55,758,828 of record JANRMT010062807.1, on the reverse strand, counting down.
CGCCCCCACGTGGTCTGAGGTGAGTGTAAGCCCTCTTCCTGTCTTCCTGGGCATCCCGGCCGGGTCACCTCCCCAGCCATCTCCGACAGCACCTATTTTAATTTATGTAACAAAGAAAAGTTTATATTCATTTATTTGTGTAATGAATATCTAAAGATATTGTGAATATGATTTATAAAATGTATTAAATGGACATGCAAATCTTTTAAACTGTTTATTTTCTGGTGTAAAGTACTTTTCTTAGCATTTCTACACATTACATTTCTTTTACATGTGTCACGGATTAATGTTTTGTAAAACTACAGTAAACTAAGTTTTATAGTATAAGTTTGTAATACTTACATGTCAGTTATATAAACAGAACACAATTTTAAATTCTGTTAAATTAAACCTGGGCAACCCCTTGCTTGCTGAAATAAATAAATGTAATATTTAGTTCTATTAATAAGAAAAGGAAATGAAAAGGAATTTGATTACATTTTTTTTTTAAACCACTCAAAAGAGCATTTAGTAAAGTCAGAAATCAGAATCAGAGACTGTCCTCAAAACTGGCAGCTTCCTAATTTAATACAATAGAAAAATCATCAATCACCGATTCAGACATACTTAGATTCCTGTCGTAATGGTGTTATCTTTCCTTTTTGTTAATACCCAACTGCAGGAAATTCTCTCACATCCATCATTTAATATCTTCCATGACAAGCAGAAAGTGTAGCCAGAGCAGAAAATGGATCAGCCTACCTAAATAAAAATGAACGTCACTAGTGCTCTAATGAAAATTCATCTCTTGTTGCTGAATGACATTCAGTAATAAATAGAAATTGCAAGGAATTCCAAATTAGACCGCAAGAGAATAAACAAAAGCAGTTTCAGTAGGGGTGTGCACTTTCACAGATTACATCAAACTGATTATTTTAAATTCAAATAAATCCTATTAATATCCATGTGCAGAACAATCTTGGTTGTCAAAGGCTATATTCATGCTAAAAACTTGAAGCGCTGGTAAAATCTTTTAAATAAATTTTTCATCTTATTTCAGCGAATGATTCAGTTTAACAAGTCGATATTTGCAAAGAATGTATTGCATCTTTCACATTTCTGAATTTCTGTAAGAGATTTTAGATAAATTTCAGTCTACATCCAGTAAGTGTTCCAGCTGTTCTCCAGTTTCAAAGTTTAATCTACAACAATTTACATAGTAGGTAGTTAAGAAGAAGATTTCCTCAAAATAGCAGTACTGTTTGGAGAGGTTTGAGATCAATAAAAGTGTTTTTTCTATTAGCAGAAAGAGTAGCGTGTAAACTTAGTGGCAAGGGATTTCTGGTGCAACAGAAATGCTTGTGTTACCGGCCTCACGGTCTAGGGGAACCTGGGCCAGGTACAATTCACTGTTGCTACAGGGTGTAGCCACAGCGATATGGTTAAAAGCATAAAAGAAACAGGCAGCAGTCCCGAGTCTCAGACCATACTTCTCTGTCCTACTTTATTCTCCTTTTACCAAATATATATATATGCTTCACTTTCTGCATAGATCAACATGGCAATCAGTGAAACAATGGTGTAAACCAATTTCCTCCTCTAGAACAAATGGTGTAAACACATTTACTTTGGTTCAACAATGGTATTGTGGCCAGCTATCAAAAGTACTTGATTAGAAACCAATGTCCCCAGAACTTGTTAAGTTTCCAAGGAAGCAGACAGTTCTGTTATAACCACATTGTGTGTGGATGAGATACTTAATCAAATTACACTAAGCAACACACATAAATGTCATTTTTTTTTAGAATACTGAATTCTAGCCCATTACACTTGTGATAGAGTAGAAGTGCTCCAGGAGCTGTTGAGAGAAAGAGAAAAACACACAAGGTAAGCTGGAGTGCATAACTTACATACAGGAGTAGGAAGGAGCCACCATTATGGCTTGTCTGTAAAAAGAGGGCTCTGAAAGGAAACCGTTTGTAAGCATGACAGCAAAATAATTATGAAGGTGATTTAAGAGGTAGATTAATCATGGACCGTGATGGGCCTGTACTGTTAACATAAGAAAAATGTTTAGAGCTCTGGGCGACATGGTGGTAGTGCTGCTTCTTTACAACATGTGTCCCAGATCCTTCCTGCTTTGAGTTTGTGTGTTCTCCCTGTGTCCCCATGGGCTTTCCCCCACAATCCAAACACACGCAGGTTAGATAATGCTGAATTAGTTCTAGTGGATGTTTTTGTATATGTGTTCCTCTTGCGATTATGGACTGACACTCCATTCAGGGATTGTACCTGGTTTGCACCCACTGCTTTCTCGGATAGACTCCAGGTTCCCTGTGACCGTACCCTGGATAAGTGCGTTTAGAAAATGGATATATAGATGGAGGGTTGAGTGCTCTGTATACACTATACGACCAAAATTATGTGGATACACCTCTGAATGATTCATTGTTAACATAAAATCAAGCACATAGCCATACATTCACCATTGATAAACATTAGCAGCATAGGGGCTCATACTGAAGAGCTCAGCAACTTTAAATGTGACACTATCATAGGATGCCACCTTTGCCACAAGTCAATATGTGAAATTCTGCTCTGCTAGATCTGTATGTGCTATTATTGTGATATAGAAGGGTCGAGAAGCAACTCCAGCTCAGCCACGAAGTGGTAGACGACACAAACTCTTAGAGTAGGGCTGTGAAGTGCACATAGCATAGGAAAAATTGCCCATCTGTTGCATCACTCAATACAGAGCTCCAAACTGACTCTGGAGGCACCATCCACACAATACTGTGCATTGGGAGCTTCTTGAAATGGTTTTCCATGGCCGAGCAGCTGCACACTAAGATCACTATGCGCAATGCCAAGCATCAGATAGAGTGATGTAAAGTACATTGCTATTGGAGTTTTAAGAAGTGGAAATGTGTTCTCTGAAGTGAGTAATCACATTCCCATACCTGGCAGTCTGATGGACGAATCTGGGGCTGCTTGATGACGGGAGAACTTTACCTTCTGTGCTGCATAGTTCCAACTCTGAAGTTTGGTGGAGGGGGGAATGATGGTCCTGGTTGCTTGTCAGAGTTTGGCCTGGGTTTCTTGGTTTCAGTGAAGGGTACTGTTTATGCTACAGCACACCAAGACATTTTAAACAATTGTACAATTATAAATTTATTGGAGAAGTTTGTGGAACATTCTTTTTAATTGTTCCAACATGACTGTGCCCCTGTGCACAAAGCTAGGTCCATAAAGACATTGAGGAACTTGAATGGCCTGAACAGAGCCCTGGCTGGCTTCAACAATAAACACATCTGTGATGAATTGGAACCTCTAATGTAAGCAGGATCTTCTCGTCCAACATCAGTACTTGACTTCTCAAAAGCTCTTTTGGCTGAATGGACACAAATAACCCCACGAAAAAAACAAATATCTTGTGGAAAGCCTTCACAAAAATTGTGAAGGCTGTTATAGCTACATAGTGGGGAACAATTCATATTAATGCCCATGGTTTTGGAATGGAATATTCAACAGATTCATATAGATGTGACAGTCAAGGATTCACAAACTTTTAGTTATATAGTGTAGTTCTACCAGCCACTCTGAGCTTGTGAGTGTCCTTGGGGGGTTTAGAAAATGCTCCTTGATCAGTTCTTGGGCTTTGTCCAGAGGTAAGACATGAAAAGAGTTTAACAGACTGCTTCCTGCTAAAGCATTTTGAGTCTAAAGTTTAGGACAAAGACTCACTTCCTGAAAAGTAAAAAGGCCAGAGGATACTTTAATGAGAAAAAGACAATGGGAGTTCAGAAAAGCACTGTGGATACTGGGAACATCAAACGGTGGCAGGAACACTCAGCCTGGCTGGAAGGAAAGATACTTATTTATTCAGAAACATAAAGGCTAAAGTTTCTTTTGTGTATTTTCTATTTGTTTGGTGTTTTATTTGGTATAATAATCCCTTTGTTGCATTTGGCTTGAAGAAAAATTCTTTCCTTTGAGTATTTTTGCCATCATTTGGGTTGGAAACATGCACACTTCCCTATTACAAGAGCATGATTTGAGATGTTGCAACCCTTTTTTTTTCAAATTATCTTTCATTTCATCTGTGGTCAGTCTCGATGCAGGTATTAAAGGTAATAACTTGGGTCAGGGTGTAGTGGTCCAATGCCACTCAGATTCACACCGTCGATGGGACGGTGATTAATTGATTTTTTCGGTGGGAATTCCAGGATCGCACCCAGCCTTGGCCCGACCTGCACACACTCACAGACAGAGACACGAATGAAACAAATATGTGGAAGATATTGAGAGAAAATAAATTAACAACAATAAAAATCAGACAAGGCTCCCCTTCCCCTTTGGCGATACAAATATTAACACAACAATTAACCATGACAATAAACAACTCATGAAAATGTCCTTATACAGTTCCAATACAGTCCATTCATCCCAGCAGGGAACAATCCAGGGTACAAATGACTTTACAGTGGTTAAGTTAGACGGGACACACTGGTTACACAGAAACACAGACCTCCCTCTTACTGCTTCGCCAGCCCCTTTTCAAGTTTCCCGCTGGCCCTTCTTGTCCTCAGCAGCCCCTGACATCCAATGAGGCTAATTCCCTTTGGGGCTGCTGGGAAATGGAGTTCTTCCAGTGGTAGCACTGCTACAGGGGTTTACATATATTTTTTTTCATGTATTGGTACTATGTGGATTTCTGTATTGGAGAAAGTGATAATAAAAACAAAGTTTGTAAAAGTTTCTGTTATGGTGCCCTAGTTCCTGTCAAATTGATTCAGGGACAAACATTAAACTTAAAACTTCAAGGTTATTCTCCTTTTCTAATGTAAAATTGCTGTGTCATACATTTAACACCTCTAGACTGGAATGCTGAAATTCAATTTCAAATGGCCTCCTTTTGCCAAGTATTAACAACAAGGTCAAAATGCTGTTGCCACAATTCTGTCAAGCACCAAAGCCTTCTAATCTAGTAAACTCCTTTAGGATCCTGTGCAATATCATGCCATAATATTCTCAAGGCCCTTATGTTGAATTGCAAAGGTTACCAATTAGCAAAGCTTTTCCACATCAGGCTAGTAAAAACCTCAGATGACATCTTCGACTCTCTTGAAGGCCTCTTTTTAAGCTCAATCAGCAATCACATTCAGATCTATGCTTTGATCTGTACATTTTAATCAAGTATACCTTATTAATACCTAACATTATTTTTAAAGTGAATCTTTAGTTTCAACTATGCTGATCTTGATTATGTTGCATATCAGCTCATGCTTATAATCCAACAGTGTTATACTCCTCAGCCTCCAAGGAAAAGCATCTACTGGGCTATTGGAATGGACTTTAGTGCCTATTAAAAGTATTCACCCTCCTTATTATTATGCAACAGTGGATCACAGTGAATTCACTTTGACTTTCTTGATATTGATCAACAAAAAAGATACTTTAAAGTCATAGTAAAAACAGAGCTCTGCAGTGTTGTCTAATTTATTACACATTTGCCTCCTGAGAAACTCTAGTCATGTCATGTCATGTCTGTTATTCTTCAAGAGTGGCTATCTCTTCGCCACTGTCCCTAAAACTATGACTGATGAAGCACCCGTGCAACAGCTGTTGCATGTCCAGTCTCTCCAATCTTATACACTGTAGCTTGAAACTCTTTCAGAGTTCACAAAGGTCTCTTGGTGGCCTCCCTCTCTAGTCTTCTTTTTTCACAATCACAGTTTTTGTGGATGGCCTGCTCTAGGCAGATTCACAGCTGTGCCCATCCATCCATTATCTAACCCGCTATATCCTAATACAGGGTCACGGGGGTCTGCTGGAGCCAATCCCAGCCAACACAGGGCATAAGGCAGGAAACAAACCCCAGGCAGGGTGCCAGCCCACCACAGGGCGCACACACACACACACAACAAGCACACACTAGGGACAATTTAGAATCGCCAATCCACCTAACCTGCATGTCTTTGGACTGTGGGAGGAAATCAGAGTACCCGGAGGAAACCCATGCAGACACGGGGAGAACATGCAAACTCCATGCAGTGAGGACCCAGGAAGCGAACCCGGGTCTCCTAACTACGAGGCAGCAGCACTACCCACTGTGCCGCCCCACAGCTGTTCCATATTTTCTTAATGCTTGATTTAACTGGAATCCAGGGGATATTTAGTGACTTAAATATTTTCTTGTATCCATCCCCTGATTTGTGTGTTTCATTCACCTTTTCACAGAGCCGTTTGGAGTGTTCTTTTTGTCATCATTGTGTAGGTTTGACTCTCTGTAAGATGGACCTTCCAGATTCTGATGCATTTAAACTGCAATCAATTGAAACCTTTTGACTACAGAAAGGAGATCTCCATTTCAATAATTATGTGACTTCTAAAACCAACTGGCTGCACCATTGATGACTTACAGTAGGTATGTCATATTGAATGGAGTGAAAACTTCCAAGAGAGTGAATACTTTTTATAGGCAGTTTTATTAAATAGTTACATTCCACGCCCAGAAGTAGCAATGTATATTCCATCCTGGCCACTAAATGGTGGATCGGCCACATGTTCTGTTACCAATACTTGAAAGAGTTTGAGGTTTTCCAAGCCTGCCACTAGAGTAAGGAGGTTTGGTGGTACTGCTGTTGGCCATTTTGGTTGCTGTATTGAATGTATTGTCAGAGCAGAAGCTATGTTCTGATATTTCATTTTTAATTCATCCTTTGTGAATTCTGATCTTTGTGAAGAATGTGCCTTGTCTCCACTTGTGTTCATAATTTTAAGAAGAGATCAAGGTGCAACCAAGGTTCTGTTTAGAAGAGTGCTATTTACAGATGATGTTATCCAATTCACTTCATTAAATTGTGGTGTTCTGTATTTGCTAGAATGGTTTGCCAACTAGTTTGATGTAGTTGGGATAAGACCTCGTTATAGTGACTACATAAATAATGTAAATTAATTCATAAAATTCTTGAGGTTTGCAAAAACACACAGGCTTGATGGGGGTGAAAAACCTACAGTGCACCATAGCAAATATTTCAAGAATTCTGAGAAACAGTAAGAAAGTAAACTTATTGTATGAAACCAAGCTGTAGGACATATAACTTTAAACAAGCCACAAAGGTAGTAACAAAGGAGAGAATTAAAACAAAACTGATTGTCATTATGAACAGTGCTGCACATCCTCTCTCTGACACACTAAAACTGAGGTTTTTCAGCCAACAAATTATTCAGCTGAAGTGTGTCAACAAAGACCACTGGGGCTCCTTTATATCAACAGCAATACGTCTGCATAATGCTTCACTTCTTTTCTTCCTTTTGAATTTTGTCTTCCTGTTTAGTTATTCTGGTGTTGGTTCAGACCATAGTGTGTGTGTGTATATATATATTAATTTCTCTATTTATGTATTTCTGTGTATATATATTGTAATTAGGTGGATGTTAGATTGCATTATTGCCCACCTTTGCCCCAACAGACAGACACGCTGACACAGGGTAAAAGCACTATGAAGAAATTTAATCTATCTTCTTTAAATCGTGCTCCTTCAGCACCACAGTCATCAATAAACACAAGTAAAATACACAATATTATTCTTCTTCTCCACACCTCCCAGCAACCTCGGTCCTACTCCTCCTGACTCTGGCTCGCTAGCTCGGTCTCCATCAATCCTTTAAATAGTCTTTGACCCAGAAGTGCTTCTGTCCTTCCGACAATGTGACTGATTAGCACTTCTCGGTCTAATAAAGAACAGGGCTTTTCTTCAGCCCGGAAGTACTTCGGGGCTTCCGTCCATGTGACTACCTCGTACTTCCGGGCCTCAATGAAAGTATATGTCCTCAGGTCCTTTGACAGCTCCTTCTGGCGGCACCCACGGTACCCAGCAGGGCTGTGTGTCCCTACTCCATGTCCCATAGTGCCCTGCGGGAATCCAGGGTACCACTGCACTCCAGGGAAGCTGCCATCTAACGTTTTGGGGGAAGCAGTGCCGGCAAGTAGATGCCTTCCCTCATCCTTCTATTCCAGGGGCGTCCCGGCTGGGTTGAGGTGACGGCCGTCCTTCACAATATTAATTCCTCTATTTATATATTTCTTTATTTTAAGAGGTTCTCCAAAACCCAAATTTTCCCCTAGGGACAAATAAAGTTCTATCTATCTATCTATCTATCTATCTATCTATCTATCTATCTATCT
>JANRMT010062807.1:55711505-55749007 GCA_026402145.1 Polypterus bichir lapradei | reverse complement strand
TAGATAGATAGATAGATAGATAGATAGATAGATAGATAGATAGATAGATACTTTATTAATCCCAAGGGGAAATTCACATACTCCAGCAGCAGCATACAAAATTAAATTAGAGAGTGATAAAAATAAATAATTGATTTATTTTCATGTATTTTGGCTAATTTCTGGATGGTGCTTTGGATATGTGCTTTGGAGTGAATAACTATCCTTTATTTTATTTTAAAATGTTTGATATTTTACTTGGGTAGGGTTTGGGGCTCAGTGGCTGCCCCTTGTGGTCAACAAATATGTACTCAGTGTTTGCACTAAAAATAACATTACAGCAGCCTTATCTGAACATTACTGTAAAGAATGGAGATTATCAACCTTCATCTAAAATGTGTTTGAACTGATTAATTAATCATGAAAGGTACAGCTCCCCTAATTAATATAAGCATGGGATGGGTTTAGAAAGGGAACTGAAGCTGATATGCAGGCAGAAGGTAACACAACAAGGACTGCACTGTGGTGTAGTTTATACAGTGCACAAAGTGTCTGACTGTTTCAAAAATAGCCGTGCTGAAAGAGCTGCTTAGCGATAAAATGTATGACAAAGACAGAGATCAGGTTATGGTTTATCCGTGCCTGAATAGTCCCTTTCAGTTTTCCTGTCCACTATGCCATACTATCCAACCTTCAAACCGTACACTCCCTTGAAACTTACTATTATGAAAAGCAGGAGAAATATGTGCAATACTTGAAGATAAATCTGAATACATCAGAGAGGGACATAGTATCTGTACTGAAAATAAAGCAGTATTTAAGACTATCATTGGGTGCTGTTAACATTGCATAACACTCTTCCATCCATCCATTATCCAACACGCTATATCCTAACTACAGTAAATAAGCCTGCAGCATTTTAGATCTTCTTAAATTATACAGTGGATGAAGTAGGTACGCTACCACCTCATATCTTGAGTATCCTGGATATAAATCTTATGCTTCAGGTTAACCTTAAGCGGTGAATGCAAATTATTCCCTGTGTGACTGTGAGTGTGGGTGTGTAAGTAAGTGGGTCTTGTCCAGGTCCGATTCATACCTTGTGCCCAGTGCTGCCAGGGTAGACTCTAGCTCCTTTCTAATCCTGAATTGGATTAAGCAGGCTTGAGAATTAGATGAGATGAGCCTATATATATTTTTTTTCTTTTGGTTTTGGAAGGTGGAGTAGAACACCTGTTTCTTGAGCATGCTGTTTGTGAGTCTCACAAAGCCAATCTCACAACTTTATTGTCCTGTGTAATGAATGGGAAGGTTAAATGTAGCAAGGCAGAGAAAGCCTGCTGCTACCTTAGACACCCCCAGGCAGTAAGAAACCTGATTGGCCTTTGCAACAAAAAATGTTCTCCTTTAGCTGCACTGGCTGAGAAGGATATTTAAGTTCCAGTCGTGCCCCATTGTCTCTGGGTGGAGAAGCAGCTGGAGACATACTGACTGCAGGAGAAGCAAAAAACTGTTTTGGAGATTTGACTCTTAATTGACAGTCAACCTTAGCGTGAGGAACTGTGTGAGTTATTTTGCTCTTATTTCGATAGAATGTTATGTGTGGGATATAATAATAATATATTGAAGACTACTCCTAGTACGTGTAATATGTATCTTTAAAGTTCTTTCTGCCTTTTATGGTGGTAGTTTTATTTGTCTATTGACTTCATATCTGACTTACTTACTTCCTTCAGGGGCACATTGAATGCTATTCTTATGGTGGTTGATTGTTCCTCCATGACCTCTCACTTTGTTGCTCTAATGAGATGGTAGGCATAGTAATTTAAAATGTTTTCTGTTTACCTGATTTTACCATCAATATTACCTCTAAATGAGATTACAGCTGGCCTCTTAGTTCCAATAAAGCCTTTTGTTCTTAGGTTGACAATTCTTTGTTTTCCCACTGCTTAAAAGGCAGAGAAGAATGTGCAATTTAAGATGCTTTGCATCAACCCCTGTGAACACGAATTAGATTAAGGAAGTTTGTACTACTAGGGTGTTGTACCGTGTTAGCCATTATGAATGTACAGAAAAGCCAAGCAAAATGACACCTTTTATTGGCTAACTAAAAAGATTACTGCATAGTGTAATCTTTTTAATTAGCCAATAAAAGGTGTCATTTTGCTTGGCGTTTCTCTACATTTAGGAAGTTTGAAAAGGAGGAATAGTAAACAGAAAAATAATAGAGTAAGTTGTATCTTTTTTTTTTTAAAGAATGCATCAATTTGGTTTTTACATTTTACGTATACAGTAATCCCTCCTCGATGTGCTTTTGTGCTTTTAAATATGTCGAAGCACATAAAGCGGCATTTCTTAGAGGAGCGTCCATATCCACTAGGCAAACAGCCTCTGTGCAAACAGCACCTCTGCTCACACCCCCTCCGTCAGGCGCAGAGAATGTCACAGAGGGTGAGATAGAGGCAGAGACAAGTAAACAATCAAGCACCGCGCGGGATACATATCTTATATCATTGAGGAGTTTTAGTTAATATGTAATACATGCTCTGATTGGGTAGCTTCTAAGCCATCCGCCAATAGCGTCCCTTGTATGAAATCAACTGGGCAAACAAACTGAAGAAGCATGTACCATAAATTAAAAGTCCGCAGAAATCCGCGAACCAGCGAAAAATCCATGATATATATTTAGATATGCTTACATTTAAAATCCGCGATAAAGTTTGAAAAGGAGGAATAGTAAAGTGAAGCTGCGAAAGTGAAGCCGCGAAAGTCGAAGCGCGATATAGCGAGGGATTACTGTATTCTCACACACACACACACACATATACAAACATATATATACACATCATATATATTGTCACGCACGCGCGAGTAGGAGACCGCGGATGGATTTTAACACACCTGGGAAAACATTCGCCGGCAGGAAATGGCGGGGTACTAACTTTCTCCCTGTGCTTTCTTACAGAAAAAAGGACGCTCCGCCGCCATAAGCTGGCTTTGCCCGCAGTACGTGTTACTTCCGCCCTTCCTCCGCCATCTTGTCCTGACGTCATTGGTCCCAGCATCCCTCACGGTTCCTTCCCAGCATTCCTCCACTTCCGGCTCCTCCCCCATTATGTTTGACCTGCTTTTTCTTTTCTGTTTACTGTGGATCGTCTACAATATACGGGGCCGGAAAACCCCAAACCTTTGTGCTGTCTCCTTTTGGAGTTATTACAATATATATATATTACTAAATGTATATTCTTTAGTTTGGAATTATTTTAGTCAGATCACAAATAGTTTTATTACCGAATCAAAATGAAAAAATAAAAAGTGAAATCAGAATTTATAAATTAAAATTCAGGAGATAAAAAGATGAAATCCAAACACTCCAAAATAGTTTTTTTTTCCTTAGATTTGTTTACATTATTTTTGGAATTGTGGGTCTTAAATGCCAATCACTTTCAGAGCAGCCACCATGACATCATAAGCGGGATCTGCAAAAGTGCTTGACATTACTTCTGTTACTTCCCTTTTTCTTTTTACCAATTTGATATATAGAATAATCTATCTATCTATCTATCTATCTATCTATCTATCTATCTATCTATCTATCTATCTATCTATCTGGCAGCTGAAAAGAGGTCAGAAGTGTGTAATTAAAGAATTCTATAAAGCACTCTGTATACAGCACTGTAAAACTACTTTTGCTTGGAAAATTTTCATGTTAAAATTTTAGGTTACATAGATTATTAGGCAAATGAAAAAAGATATCTCCAATAATGGTTGTTGGCTCACTATGTAAAAGGTGCACCATTGTGTTCACCCCTTCCTTAAAAAACAAAGAATCTATACTTAGGTATCAAAGAAGGAGATTTGTGAGGGAAGCCATTGTAAAATTAATCACTACATTAGAAAAGATACAGAATGTGCTGCCTGAGAGCAGATTAAGACTAAGCCAGTCACTTTCAACACCACTGCATCATACTTCCCTTTACAGCAGGGTGGCAAGAAAGAAATCATTCATCAATCTATTTTCTTGACTTGTGTGGTCCCCGGCCGGGGATGGAGCCCGGCCGGGACGCCCAGGAGGACCGGAGGAGGGCTGGTGCCTCCTCCAGACCGCGAGGGGGCGTCCGTCCTGGTTGTGTAGGGGGCCTCGGGTAGAGGGCTTGGAAGCCCAGCCCTGTAGGGACCCGTGGCCACTGCCAGGCGGCGCCCCAGTGCCTGATTATCCCGGGAGCCCGGCACTTCCGCCACACCAGGAAGTGCCGGAGGGAAGATGACAGGGGACACCCGGACGGCTTCCGGGTGCGCAGCCGGCACTTCCGCCACACGGGGGTGTGTCAGCGGGAGATTGCCGGGAAGCAGCTGGAGCCCATCCGGGTTCCTATAAAAGGGGCCGCCTCCCTCCAGTCATTAGGCGAGAGTCGGGAGGAAGAGTGGCAACGTCTGGAGGAGGAAGGAGGTGGTCAGAAGAAAAGAGAGAGAGAAAGAGAGAGAGAGAAGAAGAAAAGAGAGAAAGAGAGAGAGAGAAAGAGAGAGAAGAAGAAAAGAGAAGGCATTGGAGTGGCCTGGACTAAGGAGTATTGGGGGTTGGTGAGCTGAGTTGTAAAGAAATGGAAAATAAACCTGTGTTTGTGGGTGACATGAACGTGTCTGCCTGTCTGTGTCCGGGGCGAGGTTCACAATGGCGCCCAACGTGGGGCCCTCTATCTGTGCCAAGATGGGGACCCCAAAACAAAAATTTTGTGAACGGCCCGGAGCAGCAGGCAACCCCGCACAGGTTTCGAGGGTGCGAAGTGCTCACAGCCCCAGAAAGACGTGAAATTTCCCAGATCGCCACTGGAATGCGGTCGGATGCCTACCTGGTGCGGCAAAACTTCAACGGGCGTTGCAGGGGTACAGCGGTCTCCTGTGTGGGTGCGGCCCATGAAGACGTCCGGGACGGCGTGGCGTATGTGAAGTCCATGCCGGGGCGGGTGCCTCGCTCAGAAGGGATCCGGGACGTAAGGTCCCTGCTTGCCGACGGTTGGCCCGGGAGGGCACATCGAGACTGGTGTTTAGCAGGCAGGGGCTGCCCGGGTCCATATGGAGGACAATCGCACGCCGATTCGCGGCGCTTTGTGGTCGCAACGACGGCGAAAGGATCCGCCATGGAGAAGACGCTGCAACGCGAAGAGCCGGAATGGCGTCGCACCAGGAGGAGAGGAGCCAAGATGGCCGCGGACCGGAAGTTCTTCCCTGAGACAGACACGGGATTGGACGGGGTGTCTTGTGTGCCCGCCAATGATTGTATAGAGGCGGGACCAAGGAACGTCCATCTCGTGCCACGGAAAGACCCGATTGGGCTGGAGAAGCCTCACAGAAAGCAGGCGGCGAAGACTGACAAGCAGGTAGGTCAATCGTCGACTGACTTTCTGTGCTTGTCAATGTTGCAGGTGCTAGGTGCCATCCAGGCTGAACTGCTAAATCTGAAGGAGACGGCGGGCGCGTCTGTGACGTCAGAACGGCACGACGCTGGAATCTTTGGACGGACTGGTACCGCGGAGACGGTAAGTAGAATCGACTCCGTACAGCATAAAGGACAGCCCACCGAACTCGGCCGTGATTCAAATGAACGGTATCAAGTAGGGGGTTGTCCGACACTGCATGCGACGATGAGTTCTGTGTGCAAGGGGAGGGGAGAGACAGCGAGAGGGTTGGCAGGACACGGGCTGATGAGTGCCCTGGGTCCTAGTGCCCTACGCCCCAAGCCTGCAACAGTCTCCCGTCGCTCTATAGGGACGCAAACCGGACAGGGTCTGTACCTTTCCCATAGGCAGACTCAAGCCGTTATAGCGTCCCAGAATAAAAGGGGGAATCGAGGGGTGAGTGCCGATTTCCCCGATAAGAAAGGTCGTGTTCTGCGGTGGCAGAGAGAATCCCCTGGGCGCCTGCGGGAGCCGCCTGCGAGAGCCGCCTGCGAGAGCGGACCCACGGACATCCAAAGGACGGGCATGGGACCTACGGCGGAAGAGTAAACCAGGCAAGTCGGGGGCTGTCGATAGGGGGGGGAAGCGCTGCCGGTACAGAGACCGACAGGACGCTCGGGGTGAGTGTCCAGGCAGTGCTTCTGGCCCTCCCTTTTGTCTTTCCACAGGATCGAAGCCCCGACGAGTGCTGGACCCGACGCCGTCTGGAACCTGCCCTCCTGGAACAGGTCGCTCCGCGGGAGGGCTCCGTGCCGGGAGGCAGATGGTGCCCTGGCTGGCGGGGACCGTGGAGGCGAGAGCGGCACGGAACGGAGGGACACGTTGGCGTCGGAGGGGGTGCCGAAAAAGGGTGTCCCAGGGGGCCGTGTTGGACCCTGGGAACGTAGTAGGACCCTCTCTGGGGACGTGCTGCCCTTTCGGGGAGTGTCGCTCGGACCCATGTGTCTTCGCTAGCACCCAGGAGGACCAGAGGAGGACTTGTGCCTCCTCCAGACCGAGAGGGGGCGTCCGTCCTGGTTATACTGGAGACCGCGGGTAGAGGGCTTGGAAGCCCAGCCCTGTAGGGACCCGTGGCCACCGCCAGGCGGCGCCCCAGTGTCTGATTATCCCGGGAGCCCGGCACTTCCGCCACACCAGGAAGTGCCGGGGGGAAGACGACAGGGGACACCCGGACGGCTTCCGGGTGCGCAGCCGGCACTTCCGCCACATGGGGGTGTGTCAGCGGGAGATTGCCGGGAAGCAGCTGGAGCCCATCCGGGTTCCTATAAAAGGGGCCGCCTCCCTCCAGTCATTGACAAGAGTCGGGTGGAAGAGTGGCAACGTCTGGAGGAGGAAGGAGGTGGTCAGAAGAAAAGAGAGAGAGAAAGAGAGAGAGAGAAGAAGAAAAGAGAGAAAGAGAGAGAGAGAAAGAGAGAGAAGAAGAAAAGAGAAGGCATTGGAGTGGCCTGGACTAAGGAGTATTGGGGGTTGGTGAGCTGAGTTATAAAGAAATGGAAAATAAACCTGTGTTTGTGGGTGACATGAACGTGTCTGCCTGTCTGTGTCCCGGGCGAGGTTCACACTTGCTTATAGGCTTATCTATGGCCAGAACTGGAATACTAGTTCATCACAAGGCACACTCATTCACATACACTCACATAATGCAGAATTGCTAGTTAAC
This sequence comes from Polypterus bichir lapradei, assembly GCA_026402145.1. NCBI lineage: Eukaryota > Metazoa > Chordata > Cladistia > Polypteriformes > Polypteridae > Polypterus > Polypterus bichir. The sequence goes on along the minus strand of JANRMT010062807.1, from coordinate 55,741,912 downwards.
CTGTCAAGAACATATTGGAATGTGGCCATGAAGGGGACATGACATGAACATGACAAAAGCTCTATATGGTATAAAACCAGAAATTAAACCTATGTTCCCTGCATTACAGCATGGCTAACTACTGCATCAATAAGTCACCCATAAAACAATAGGGTGTTAAATGTAAGATCTGCAGAGTAGCTCCACTATCAGCAAATCTTAAACACAAGGCTCATGGGCAAAATACGCACACAAACAACTGGCCCTCCTGTGTGTAGTGTGGCGCAATTGTGAGACATTAGGCAGTGGGAGTACATGCATTTAATTCAGTTTATTTTTATATAATACTCTTCTTTAAGTATGGGCTCAAAGTATTTACACATCCTTACACTTATACATACAGCATTAAGTGAGGAATTTGAAATAAGGTCGTTATGAAATTGGAAAGTTGTAATGAAGTGAACAGTTTGTGCTTTTGTCCTTGTTTAATTCTAACAGCAACATTTAACACTCCAATGGACACTGTGTTTTAAAATTTTAATCATTTCATCAGTGTGTAGCTTATGCTCTTGTCCTTACCTGACTTTTTCCTAAACTGCTGCACTGCTGCAAGCCCGTGTTGATATAACTCTAAAATTCTACTCAGAAAGAGAGATTAATGATTTTTTCTTTGTTTTTTAACATGAAAGGACACCATTAAAGTGAATTGCTGATTTTCTCCCCTGGCTTGCACTTTATCACATTTGCATATTTTTTGCTTCAGTAAAATCCTTTCTTGCTGCTGTTATTGATATTATTAAATGTTATTGCCCAAGTGTAAATTGCTGTTGCTCCACTGCAGACAACTGGACAATAATCAACAAAAAAAATACACTTAACCTCACTTACATTTTTTTACTACATCTTGAAGGACAAAGTGGGCATTGCCCATTCTACTGGGCTTTAGTAGCACACCAGGCCTCTTAAGGTAGCATTAGCAGACATCCAGCTCCACCTTGCCCCACTTGCATTCCAAAGTAAGCAGCTGAACTCTCCGTATCAGAACCAGCCTGTACTTTATCTGATAAAAAGGTGTAAATCAGAGCTGAAATTATATCTTTGCAGAGGCCTCTTTGCAGAGACCTTTTGAGCCAGAAGATGCAAAATGAACTGAAGCCAGAACAAAGACCTGTAAATCAATGAATAACAATTGTGACAGACAGAAGAACTCACCTATGAGGAGAACCAGATTTGGTAGTGGACTTTAATCCAATCAGGAAAAGTCACACATTCCCTTAAAACTCTCTGCATCATCCTACGGATTCACTGGAACACTCTCTGACTTTCTCAGGTGGCGGTCTCAAGGGAAATCAGAGGAAACTGCCAGGGGATTCTTTAGGGCACTCTGGCCAGAGTCACTCCTGAGCACACTCTCCAAAATGACTAAAAACCTCTGAAACCTTCTGTCTGAAACTACAACAGACTCCTCTTTGTGAACCTGAGAGCTGAGATCCAGTTTACCAAGTAAAACAGTGAGCTAGTCTAAAGGCTTAAAAGCAGCCATCACTCTGAGAAGGGAACTCCAGAATATAATTGCTTGTGCCAGAAAGAGTAATACTCTTTCCTATGAAGATGCAGATGACTCAGCAAAGGACCTAACTGAGGAAAGAACTGCACACCACAGACAAAGGATCACGCAGAAAAGAGAACAGTGCACTCCAACACAAGAAGAATCCTCCACTTGAATCAAGCAATGACAAAGCAACAGCTCTGCATAACATCGGATATCACCTTTAAAGACTTGATATGGTAAATCTATTTATCTGTGCCAAGATTAATTAGAACTCTAAATAACAGTCAATAGCTAGCTTCTTTATGTTATATATTTGTCTGTCTAGGGTGTCCAAGTCCTGTCTTATATGTCAACGTATATATCATATTTCTATAATCCTTTTGTTTATCAATAAATTGTATTATTCTTTTTCTTAGAAAAAGTACATTTCAGTTACTTTGATATAAGTCTAACATCCAGACATATTATAACAAGGTTCAGTAGAGTGAGCGAAAAAATATCTAAACTAAATGTGTTACAAAAGTTAGATACATTTCTAGCAGTTAAAGTTAATTCACGTGTTAGTGTTGTAGTACAACATGAGAGATTCTGCAAAGTTCAGATATGGCAGTATTTATACTATATAGGTGTGTATTAAACCTACTGTAGTGGAATACAATTGTTTTGGCACCCTTGCTTAAAATGTTTGCTACTGTGAATAGTTAATTGAGCAGAAGTTGAACTGATCACCAAAAGGCATAAAGTTAAAGATTACACAATTCTTTTCTGCATTTTATGCATGATTAGTATATTGTTTTTGTTCTGAACAATTGTAGACTGAAAAATGGAAAGGGACATCATGTCATGATGTCTCAGATAACTTTTACCAGGGTCACATACCTTAATTAGCTTGTTAGGGCTATGGTTTGCTCACAGTCATCATTAGGAAACCCTAGTTGATGCAGATTGCAAAGCTGTATAAATTCTGTGACTACTCAAATCTTGTCCCAACAATCAGCAGCCATGGGCTCCTCTAAGCAGCTGCCTAGCACTATGAAAAATAAAATAATTGATACTGACAAAGCAGGAGAAGGCCACAAGAAGATATCAACTTGTTTTCAGGTAGCTGTTTCCTCAGTTCATAATGTTATTAGGAAATGGCAGTGAACAGGAACAGTGGAGATCCAGTTGAGGTCTGGGAAACCAAACAAACTTTCTGAAAGAACTGCTCATTGGATTGCTAGACAGGCAAACAGAAACCCCCGCTTGACTGCAAAACACCTTCAGAAAGATTTAGCAGACTCTGAAGTGGTGGTGCACTGTTCTACTAGCGACACCTAAACAAATATGACCTTAATGGTAGAGTCAGCAAAAGAAAACCTTTCCTGTGTCCTAGCCTCAAAATGCAGTGCCAGATGTTTGCAAATTAACATCTCACCATGGCTGATGCATTTTGGAAACAAGTCCTGTGGACTGATGAAGTCAAAATAGAATTTTTTGGCAATGATGTACAAAGGTATGTTTGGGGAAAAAGAGGGTGCTTGCCGAATTCCTGGAAAAGAACACCTCTCCTAACTATTAAATATGAGAGTGGATGAATCATGCATTTGCCTTGTGTTGCAGCTATGTGGCATAGGAAACATGTCATTGGTAGACGGAAGAATGGATTCAAATAAATAACAGCAAATTCTGGAAGCAAATGTCACACCATCTGTAAAACAGATGAAATTAAAAAGAGGGTGGGTCCTACAACAAGAAACACACCTCAAAATCTACAATGCAATACCTCAAAAGGTGCAAGCTGATGGTTTTACTATGGCCGTCACAGTCCCCCGATCTAAACATCATTGAAAATCTGTGGATAGATTTCAAAAGAGCAGTGCATGGAAGACGGGCCAAGAATCTTGCAGAATTAGAAGCCCTTTGCAAGGATGAATTAGCAAAAAATACCCCAAGTAAGAACTGAAAGACACTGAGTATTTACAAGCTATGAAACTTGCCAAAGGGGCTGTTATGAAGTACTAACCATGTTGTGTGCCCAAACTTATTTTTTCAGGCCCTTTTAATTTTTTTTGGTATTTTGTACCTGAGAAAAATGAAAATAAACATGTAATCATACTTAAAATATTAAATAAATGTGTCATCTTTAACTCTATGCCTTTTGGTGATCAGTTCATCTTCTGCTCACTTAACTATTCGCAGTAAAGGACATTTTAAGCAAGGGTGTCTAGACTTTTGCATGCTACTGTAAATGTGCATTAAAACATTAATGTGGTGAGTGATTGGATTATTGTTTGCTATGGAATCCCTTTGTAATACTTTTGTTCAATATATCTTCATCTTGGTAAAGAAAATAGTCTTTAAAAGGGGGAGGTATCAAAAAGGAGCTAAAATGAGTGGCAGTTTATGAAATGTGTAGCTGGGTGGAGCTGACTGAAAATTGCTTAAGTACGGGGAGTGTCAGACGTGTAGTAGAATTGTTTGAGAGAGCTCTTGAACAGCTTGTAGGCTGTTGTTACATTATGCTGAGTGAAGTTATAACCTTTTGAAACCCTGTGAATGCATTTATAATGTATACTCCCTTGGTCACTGCAACTGTAGTCTCGCAGAACAGACATATAATATTATACACTTGGAGACAACAATGAGTGAATGCTGCTTAAATCTGGGTGGAAGCAATTAGATAGTTCACTGAATGCCACACTTCTAATCCAATCTAACATCTCATGAAGGTTCAGCTCAAAAGAAGGGTAGTGAATTAAACAAAAAAGTGCACAAGTGCCCAGCTCCACATCATCTAACCAATATCAAGATGTCAAATCTACAGGGTGGGCCATTTATATGGATACACCTTAATAAAATGGGAATGGTTGGTGATATTAACTTCCTGTTTGTGGCACATTAGTATATGTGAGGGGGAAAACTTTTCAAGATGGGTGGTGACCATGGTGGCCATTTTGAAGTCGGCCATTTTGGATCCAACTTTTGTTTTTTCAATAGGAAGAGGGTCATGTGACACATCAAACTTATTGGGAATTTCACAAGAAAAACAATGGCGTGCTTGGTTTTAACATAACTTTATTCTTTCATGAGTTATTTACAAGTTTCTGACCACTTATAAAATGTGTTCAATGTGCTGCCCATTGTGTTGGATGTCAATGCAACCCTCTTCTCCCACTCTTCACACACTGATAGCAACACCGCAGGAGAAATGCTAGCACAGGCTTCCAGTATCCGTAGTTTCAGGTGCTGCACATCTTGTATCTTCGCATAGACAATTGCCTTCAGATGACCCCAAAGATAAAAGTCTAAGGGGGTCAGATCGGGAGACCTTGGGGGCCATTCAACTGGCCCACGACGACCAATCCACTTTCCAGGAAACTGTTCATCTAGGAATGCTCGGACCTGACACCCATAATGTGGTGGTGCACCATCTTGCTGGAAAAACTCAGGGAACGTGCCAGCTTCAGTGCATAAAGAGGGAAACACATCATCATGTAGCAATTTCGCATATCCAGTGGCCTTGAGGTTTCCATTGATGAAGAATGGCCCCACTATCTTTGTACCCCATATACCACACCATACCATCACTTTTTTTGTTCCAACAGTCTGGGAGGGATCTATCCAATGTGGGTTAGTGTCAGACCAATAGTGGTGGTTTTGTTTGTTAACTTCACCATTCACATAAAAGTTTGCCTCATCACTGAACAAAATCTTCTGCGTAAACTGAGGGTCCTGTTCCAATTTTTGTTTTGCCCATTCTGCAAATTCAGTGCGCCGATCTGGGTCATCCTCGTTGAGATGCTGCAGTAGCTGGAGTTTGTAAGGGTGCCATTTGTGAGTAGCTAATATCCGCGGAAGGGATGTTCGACTAATGCCACTCTCCAGTGACATGCGGCGAGTGCTACGCTGTGGGCTCTTGCTGAATGAAGCTAGGACAGCCACTGATGTTTCTTCATTAGTGACTCATTTCATGCGTCCACATTTTGGCAAATCCAACACTGAACCAGTTTCACGAAACTTAGCAAGCAGTTTGCTAACTGTAGCATGGGAGATGGGTGGTCTCGTAGGGTGTCTTGCATTGAAATCTGCTGCAATGACCCGGTTACTGCGTTCACCAGACATCAGCACAATTTCTATCCGCTCCTCACGTGTTAACCTCTGCGACATGTCAATGGCTGTTAACAAAGAGAAACTTGTAAATAACTCATGAAAGAATAAAGTTACATTAAAACCAAGCACACCATTGTTTTTCTTGTGAAATTCCCAATAAGTTTGATGTGTCACATGACCCTCTTCCTATTGAAAAAACAAAAGTTGGATCCAAAATGGCCGACTTCAAAATGGCCACCATGGTCACCACCCATCTTGAAAAGTTTTCCTCCTCACATATACTAATGTGCCACAAACAGGAAGTTAATATCACCAACCATTCCCATTTTATTAAGGTGTATCCATATAAATGGCCCACCCTGTACATTGATGATGAATAAACCTTCCAAGGCTGAAATGTCTCCCAAAAGGGACCTTGTGAAACAGATAAACCTGTATAATCTGTGGAGAGAACACATTCATAAACAAATTTTTCCTTGAAACCAGATTATACTTTAGCATTTGATCACATCACTGTACTTGTAGTAAAATTGAACGATGCACTGTTTCTGACAGAAGTGTCAGGGTCACTGTGAGGTACAAAGAACCAGCAGCAATGTTCATGTAAAAAATGACTGTACATTATCTATTCATACAAAAGGACGTGACATCACACCAAGTGAAAAGGAGGTGAAAAGAGTGTAACAGATGGCTGGGGCTGTTTCCCGGCTGGGAAGCCATCATAATGGGAGGACAAGGGGAGCAGATGTACACAGGGCACTCTGCCTCCCCATTAGTGCTAGATGGCAGCTCCCCTGAGTTGCAGCGGCACTTCGGATCACTGCAGGCACAGTGCTGTTTGGATCCATGGGAGCTGCCAGGGGGAGCTGCAGAGCCCTGCTTTGTTGGGCTTTCACCACACCTGGGAGTCCTTTCAGACCTGGAGCCACCTGGAGTACTCCCAGGTGCAACATAAAAGAGTTGGGTAGAAGAGGACGAAGCTTGCCAAAGGAGGAGTGGAGGCGGAAAGAAAGAAAGTGCTGTGGATTTTGTATATTGTGCTTCATTGTACCGTGCTTGCTGTAGGGGTAACGAAGGGACAACATTTCCCCCTGGTAAATAAAAATGTGTGTTGTGCTGGACTCGTGCCTAGTGTCTGTCTGTGTGGGGTTTGGGGAGCTGGTTTGCACCCTGGTGGCCACAAGAACTCCTGCTAAGTGAGGTCGTTTTGCTAGTGGTAATGAAGATCTATAAGACCAACACTGCAGCATTATCACGGACCACAGAGGCTACAGATGTAGCTTCAGTGTGTAAGATAACACTACTGTCTAACTGGAAATGCTAAATATGCCATACCAGAAATTAGCTGCAGTGCTTTAACACATAGTATATATTGAATTTAAAGACTACACTACTGCTCTAAAGGTTAATTGCTACTGTTATACCATGGAGCGATGCAATAGTCAAACGACAGAAAGATATATAGATTAATGTTTAAGCTTCAGTTTCCTTGTGATATTGTCCTAAAATGTATCTTTTTATTTTCATTCAATGCCAAGTCTTTGGATCTGTTTCTTTTTCTCTCCCCACAGTTTTTCCACAGTTATTTTCTGTTTTTGTCTAGTACATGAGTAAAAATGGAACACTGGAACCATGACTGGAGTGCACTGACTGGAGAAAACTGAATTTTAAGAAGAAACCCTGTGGGCAGTGACTCTTTTCAACAGTGCTGCTATTCACTACAGACTTTTTAGCGAGTACTCTCCACACATGTATACTCATTTAAGAATCACATTTGCCTCTGTGAGACTACTACGATTAAATCTTTTTATGCACGGAAGGATATCTAAGTATTAGTAGCTAAAATCCATAAGCCAATAATGCTTGGGACAGAAATTGTAAAAAAAAATCAATAATCAATTAAATCAGAAATACAGTATGTAAAAAAGTACAAACAGATATGCAAAGAAACACTAACAGGGACTGACAATAAGGAGAATACTTACACTTTCACATAGTGACCGGCTCATGGAATGAAAGTCGTTGAATTTGTACACAAAAATAATCTAAAGAAAAGTTCAGGAAATAAATAAAGGATGAAATAAGACAGACTAAGTGTCACCAAAAGAATACAAGAATGTCTTTCTCCTGTGCAGTGACTATTGGATAAATTCTGTAAATTATCCTATAGAGAGAATGAGCACAATAATTGCAACAATTATAGGCAGAAATACACACCCATACAACCCCAAAATATGTGCACATTCATGTTCTACAATTTCTTTAAAAATGGTGTTTGGTGACAAATATCTTGGTAGCTGACAGTTTGTAAAAATTCAATTGGTTTACTGTGCATAAAAAATACATGCACTGGAAACAGAACAGATACTATTTGTCACTAGTTTATCTCCTAAGAGAATCAGACATTTTGTTTGTATCGATTTCCATTTGTAATTCTCTTTATTTTCAGGGTCCATAAAATACAGTTGTTTATAGTCTTACTGTCACATGTTAACAACAGAAGACTTTACTGGCATTTTCTATTCTTCTTAGCCACAAAAATATTTCAACTTTTATTTTTATTTAAGAATTCTCTACTGTTACTACAGGAATCCTGGCAGTGTATGTATTGGTATTTTTGTTTCTTAAATTATTGAAAGTATAGCCTTCTGTTTTTTTTCTTTTGCAGTCTTCTCCTTGAGTGCAGATGTATCACACTGACCCTTCCAGGTAGGCGTCAGAACCTTAAGTAATGAATGCAGTCGGAACAGAAAAAGAAAAAGTGGCTAATTATACACAACTAAAAGCGAAGAGTTCTAATTCAGGAGGAATATGTATAAACAAAGAATTCCTATCTGCCTCTTTGACTCTTACTAAACGGGACTCAATGTCTAATTTTACATATTGAACAACATATTTTTCTCACTTTCTCTAAGGCTGATGTCACATTACGTGACTTCTAGTCATGGTGTATGTCAGATTTGCTGATCAGTTGCCCATGTCACATTTACAGACTGAGTGCTGACCTTCTAACAAAGTTATGGTTGCCTCTTTTTCTGATAGCCAGTGATGTGGTGATTAACAGACCCAGTACTTTACAGAAGGCTAATGGCTACAAGGAGTTCAGCATCAATCTTTGCCCTTTCTTTCATTTTTCCATTCCATCATGATATGTAAAACACGAGACATTAGAAGTTAGAAGTATTAGAAGTTTCTGTTATTTTTGCAAGGTCCAAAACACCTATGTTATTCATTCCTCATAGCTGTTTTATATGCATTTCACTTTCAGATGAGCAGTCATTGGTTGTCAGCTATCATGCAAACAGACAGCCTCTACGACTAAAGACAAAATCAAACCTCAGACTGGTAGGAGTGAATCGCTGGGTATGTCACATTAGGCGACCAGCTTCAGGGGAGTGCATCACCTACTGCCTCCTACTCACTAAGATTATGTAAATGAAGCCTAAGACTGAAAATCACTGAAAAAGTCATGTAATATGACATATTCTTATGCTGTAGATAATCTCATCAGGGAATCACTGGATTAGCAATTACACTCTGTTTCAGTCACACCACATAATCATTTCTTAAATCACACAGCCAACTTCAGACTCTTGGATTTTCAATATCCTTGATCTCTTGATCCCAAGTACTCTGTTTAGATAGAGAGATAGATAGATAGATAGATAGATAGATAGATAGATAGATAGATAGATAGATAGATAGATAGATAGATAGATAGATACTTTATTGATCCAGAGGGAAATTTAGGTACTAGTAGCCAAGAATTAATTATATTTAGTTAAATAAAAACATTTAAGTACACTTACTATACAACTAAAATAATGCAATCACAGTTCAGTAGATGGTACATACAATAATGCCAGTGCAATGAGAATTGTGCAAATAATACTATTACCAATGTGACAGGTGGCATATAATATCAAAGTCAAAGTGACATATACTAAAGTGACTTAATGTCAAAGTAAAATAAAATAAAGTGACATGGTTTAGGCTGATAGAGTAATAATCAACAAAAAAAGGTTATAAAATGACCAAGTAGTGAGATATCAGATATACATAAGTAGTGCTAATGCATCTACTATAGCTTATGAGCAGAGAAGGGGTTTCAGGTTCAGAGCTCAACCACCCCCAGACCCTGTTGTAAAGAGCTGAAGAGTCTAATGGCTCTGAGGGACAAAACATCTCTTGTATCTGTCCATATTGCAGTTCTGTGATAGCAGCCTACCAAAAAAAAAAAAAAAAACTCCTCTGCTTAATTATGGTGATGTTCATTGTCCATAATAGACAGCAGCTTGCATAGTGTCCTCCTCTCTGCCACTGTCACCAGAGACTCCATTTCCATTCCAACCACAGATGCCGCTCACCTGATCAGCTTGTCAATACACTCATCATCTCTCTTCTTCAGCCTAAATGCCCACTACCCCCTGACACCTGACACCCCATGTGCACACCACAGTGTAGAAGACAGACAATACTGGCAACTGCAGACAGATAGAACATCTGTAGGAGTTTCTTGCATATGTTAAAGGAGCCCAGCCTCGGCAGAAAATAGAGCAGGTGTTGCTCCTTGAACAGAGCCTTTGTGTTCTCTTACCAGTCCAGCCTGTCATCCAACTGCACTTCAAAGTATTTATAGGTCTTGACATTCTCCACATCAGTCCCTTCAATGGAGACAGGTCTCAGTGAAGGCCTAGAACTAGGGAGTCCATGACCATGTCCTTGGTTTTGGGAGGGTTCAACAGCAGTTACTTTGACCAACACCATCCCATAAAGTCACTCACCAGACCTCCTCTTCTCCATCCCTGACACACCCTACAATAGCAATGTCATCTGAACTTTTGCATGTGGCATATCCCTGAGTTGTAGCTAAAGTCTGATGTGTACAGGGTGAAGAGGAAAGGGGAAAGAACAGTCCCCGTTGAGCTCTTGTGCTACTGATTACAGTTTGTGATGTGCAGTTCCCCAGTCTTACAAACAGAGGTCTGCTAGTGAGGTAATCTATAATCCAGCTCACTAGTGCTGTTTGTTCCCTCAGTAGAAGGGGCTTGATGGTGCTGAAGGCATTGGAAAAGTCAAAGATCATTATCCCCACAGCATTACATCCTTTGTCCAGATGCAAGTGGGTTCTGTGGAGAAGGCAGAAAATAGCATCATCTACACCCACCTTCTCTTGATAAGCAAACTTTGTTATTCACCTTTAGTCTGAGGAGATGAAGAAGTAGTTGCGCCAGGGGCTTCATGACATGGGATGTTAAGGCTATAGGCCTGATGTCATTGAGTTCACTGGATCTCACTTTCTTGGAAACTAAGTGAGACATGAGGTCTTCCACAGTGTGAGGACCCTTCCCAGTCACAAGCTCACATTGAAAATGTGCTGAAGGGGTTCTGATAGTTCAGCAGCACAGGCCCTTAGGCCCTTCCTAGGTGTAGCCTCCTCAGTTCTGCTCTGACCTGATCAGCAGTGATGGTGTGAGAAATAGGTGGTGGAGAAGCAGAGGGGCTGTTAACACCTTCTGATGTGCAGCTGTGCTGGTGGGGGGAGAGAGGGCTGCATGATCTATGCTGGCAGCTTGGGGTGGGGTGGGTGAGAAGCTGTGGAGCAAGAGCAGGAGCAGGGCATTTGAACCAGTTGTAGAAGAGATTAAACTCATTCACCCTCTCCACATGGTCCTCTGCTGTACAGCTGTTCCTTTGCTTATAGCCTGTTATGGTCTTCATACCATCTCACACCTCCCTGATGTTATTTTGTTACAATTTGTATTCTGCCTTCTTCCCGTGGGACTCCTTAGCCTCTCTTAGTCTAACCTGAAGATCTTTCTGTACACTCAAGACACTGTATGCTCTGCTTGGTCCTTGTTTTTGAAGGCTCTCTTTTTCCTGTTAAGAAGGTCCTTAACATCACTGGTAATCCATGGTTTATTGTTAGCAAAGCAGCATAATTTTTTTAACAGGGACAGCAGTGTCCATACAGAAGTTCAGATAGTCTGTCACACAGTTTGTAATCCGCTTAATGTCCTCTCCTTGTGGATCCTGCAGAACACTCCAGGCAGTAGAATCAAAGCTGTCTCTAAGGGCATTTTCAGCTTCATGAGATCATTTCATGAAGGAGCACGTAGTTGTGGGTTGTCTTGGAACTAGAGACTGGTACTGAGGCTGTAGCTATGTAAGATTATGATCAGAATTACCCAGTGCAGAGAGGGGAGTGGCTTGGTAAGCATCCCTTACATTTGCATACAGAAGGTCAATTGTCCTGTTCTTTCTGGTGGAACAATCAACATACTGAATGAAAGAAATCAGAGTTGAGTTCTGTGGAGTATGATTGATATCGCCAGAGACTTCAATGAAAGCTTCTGGGTGTTGCGCAATGATAGTGAGTATGATGTTACACACCTTCCCTGCATCCACCCTTAGAGGAAAGTAAACAATAACAACAATGTTTAACCATTTAACATTTTAACATTTAACTATGTTTAAAAACTTTGTTCAATGGTGCGACTCAAACCACCTACAACTGAACACCAGCAAAACCAAGGAGCTGGTGGTGGATTTTAGGAGGCCCAGGCCCCTCATGGACCCCATGATCATCAGAGGTGACTGTGTGCAGAGAGTGCAGACCTATAAATACCTGGGAGTGCAGGTGGATGATAAATTGGACTGGACTGCCAACACTGATGCTCTGTACAAGAGAGGACGGAGCCGACTATACTTCCTTAGAAGGATGGCGTCCTTCAACATCTGCAATAAGATGCTGCAGATGTTCTATCAGACAGTTGTGGCGAGCTCCGTCTTCTACACAGTGGTGTGCTGGGGAGGCAGCATAAAGAAGAGGAATGCCTCACACCTGGACAAACTGGTGAGGAAGGCAGGCTCTATTGTAGGCGCGGAGGTGGACAGTTTGACATCTGTGGCAGAGCGACGGGCGCTGAGTGGGCTCCTGTCAATCATGGAGAATCCACTGCATCCACTGAACAGTATCATCTCCAGACAGAGGAACAGCTTCAGCGACAGAGTGCTGTCACTGTCCTGCTCCACTGACAGACTGAGGAGATCGTTCCTCCCCCACACTATGCGACTCTTCATTTCCACCCGGCGGGGTAAACGTTAACACTATACAAGATTACAGACTGTTACACCTGCCTTGCACTCTCCACCTTGCACTTTTTTAACTTGCACTGCTTTTTTGATTGCTCTTTAATTGATATTGTTTTTATCAGTATGCTACTGCTGGAGTATGTGAATTTCCCCTTGGGGATTAATAAAGTATCTATATACAATATCTATCTATCTATCTATCAATGGAGAAAACTCCCTGAGCTTGTAGTATGAACACACACCCTCCGCTAACAGTTCAATGTTCCGACAGCAGATTCTTTCCTTAACTGTTGCATGTCCCAGGTTACACTGTCTGATGTTAATAAACAGTGTGGGTCCCCTACTTTTGCTTTTGCCACAACGTTTAGCATCCCTGTCAGCTATTATGGTTGTAAACCCCAGAATGTCCACGCTTGCATCACAAATACACTCCTGGTAGACCCGATGGTTTTTAATTAGTGCTGGTCGCTTGCCCGTCTTGTTGACCAGCAAGTTTACATTCCCTATTACCATCGATGGAATAGATGGTTTACATTTCCTGCGTTTGTTCACAAGCTTTGCCTTTACCTTAATGCCAGCCCTTCATCCCAGATACATGCGCCTCAGTTTTTCCCAAATGATCTGTTCTCCACCAGAGTGCAACTAGCTCTTCCTACATGTAAGCAAATTTCCTGCCACTCACTTGTGTTGTAAAATTTTCTATATCCATAGTATAACTTAAACAAAAGCACTGCACACATAGTAGACAAAGAGAAAGAGCTCTACACTGTACGTAAAGAAAAGAAAGAAAAATGCTGTAACGCAGACAGAGCTACTGGTTAAGCTGCCACCCTAGGCCATGGACTTCTCCAAAACACTGTTCTATGATTTTTCTAAAGACTAGGATTACTCTGCTTTTTAGTTTAATGAGGCTGATTGGGAGAAAGACAATGTCAGGACATAGCAAAAAGTCAAAAACAGTTTCACAAAGACATGATGTTAAGCAAAAGTCAATGCTGAAAATTCAATGATCTAAAGTCATAACCACAAGCAAAAAAATAAAATAAAATGGGGTTTAAAGCACAAAGACATGCAAGGTTTATCAGTAAACTTAGACAGAGATGTGATGCAATGGGTGTAAAACCAAGCACAAAAAAGTTTAGGTTTATGAACTCTTCAGACCCATCCACCAACCACAACGACATCCCTTGAAAAAGAAAACTGAAATGCCGACACTGTGATATACAAAATGGTGGCAGAAATGCTATAAAATAAAATTACAAAACCTAAACTAGGCACTATGGCTTAAATCTGATAAGAAAAGAGATTTCTTCACCTAATAAAAACTAACATAAGTTTCTTTTGACAGATATTTGCTTTATAAAGGGAGCAAACTTTAACAAGGATAGTTTTGTATCATTGACTGAGAAGGCCATGGCATATAAACAGGGCAGCGCTGCGCTGCACTGTGGCACTTGCCCCGACTATTAAATTGTGTACCCTGGTGGGTATTTCGGTATCTGGCTATGAGTTATTTATTTATTCAGCTATTTATTTTTATGGACAAGCACACTGCAAGTAGAATTCTTTAAGTAGTGAAATAAGTGTGAAATGCTGTAGACAAGCATACCCATTCAAGGCAGCGTTAATGGATTTATATGATGAAAAGTGTCCATGTTTTATGTAATGCAACAAAATTGTGAATTTTCTTTAATTATCCAGCCTTCATACACATCATTTAAGCTCTTCCCAAAAGAAAGTACAAATTATTGATACTGAATGTACCTGTTTGCCAGTTATTCTTAGTTATTCATTGATCTGCTTTGTTTTGCTGTTTAAACTCCTAGCCCAGTTGTTCCTCAATTTTTCTATACCCCCTCCCAACCACTAGATAATATTTAATTTATGTTCACTCCCCCTACAAAAGTAATATCACATTTGAAGATGAAGAAGATGATGAAGAAATTTCTAATTTTTGAACCTCAAAATAAACCTTGTATAATACTGTGGGCGAAGAAACTGAACATCAAAAAAATAAGTTTGATTGACGATCTGAGGGTTGGAGTATCCCAGGAATCATAAAGTGCCACAAGGAAATGACATGTGATCGATGGTCAAGGGGTTTGGGGGATTGGAGATTCCCATGAAGCAGCGGGTGCCAGCATGCAGCTAAGCAATGAAACACAGTCGAGGAGTTTTGTCCCCCGATAACACCAGCACTGTTAAAAGTACTGCGCTACTGCCAGGACTTCCAGCAGAAGAGATAGGCTGAGTGTAAGAAACAGGTGTTATATACAATTCTAGTCTCCCATGCCCCCCCAGCAAAAATGTCATTCAACCCTCAAAATCAGTGATGTTTCATGATCAAGCCTTGCACAGAAATCAATATTAGACCTTGTCCCATTCTATAGATCATTGCAAGGTTGAAATTAATTTATTTAAAAAAAAAAGTTATTCACTTTTATGAACACTCCACCCGGATCAAGAAACCCGGGAGAACATCCATTTCTGTGGCTCATTCACAGGGCACAATTACACGTGCAACATTTGTTTCTTTTCATATTATAGAACAGAAGTACTAACTAATAAATGACAAACAAATGACGGTACACTGTGAGGCACTATATAAAGTTGGACAACACACCTCATTTAATTTTGGTGAATCGCAATGCAGCCTTTGTTGCACACCTTGGAATTCTAATCGGGCACTCCAGGTTGGGAAACCCTGCCCTAGATGCTTAGTGGATTTACATTGCTTAAAGAAGACAGTTGGTAAAAGACATGCCTGCTAATTTAACCAGCTTGTGTTGGCTGCATTGTGTGACCAAGGCCCGGCTTTGCACATCTCGTGAATTTTGATAGTGTGTATAAGACACCAAAATGGAAAGGAGCATTTAAGTTAGGATTTCTTAACTCGAGGGTTGTAGTTGCAGGGTGGTGTGAGTGGTGTGGGTGGTATGGGACTGTTACAAAGAAAGTCTTCCTTTTCCAAAGTACTCACCACAATCTTCAGTCAACAATACCTCCTTCTACTCCTCCAGGCGAGCTTCGCTCTCTGCCTCCCAATTGTGACTCACCTTGATGAGGTCAAGTGGCTTCTTTTAGTCTGGAGCTGGGAGTAATTCTAATACCATAGCACTGAATGGCAGAAGCTCTTCCAGGTCATGCAGAAGGCCCACAAAACAGGAAGTTCTTTTCTCTGCAGTGGCCTTTGGCAGCAGCCAAGGACCGTGACAATCAAACATGATGCAGCCTGTTCTTTCCAATGTAAGCAGAAAGATTTTTGGTTGCTTTAGCCATTGCAAGAAAGGCTCATTGGAATTCATTCAGGCACACCGGAATTCATTCTGCAAGAAAATAGTTGTTAGTTGTGTATAATGCCTACGGTAGGCTGGCGCCCTGCCCGGGGTTTGTTTCCTGCCTTGTGCCCTGTGTTGGCTGGGATTGGCTCCAGCAGACCCCTGTGACCCTGTAGTTAGGATATAGCAGGTTGGATAATGGGTGGATGGATGTGTATAATGCAAGCAAACATGTTGGTGCCCTCTATTCTGTACAAGTTATCCAGGGTTTTACCAGGCAAGAATGTTAGTGTCAATTCAAGTTCTGCACAGCATTAGGCATCTCAGATAATTGTACTCATAGTGGAGATCATGAAGGACATCATCATGAAGGATTAACAAGGTTAGATACACTTATAGTAAAAATTAACACATATGCAAACAGAGACCAGCCTGTCTGAAATACACGTCTCTGATTTATTAGTACAAGTTACTGATATTGTTCTTCACCTTCTCCAGAATATGGGCTACAATCCTATGAAGAAAGTCAGACTAAGTTAGTTCAGAAATGATCAGTAAAGGTATCATATTTTACAAACGTTGGTAATACAGTGAGTATGTAACATTATGGATTATGTTTTTACAATATATTCTGAACTTAATTTATGTTTGGTGTTCACCTGCCCCACCAGCTAGCTACTGTGCTCATACTGTGCACTGGCAAGAAGTGATGAGTAAAATAGACAAGGTTTCATTTGCATACATAGACATAGACATAGACACTAAAATTTGTTTTGCAGGTGTTTTTACCACTGTGAAACATGAACCTCATTTAAAAGTGTTGTTTGTAGGTTTTAAAGGTTTTTGGGGTTATGGAAAACATGGAATACTACTCCCTAAAAGCCTTGTTCACACTCCTGTGCTTACCTGTGTTCTCTTCTGCAAGCGAGTAATGCATATGTAATCTGTCACACAGCAATAATATCAATTTCATGTATGTTTGTACATCACTATGGAAGACCGTAGTATGTTTTTTTAACACATTACTGTGTTTTCTCAACAGAAATGCTGCCCCCATTACCTTTCAAGAACCCTTTGCTATTTCTTGATTCCTGAACAAGAGGTTGAGGATATCCATACTCCAAGTGCTGTGTAGCTTCAAGCATCTTTTCTGTCTCTAGTGCATCTTTAGGGTGGCAATTGCCAAGGGGATCATGCTACCAGAACAAATCTGGTGGCTCAACAAAATGACTATACTTAACAGGAAATGAGTCCAATGACTTTTAACATTTTTATTACTACAAATCTTTTTTAAAATAATAAATGACAATAATAATAAATAATAAATAATAAATGGGCAGGAGGAGGAGTACAGGAAGCTAATCAAAGACTTTGTTAAATGGTGCGACTCAAACCACTTACATCTTAACACCAGTAAAACCAAGGAGCTGGTGGTGGATTTTAGGAGGCCCAGGCCCCTCATGGACCCTGTGATCATCAGAGGTGACTGTGTGCAGAGGGTGCAGACCTATAAATACCTGGGAGTGCACCTGGATGACAAATTGGACTGGACTGCCAATACTGATGCTCTATGTAAGAAAGGTCAGAGCAGACTATACTTTCTGAGAAGGTTGGCATCGTTCAACATCTGCAGTAAGATGCTGCAGATGTTCTACCAGACGGTTGTGGCGAGTGCCCTCTTCTACGCGGTGGTGTGCTGGGGTGGCAGCATAAAGATGAAGGACGCCTCACGCCTGGACAAACTTGTTAAGAAGGCAGGCTCTATTGTAGGAGTAAAGTTGGACAGTTTAACATCTGTGGCAGAGCGACGGGCATTAAGCAAACTCCTGTCAATCATGAATAATCCACTGCATCCACTGAACAGTGTCATCTCCAGACAGAGGAGTAGCTTCAGCGACAGACTGCTGTCACTGTCCTGCTCTACTGACAGACTGAGGAGATCGTTCCTCCCCCACACTATGCGACTCTTCAATTCCACCCGGGGGAGTAAATGCTAACTTTTTTTCATTTTTATTACTATTTAATTTAATATTGTTTCTTTGTATCAGTATACTGCTGCTGGATTATGTGAATTTCCCCTTGGGATTAATAAAGTATCTATCTATCTGTCTATCTATCTATCTATCTATCTCAAACACATTCAGAATTAATATGAGAGTAAATCAAAAAGTAAAGGCAATTTGAAAATTACACGGTAACCACAACGGATAGAATCTGATGTAATACAACACGTTCGTGATGGCTTATGGGTATTTTGAACACACAACATGGTTCTCTGCTATTATTCTAGTTTAAGCAAAGGTCAAATAATGTTGATGCTTCACTTCAGGATTGTGCCGTTGTTGAACAACGCACCATAGTGCAATTTCTTTGGGCAGAGGGAATGAAACCTGTTGAAATTCATCAAAGGATGTCCATTTGTGCAGATTAGAATGCTGCTTGGGTACCCATCTTGGTACCCCTCAAGTCATCATGCATTATGGCATGTGCAAAAACATAGTTGATATACAAATATCCAGCAACAACAGACAACATAATCTGTCTTTCTTCTCTGATGAAGGCATTTGCCATCTTTGTGAACATGATGTCGATGGTCCACCAGATCGAGCTTTGTCAGTTGCACTTGTTCTTCCCAATTTAAACCTTTCTTCCCATTCATAAGCTTTTCATTGAGTAATGTTTGTTTTAACTTCTGTACTGAGTCATCGTCCTTTGGTGAACTTCAGCAGGTTTCACTCTCTCTGTCCAAGGAAATCTAACCATGGCACGTTGTTGAACAGTGATGCAATTTCAGGGCTGAGTGTCCATGTTCATTTGACCTTGGCTTCAACAAGACTAATGGCAGAGCACTGTGCTGTACGTGTTCGAACTACCCATAAGCCATTGTGAACATGCTGTATTGTGTCAGCTTCTATCTGTTGTAGTCACTACGTAATTTTCAAGTTCATCAAGAACACGGGGACACAGTTGGAAACTTGTTAAGGGTAAATTTCGCACAAACATTAGGAAGTTTTTCTTTACACAAAGAACGATAGACACTTGGAATAAGCTACCAAGTAGTGTGGTAGACAGTAAGACGTTAGGGACTTTCAAAACTCGACTTGATGTTTTCTTGGAGGAAACAAGTGGATAGGACTGGCGAGCTTTGTTGGGCTGAATGGCCTGTTCTCGTCTGGAATGTTCTAATGTTCTAATGTTCTAATGTAATTTTCAAATTACCTTTACTTTTTGATTTTCCCTCATACATGGGAATGCTTCCAGATAGGACTAAACATTCTTGGATCAATGGAACTGAAAGTGAAACGCCGTTTGTTTCATTTTTTTTATTGCAAAATGAAACGCCAAATTTTAAGCTTTAATTTTGTGCAAACTGTTTTGCTCATCGCTATTGTCAATCAAAGGAGCTATTAGCATTGGATGCTATTTAATAGCTTTGGAGCATTGTCATCCTTGAACAAAATGCTCATTGAAGAAAAGATATGCTTCATTGTGATCAGTTATCATATATTATCACAAGTTGTAAGCGTGCAATGCATAGAATCTTTAAGCTGCAACCTAGCACTGAGGTCTGTAGGTTTCCTTTAGAAATGTTTCTTTTGTATACTGTATCCTGAATGTGTTGCCTTCCTTTACTGTTTTCTCTAAATGACTGCTTCTGCTTTTACACCTTACAATGAAAATTTTAGTTTACATATACATGCCTCATTAGCTTTGCATGTTAAACTAAAGCTTTGGGGCTAGAATGCAAGGATACTCTAAGGGATTCTGACCTCAGTTGCATCTTCCTTTTAGAGTTTCATGTTAATAATTACCCACCATTCGATGTAACCAATGTCTCATCTTTTGGCTAGGTGCAGCACATTAAATCAGCAGCCTTGTGGCATACTCTCACTGACTCACTGTGTGATCTCAAGTATGTCATTTTGCACACCATGTGTACAAAATATATATTGTAAGAAAACAAAGGGAACAAGATAAAGGTTTGGGGGATCCACCCCGTATATTGTCAGGTTCGCTGTAAGGCAAAATAACTGTAGGGTAGAAACAAGAGTAGTCTCTTCAAATTGAGTCATATAACAGACTGAAGACCAGGAGGATCATCAGGTTTATATGGTAGAGAGGGAGGAAGAGGTGGGTTGTCAAGGGGAAGTAACATCAACCCAGGGGTGGTGTTATGCTAAAACAGGAAGTGAAGTTCTTAAGTGTTCCTGCAAGGAATGAGAGAAAGTATTAGTGCATATAATCAGTTCCATGTGGAGCTTCTACAATAACTAGACCCTGCTGCTGACTCCCATGCGCGCGTGTGTGACAATATATAAACAATTATTATGCTTCTGTGTCTTAGGTCATGTTCACCATAAAGCAATACTATTTATAAAATTGTGGTAAATAGCCCAACTGTAGACAAACAAACATGCATTACATTTAAATTTCTTGAAACAGAATGGATTTTTAATACTATAAATATGGGAAATTCACCCATATGACAGCACCTGCTTACTTAACACCCTACATTGAAAGTGTGGTATATTTTTAAAATATTTGTGTTAAAAGACATAAATAGCAAGCAGAATTAAACAAAAACAAAAAAAAAAACGTGTTGCTTTTGTCGTTCTCAAGTTACAGGATGACAAACTGAACAGTACACAAAACACTCTGGAACATATGAGGCCTCACACATATCATGGAGTCACTGGAACAGTCCAGTAGCCATGGAGAAATTGCGGAGTTAGCTTAGTGAGCTCCTTACCTTCATAACTTGGTTGTTAATGATGTCAGTTTTCCCAGAAATTTTTGAAACACCATGTAAGCTGAATTTTAAGTTGGACCAACATGCAAAATTTTTTGAAAATTAGTTGGTCACATTTTACTTTAGGTATCCATTATTAAACACCTATAAACAGTCCATAAATATTTTATTAACTATTGTAAGATTGGATGCTGTATAGCGCCCAACCCGACACTAATTGGACACGGGAGGCACGTGTAAAATAAACAAACTTTTATTTTTCTTCAGCTGGAGGGCACGTCTTCCCCGTGAACCCTCTAGCCACAACACAGTCCCAAGCAATCAAAGCACACTTCTTCTCTCTCGAGCACCACCACTCCTCCCAGGCAACCTTGTCCTCCTCCTCACCTGACTCTGGCCGCTGAGTGGTGGTTGCTGGCTCCCTTTATAGGTCACCCGGATGTGCTCCAGGTGCTTGATCACTGAGTTCCAGCTGCACTTCCGGGAGTGACGAACATGCTGCCCACACAGGCTCAGGAGTCCCAAACACGGCACCCTCTGGCAGTGCCTGCGGGACCCAACAGGGCTGCACACAACTCCAATTCCCAGGGAGCCCTGTGGGAAATCGAGGCACTGCTCCACCCCAGGGGGGTGGCCATCTCGCATCCAGGGGGAGTTATTGCACTGTCCAGGGCTGCTCCCCCTGAATATAGTGTGCAGGGGGGTCGCGGCTAGGCATGGACGCCAGCCGCCTGTCACACTATATTACTACCAATGATACATTATTAGATGTTTTGCTGTCATTTTTCATTGATTTATAACATTTGTGTGATTGCCAAACTAACAAATGCGATTTGGCCTGAGGGTTGAAATGAGGTCCTTAGTGTGTAAAATGAACAAATAACATCAAATGAAGCAGAAAAATTCAAAAGACAAACATAGGGTATTACAATTTTATTATATAGAAGATATATATATATACACATTAATAAAGCAGTTACTATCTTTTCTGCATGGTAATGTACAAAATGTAAAATTCTTCTTTTACATTATTAATAAAATGTTCTTTCAAAAAAGAATATGGACTTTAAAGGGCTTAAACATTGAAAGGAGACCTGCCTTGAGGATGTATGAAATTCATATTTCAAAGACCAGCCCAGCCATCCATTCTTTGAAAAATGATTTGTAAGACAGCACATTTGTGCTTCTCATCCAAAAATGCTATGTGCCAGACTTCTCAATATATTCTTTAGAGATGGTGATTAATACCAATAATAAATAAATGATCACTAAGATAAAAAATGAATGACTAGTCTGACAAATAAGCAATCTTCATTTTAAAGCCTATTATATAAACTGACTTAAATCATACTAGAGTGCATTACTTGAGCAGGCACTCATCTGCAGCCAGCGCCTTTTCCAGTGACTTAACAAATAGCTAATTACCATGCACTACGTACCTATTAGAGAAGAATCGTTCCCAATGTATGTACAGTAGTAGCTTCCACCAGTGTTATGAATTCTGGCAGACATGATTACTCCATAGCCACATTTAATTGTATAATACTTCAAAAACTATTTTTATGCCCTAAATTTTACGTCTTATTTTTATATGAAGCTATTATGACTATACAACCAACAAGAACTAGTATTAATATTGCTAGTTAAATACATAACAGCAGTATTTACATTTTCACAAAGTTTCATTTTTTCTTTACTAAGACAAAGAAAAATTAAACAGCTCAACATAAGAATGATATAAAGGGAAAAAAATGTTTCTAGGATACAATACGAAATGCCTGCCATATATGACATTACAGCAGTGTGTTTGTATTTTTACAGTGGTCGTAACCACATAATGGGCTTGTGCTCACTGGGATGTGGTCACTTAGGACACTATACTTGCTGACCTGAAAGTATGCAAAGATCATCAGCTTCTTTGATCTTTTTTTGATATTTAACTTCTTATTTCTGATTCATTTTTCCAAGTACAGTATATACAGTACTTGTTTTACATATGTTTTTCTGATATCACATTTTGATTCTGATTTTCCTTTATCACATTTTGATGTTTGGTGTTTCAGATTCTCTTTCTATAAAACCATTACTTTTTTAGTTGTTCCTGCAGCATTTTGGTATTGTAATGCTCTTCGAGGGGTTGGTTATATAGGAAGGTGTCCATGTTGATTGTTTCAGAGTCAGTGATGTAACAGATTTTTACTGGCTCAACACAGAACTGTGGTTAAGGCAACCATTAAGGCTTGCTATGGTGTTACTCCATATATTTTTTGTCACTGGTGACTCAGCGATACATTTATTTTTCATTTTCAATCTCCAGAGAGAGGCTGGTGAGATGAGTGAGGCAGATTTCAGACATGATACATAAAAAGTCAGGACCAATTATAAAAGGACCAATTTATGTGATGCCAAAGTAAAACATTTAAAAATTTTATTATATCAGATGTATGTAGTTGCAGATTTCTGAGGCAGAAACTTCATGTGGATGTCTAACAGTGTAAGACACACTTTCTGGTCTTTTTTAAACTTAGAAGGAACTCCCCAATACCTATCAAAGAGGGTTTTAGCAGAGGTTTTCAATGCCAATAGGTGCTTTCTGACTGCAATGTCATTAGATGCTTTTTGACTACCATCCATTTACATCGTAGAGTATTAAGGTATTTAGTCTATCTATGAATAGGAAACTGCCTGATCCAGAATCCAATTAAGTGGGTTTATACCCACAAACAAAAATTCAAAAGTGGACATCCTCAGGGCTGAATAGCAAATCAAACCAATTTTCCTGACAAGTTTCAATTATGCATCTAAGACATTTCTCTAGGTCCTAGCTTGACGTAAGTTTAACCATTACAAAACTATCTTCCTAACTTTGGAACAATGTGAGGTCCTTGTTCAGCATTGGTAGACTTACAGAATCAATGTTAGTGTAAAAAATTCTTAATTTTAATCTGTGGCAAAGGATCTGCACTGGTATATGGAAAGTTGCTGGTTCAAAACCCATTAATGCCAGAAAGGATTGTACTCCATTGGGCCCCTGAGCGAGGCCCTTACCTGAAAATTAATCCAGGGGTGCTGTACAATGGTTGACCCTGAGCTTTGACCCCGAAATGTCATGCAAAAAAAAGTTTCCCTCGGGGTTTAACAAAGTATATTAAAAAAAAAAAAAAATTTCTTTAGTGGAACAACATGAACAGTCTTTGAGAATCTATCACCATAAACCAGAATGGTGGAATTCCCTCAGAAAGGAGGAAGATCAGAAATATAGCCCATTGTGATCTCTTCCTAAGGTGGAGATGGCATTAGAAAAGGTTATAACAACCCCAAAACATCTCACAGACTTGGCTTAGCACAAGAACAAACATCATAAACTTTAACTTGTTTTTATTTAATGGCCATCAAAAAAGTCATTTTAATAATTTTATGCTTTCTGAAATCCCAGGGTCAAGATTCACAACAGTCTGGAGTACCGTACATACTCACGTTTAAGTTCTCCTGCGGATAAGTCGGGGCCTGAGTTTTACTGTATAATTTGCAGTATTTTATAATGTTGGTCATATTAGTCGAATGCGGAAAACTCACGCTATTGGTCCAAGAGATTATGATATGCTAATACCAACCTAAGAGAGTAACCACAGAGCACACTGCTTTTAATTCTATATATTGTGCCTATTTTACTACACAGTCATACCTGAACTATTCCAAAGTGATGTTTACAATATTTTGTGTATCTCACACCATCATACACCTTTACCGTAAGAGCATCCCTTATCTATGATGGAGCGTTCAATCAGAAGAAAATATAAAGCTGCAATTAAATGTCATTGAAGTAGTGAAAGAAGTTGGTAACTGCGCTGCTGCAACAAAATTTGATGTGTCTGAGAAAGTGGTGCGAGATTGGAGGAAGCAAGAAAATGTAAAAAAAAAAAAATGCCATTTTTGAGCTGGCATATCAGTTGGGGTCTGATTTTATGATCGAGTTTTTGGGTTTCAAGACCCGACTTATACACGAGTATATACAGTAAGTAATTTCAGAGATATATTGATGCCATATTGTCATGTGTACATGTATTCTGGAATGTTAAAACTTTTGAAAATTTGATTTCTTGTGTCGAAACATGCTGTGTATTGCTCCAAATAACTGCAAATATTTTTTACAACCCCTGAGTCACAAAACAGAAAATGGTTAAAGGCATTTTTGAAGGTACAATGTCTAAAATAAAAGGAAAATGAAGGCTATTATTTACACTTTAGTAGCTGATTCTATTGTCTTAAAAAATCTCCAGCATGATTTCATGGTTGTAGTATGTACCTACAGTGACTGCTGCAAAGTCCCTTGCTGTTAGGCAATCATTATTCCTAAATGAGAACCATTGTCTTGTATCATACATCATTGATTATGTATGCATAAAGTGATGTATTGCTGCATGCATATTCACAATGCACAGCATGATTGATTAGGCCTGCTTATGCATGCTCCATTTCAAATTAATGTTGCCTTATACATTCCGACAAGTATATTAAGTAGACATATATATCATGAATCTATGTCTGTGTAGTTATAAATAATCATCTCTGGTGCATGATCTCTTCAAAGACACACATAGTCATATGTATTTTTATAAGCCCTGACTGTGAGTAGTACATTTGTGAGAAAACACAATAGACTAGGGAAATACAATGTAAATAGGAGAAGCCTTAACATATCAAATTTAACAAAATTCAAGAGTTTTTTACACCAAGTATTTTTGTCTTTGACAAGTGTGAACGGTGTACATGAATCAAAATTAATAATTCATCTAAGCTGTATTTCTAGCAGTGCTAATAGAAGTAGGGTATCTTTCTCTAGAAATCAACTGTATTCGCTTAATGACATTTATTCCTGGTTGAAGATGCATGGATCATTTGGTCTTAACTGAATACCCAATAAGCAACAAGCAAAGTGCACAACAAGCAAAGATGACTTTCTTTCTTGTAGATGTAAAGATGATTATTTCTTTGAATCTAAAGATGATTGATGAGATAAGACAAAGCTGACCTATTTTGTCACAGTTTTAGCTGATTCTGCCAAGTGGGACGACTGACAAAATACTATTGATGTAGGACTTGAAATGCTCAGTTTTGCACAAATCTGAAAAGTGATCCTCCTGCATGGAAGCATCTCTTATGCATTGTCTATCTTCTCTCTCCATAAAATGAAGTAAGTGTCATGGTGGCAGCTAGGACATAAGCTAAGCTTAGGTTACCTCGTCACAATCATTAAAAATCAACTTCATCAGAAATACTAAACGTTGTACACGCAGAGCTCATATGATGGTACAACAACAATGTCTTTTTTGGTTAGCATAAAATCATATGACGAATGTCCCAAAGGGCTTTAACAGGTCACTTAATTGACTGCCTGCCAGGCTTGACTCTCTAAGAATGCAAGAAAAAACTCCCAAAAAGCCTTGCAAAAAAAGAGTCAAGTGGAGTTTTCTCATATTGTTGCAATAGTAGTGCACATTCCACCGTCAGCTGCCGCTGTCACTGCATGTGAAACATTTCACAGTGTGCTAGGGGACTAAAGATGTGCCACCCACAAAACCTGATTATTACTTCTGGGGACCTTAATCATGCCAACCTCTCAAATGTCCTGCCCACTTTCAGACAATACGACTTACTGTATACTAATGTCAGAGATGGTTCACTTGAGGCCTCTGGTACTGAGGCAAGCTATTGTTACCAAGACAGTAAAGAAAGTGGTCTATTGACAATATCACGGACTGTGTAACTGACTATATACATTTTATGTGTGGATAATATTGTGCCATTAAAAACTGTGCCTTCTTTTACAAACAACAAACCCTGGGTCACCTCAAGGCCCTGTTGAACAAAGAGATTAACACTAGAATTACCACAGCCTATGAGAAAACTCATAAATCCAGCCCATCTTAAATCCGTTTGCATGTGTGCGCATTGCAACAGGTACACATGTCGAAAATATAGGAAAGACGGTCCTTACGTGTGTGTGAACTGTTAACATTTGAATTTGATGATTGCATATTGCGCTGAACTGACCTCATACAAGGTCATAAAATGAATAATTCCAAATATCATATATACCTACGTCTCTGTTTTTTTTTTTTTGACATCATAAACCATAAGGTGCATAATAATTCTGCGTGAGCTGGAACACTCAATAAAACTAAATAAAAAAAAAAGTGCTGGTGTGATACGAAGAAGGCAGATTCACATGCGTTTGTGTGTCAACTTTTATCCCTCCAGATCAGAGAATGTCCAGTTCCATTGCCTCAAAACACTACTCACATCTACAGTTACTCCCAGTTTCAAATAAAAACTAACAGTGTCAGATCCCTAGGGCAGTAGTATGTATCATGATCGTGAAGTGAAGTGAAAAAAAAAAAAGTAACTTTTACAAGTATAGTACTATAAATGTACACAGTCTGTTACAGACGCAAACCAAAATGTATGTGTGTACTGTATAATATTAACAATAAGAGCAGCTCACTACTGAAAACAGCAAATATAGGAGGCAGTCAGGATCGAACCAGGGACTCTTACCAATATACCACGGAAGCTGTTGTATTGTCCTGGAACCTTTTGTGAAAGTGTTTATTTGATCTTTGGACTTCAGACTTCACACATTCTATAGTTTATGCCTACATTTTGTAACATTTATTACTAAAATATGAAAAAGTTTCTGTTTTAACAATGTGTTTACACAGATTATTGTAGAAACGGAACACACATGAAATGCATGTGCTCCAAATAACGATCTATTATTTCCACTCTAAAATTCCAGCACTTCACTCCCAGATAATCAAACAAGGCACGAGCTGGGAGAAGTTTGTGAACGTTCTGCAACGGTGGGGGGATGGAATAGCAGGCTGCTTGCTGCTTGTCTTAATCGGCACATTTACAGGACAAAAGACACTGACGGAGAGGTGCAAATGGATTTAAGGTGGGCTGGATTTATGAGTTTTCTTGTAGGCTCTGGTAATTCTAGTGTTAAGGACATTGCTGAGGACTGCCTGAGGAGCGTGCAGGGGGAGCTGAAGGTGAGAATTAAAGAGGGTAAAGAGCACTACAGAAGGAAAATGGAGAGCACTCTTCAGAACGGTAAGGTTAAAGAGTTATGGAATGGGATGTAGATGGTGATCTGTTGTCAGCAAGATGAATTAACTTGGATAGGTTTGATGGTGAGACAAATACTCTTTTCTGTGTCCTTCACAATTAACAGATAACTGCCACCTCCCACTGTCTCACATCTCCACCCCAAATCCAGAATTTAACATTACAGAGGATGAGGTAAGAATAGAGTTATGTAGATTACATGCAGGAAAAGCAGTGGGCCCTGATGGAGTCAGTGCAAAACTACTAAAGGCCTGTGCTGATGAGCCGTGTGGTGACTTGAAGAACATATACAGTCTCAGCCAAAAATCAAGAACTCCAAAAAACTAAATTAATATAGACTTGTGGCAATGACTGCACAGTTGATTAAATCAATGGAGAGGCTGGTTCTTGGTCACTTTAAAAAAACAGGTGGGTGCAGAGTTGGACCCTCTAGAGTTTGCAACACATCACCATGTGGGTGTGAAAGAGTGTACAGAGCCTACTCTCAACTAGATATGGCTAGGAGTATGGTGAGAGACTTATTTTTCAACTTTTCTAGCACCTTTAACACCATCCAGCCTCTGTCATTGAGGGACAGTACGTGAGATTAGGGAACTGTGTTGGAGACAGCGATGAGCAGCACGGGTGCTCCACAGGGGTCTGTCCCTGCTCAACTCCTTTTTACACCTTGGATTTCAGGTATGGTTCCAAGATGTGCCACCTCCAAAAGTTGTCGAGGAACACCACTATTATTGGATGTATTAATGACGGGAAGGAGGAAGAATACGGAAGCCTGATGAGTAGCTTTGTGGAGTAGTGTCATCACAATCATTTAAAACGAAACCCCAAGAAAACAAAGGAGTTTGTAGTGGACATTTAGAAGAAGTCTTCTCCGGCTCCAGTCATCATCTAGGGTGAGGAAATCGAGGTAGTTAAAACCTACAAATACCTGGGTGTTCACCTGAATGATAAGCTGGGATGTGAGCAGAAGGTGGACATACTATACAAGAAGAGCCAGAGACAACTCTATTTTTTGAGGATGCTGAGGACTTTCTGTGAATCTGTGGTATTGAGTGCCATTTTTTATGGTGAGGTGTGTTGGGGCAGCAGCATCCCAGCCAAGGATACTAACAGACTGAACAAGATCATCAGAAAGGCCAGTTCAGTCTTTAGGGTGAAACTAGACACTGTTGAGGTGATGGTAGAGAGGAGAATGCTGGCAAAGGTGTCAGAAATTCTGAAGATTCCCTTCCTTCAACTCTACAAATTGCAGCAGGACCAAAAGAGTACAATGAGCAGGAGACTGCTCCTCCCCTGATGCAAGAGTGAACACTTTTGCAGGTCTCATCCTCCTGCTGCTATCAGACTATACCATTCTGAGCTTTAATTCCTGTATCCTTTACTGGATTATTTCATGAATTGGATGTATGGGACACCAGACTCTGTAATCAATGGCACTTAAGTAGACATTTTATCTGTGGCTACTGGTCACCCTATGTATCACATTTATTGCATACTAGCAAAATACCAGCGCTTCGCAGCGGAGAAGTAGTGTGTTAAAGAAGTAATGAAAAAGAAAAGGAAACATTTTGAAAATAACGTAACATGATTGTCAATGTAATTGTTTTGTCACTGTTATGAGTGTTGCTGCCATAAATATATATACGAGTATATATATATACACACACACACACACAAACATAAACATATATATATATACATATACACATATACATATATACATACATATGTACATATATATACTCAGCAAAAAAAGAAACGTCCCTTTTTCAGGACTGTGTATTTCAACAATAATGTTTTAAAAATCCAAATAACTTTACAGATCTTCATTGTAAATTGTTTAAATAATGTTTTCCATGCATGTTCAATTAACCATAATCAATTAATTAACATGCACCTGTGGAATGGTCGTTAAGACCTTAACAGCTTACAGAAAGTAGGCATTTAAGGTCACAGTTCTAAAAACGCAGGACACTAAAGAGACTTGTCTGCCGACTGTGAAAAACACCCAAAGAAAGATGCCCAGGGTCCCTGCTCATCTGCGTGAACGTGCATTAGGCATGCTGCAGGGAGGCATGAGGACTGCTGATGTGGCTAGGGCAATAAATTGCCATGTCCACACTGTGAGACGCCTAAGACAGCGCTACAGGGAGACAGGAAGGACAGCTGATCATCCTCGCAGTGGAAGACCACGTGTAACAACACCTGCACAGGATCGGTACATCCGAATATCACACCTGCGTGACAGGTACAGGATGGCCACAACAACTGCCCGAGTCACACCAGGAACACACAATCCCTCTATCAGTGCTCAGACTGTCCGCAATAGGCTGAGAGAGGCTGGACTGAGGGCTTGCAGGCCTGTTGTAAGGCAGGTCCTTACCAGACATCACCAGCAACAACGCCGCCTATGGGCACAAACCCACCTTCGCTGGACCAGACAGGAGTGGCAAAAAGTGCGTGAGTTTCTGCATGACAGCAATGTCAGTGTTCTGCCATGGCCAGCGAAGAGCCCAGATCTCAATCCCAT
>JANRMT010062807.1:55686198-55706505 GCA_026402145.1 Polypterus bichir lapradei | reverse complement strand
TATATACACAAGTAGAATGAGTGGCGGAGCAGAAGCCATGCAGAGGCTGGTGGCTTTCCTTATGCAGCATGTGCTGTAAATATCCTCTAGGGCTGTAAGCTGTATCCCAATTATGCTCTGCACTCTCGACACAACCCGCTATAGAGCTTTCCAATCAGCTGCTGTACAGCTGTGATTCCACACTCAAATACTGCTATAATTCACATCCCCTCTATATAATTTTTGTAAGGGGCAAAGCACAATTAAATTCCAACATTGTCTTTTAGCTTTGGTGCATATGAAGTTCCTCTTTAATACCTTAAGATTGCTGCAAATAAATATCATTAGTGCCCATATACTGCAATATGGTAAACACTTCATCGTCAGCCAGAAGGTCCAATAGTGTGGAAGTCTAACCTTCTGCACTATGGAGTCGTCATTTATGAGCAATTTGTTCTCAGCCTCGACAGACACGCGGCTGAGTGCCCAGTACTGGTTCTGGGTCTGAATTGGTGACATGAGTGCAGAGGGATTAAATTTTGACTTAAATCCCCATCTCACTGTTACCCATTCATCCGGTGGCTGCATTGATGCTTCTGTTTTTGGCCGTGGACTGACTGAAGACTGGAGAGACTGAAGCTAAATCAGAAGTAGTTGAATTGTCTAAATAAACTAAGTCAATCCAGTTTTCAAAAAGCCTAATCGCTATTAGGTTCACAATGTGGACCTCCAAAATGTTTATTTTCCAGACCAACTGTAAATGAACCTCCTTAGTGTTACATTTTTCCTCAAAAAACATGTAAAACGCATTGCATTTTTTGGCTTGAAGAATGATATTTTTATTAAATTTCATCATTCTACAGAAAACGTGCAAAACACTAAAAGTACGAATTCAGTGTAAAAAGTGTAAAGTATAATAATGATACAAATAATAATAATTATGAATAATAATGATATGAAATGAATATAGTAATAATAATAAGGAAAACTACTTAGGTGTATAGTCATTTACCCAACACTGTTTAGCATAATGGTTTGTCTCAACAAGAATTCTTTCAGTCACATCATTATCAAGAAATAACTTCAAGTAAGTAAGTGGACCTTGGCTGTTAATATTCACTTTTATTCCTGGCTGTCCCACAAAATAAGGTGTTGCTGGTTTATTTGTAGCGGAGTCACCAGAAACTCAAACGTGAGCGTCATTTTCAGATTCATTAGAATCAATTCTGGTTTCACCGTCCATTTCAATTTCATCTGCCTGAAGGCAGATTCACTTCGTCATCGCTGCTGATGAGAGGCTCCTTAACTTCACTGCTTGTATCACTGTCAAAAGTGTGTAATACTTGGACTACTGAAAAATGTTTCTTATGAGATGCCATTATTTAATTTACTTTCACTCCTTTTCTTCAACCCAGTTTACCACAAGAATGCCCTCTTGTGCCTTTAAAGTGCTATAGCTGGATAATGAATAAACAATTTAAACCTCCTACCATCTCTAGAGGCAGTCAGACACAGACACTTGCTTTATGCCTTTACTTAAAAAATTATATTTATTTGTATCGAAACCAATAGCAGCAAATAAAAAGCAAAACAAAGAATCATACAGCCTGGGTGATTGAGATCTTCATTCAGTACCATTTACAACAGCACAACACTGAAGAACATTCCCAAGTGGCTCAGTTCTTTAGCTATAACTTATGTAATGAAAAGAAAAAAATATCTTGCCTGATAAGCTTTGGCAAAATGTCCAGCAGAAAAGAGAGAACTTCATGAAAATGTCAATTTTCATCTTTGTTAGTGGGGCATGTTGACATTTTCATAGCTTTTCAAAACACGTATAAAATGTGACAGAATCATTATCACAAGTTTAAGGTTATTTTACTGTGGGAATCAAAAGTTGCACAATCTAACTATTCAAAAGCACTTTAAATCTTGTTCATCTTTCATTTTTCCTGAAACAGACTGCATTTCTGTCCAGCTTGACCAAAGACAGGCTAAGGCCTATTGCCTGACATCCACCAAGCGAAAAGGTTCAGGTATCCCCTGCACAGTATGTAAAGGAAAAAAAATGCAGACATTAATGCAAACAAACTTGCATTCCATGAGTATTCCATTGAATAGAGGTTTCAGCTTTTGCTCTTGTGAACACTTTTGATCTAATTTTTATATCATTTCAATTTACCATTTATTATTAAATGTGAGATTTGTTTAGAAAATACACTTTACTTTTTATTCAACAGTTTTCCTACTACAGGTTAAAAAGTTTGTGAAAGAACTTATTTAGGAAATTAGTGGATTTCATTTTTTAAGAATAAAATACCCTTTAGTTTTTATTCAACATTTTCCCTGTAATATGTTTTCATTCCTCTTTCACAACAGTCCATATACAGTTTTCAGCTCACACAGATAACTTTGTTAATTAAACCTCAATATCTTGTTAAAAATAAATAATAAAAATAAGCCATTTTTGAGAATTTTCTATACACATTTAAGGCATCAAATACCTTAACAGTTTGTACAAATATCTCATCAGTCTTTTAGAATGGCATGTCTGTAAACATAAGAAAAGCCATTCACATTTAGTGTAAACTTTGGAGGCCACAGAAAGGTAGGAAACAGAAAACCAAAACCAAATTTCATCCTTTAAATTAGGAGTCTTGAAATATGCATTTGTGGTGACAGCACCCATCACAAGACCTGCCTTCAGGACCCTCTTTGGCAACATTGAGGAAAACATAATTAGCAATTAATGTGTTATGTTGTCAGTCCTGAGGATAGTATGACTCAGTTTGTGGAGGAAGTGAAGAAGATCTATAACATTTCCAATTACACACTTTCTTTCTGTGGTCAGGTGAAATGGATGCCTGCTGCTTACAGTATAACCTGGTTTTCAAGCTCCACAGACTGATGTGCTGAATGCTATCTGCTCCAATTTACACAATATAAAAAATGGAATTTGTCAGATTTAAAAAGTATTTACACCATCTTTATTTACCAGCCTCAAATTTGTCAGATGCAATACATTACTTCAACAAGTCAAAAAGTCTGTGAATGAACTAGTCTTGTGTGAGAAATTAGTAGATTAGCAATTTAAATTAATTTCTGAGGTCAAAACAGTTTCTGCAAGGTTCTGTATGAGAGAAACCATCCAAAGAAAGTTTCACAAAGACAACAACTGAACATTCTGAACAAATCATGTGTCTGGCTGACAGGAGACACCATATGGCCAATAGATGAAACATCTGAGGCCAGGTGACCAGGAAGACTCCAAGGAAGGTAGTCCCCTTTTGTCCATCAGTGGGTATCCCAAATGAAAGCATATAGGGCTGTGTTATTCCTACACAGGAATGGGCAGCTCAGATCCTGCTGAGGAAGACTGGTACTTCAAAATCATGAGATTGGTGTGCCATTGAGCAAATTTAAGACAGCTGATAATCTTACAAGTAATTCCAGAATTTGAAGAACAGTGGCCCTGGGAAAATGTTTAAAGTTACCTCTCAGCAAAAGGTAAATTAAGGCTAGAACTAGGAGGTGATTTGGACAAAGGCTCAACTGACAGTAGGCTGAAATACCAAGATTGAGAGAGTGTATGTGAGAAACACAGGAAAAGAAAAAGAGGTTGTTGAGAGATTAGGGGAGTTTTTTTAGCACCGCAACACTGGGCAACACCTTATTCTAGGCACATTGAGAGGAGTTATGAGTTCTGTTTTTATTTTTTTAGCTTTGACCTCCACACTCAAAACCACTTGCCATTTTTCTTAATCTTTTAATTTTTAGGGTAGTTCTCAGCAGAGTGGGACCGAAGTGGGTTGTATTTGCTTGCATTATTTATGCATGTAAAGTATGTGCATCCCATACACCACTGTTGCAACTCACAATTGCTGGATTACAAGCTCATAAAAGAAAAAAAAAACCTCTGTGTGCTGTTCATACAATAATAAACGTAATAGCCATGTACTGTTTTTAATCGGGCTTATTTTACCAAGGGTGTCCACCCCTACAAGGACTGGTTTGCAAGTGATCTCTCGGTGGTTTCGTGACACATATAACACAATTAGTTCCAGTTCAATGTAGAAAGGACGGTCCTTGGGTGTATGGGAACTGTTAACATTTGAATCTGATGATAGCATATAGCGTGGAACTGACCTCTCTGTACTATTCTTTCCTATGTGTGTCCTGGAGTACAAAAGAAACAGCACCATGTACCCAAAAGTGAAGACTGGCAAGATCGAAAAAAAAAAACAAACACATGGTCACTGATTACAAGCGCAAGATGTTATGCAAATGAATATGAATAATATGAATAATGTTGCATCCGTTCCACAATGTTTTCCGAAATGTACTATACAGGTCATAAAATGAATAATTCCAAATATCATATACTGTATACCTATGTCTCTGTTTTTTGTTTTTTTTTTGTTGGTGCAGCTTTGACATCATGGACCATATGGTGCATACTAATTCAGCGTGAGTAGGAACAATCAATAAAAATGCAAAAAAAAAAATTCAAGTGACAGAGGGCAGATTCACCAGCGTTTGTGTGTCAGCTTTTATCCCTCCACTCACATCTACAGTTATTCCCATTTTCAGATAAAAAGTAACAGTATCAGATCGGGGGGGTGGTTTGTCGTATCGTGATCGTGACTGAGAAAATAAAAGTGCAAAAAAAAGCTAACTTTTACAAGTACTATAAATTTACATAATTTACAGACACAAATCAGATGTATGTTTTTATTGTATAATATTAACAATATGAACAGCTCACTACTCAAAATGGTAAATTTGCGGGGGAGATGGTTTTGAACTCATGACCTCTGGATTATAAGTCAGCAGTTCTAACAGCTGCACCACGGAAGCTGTCATATTGTACTTGCACCTTTTGTGAAAGGTTTTATTTGATATTTGGCCATCAGCCTTCACACATTATACAGTTCATGTCTGCATTTTGTCATTTATTACTAAAACATGAAAAACATTTCTGTTTTAATGATGTATTTACATAGATTGTTGTAGACACAAAACACACATCAAATTATTTCCCCTTACGATTCTGGGTAGCTCACTCCCAGATAATCAATCAAAGGCAGGAACTGGGAGAACTTCTGGTCCGTTCTGAGGTGCTGGGGGGATGATATAGCAGGCTGCTTGCTGCTTGAGCTTATCGACACATTTACAAGACAAAAGAGGCTGGCGGAGAGGTGCGAAGAGATTTAAGGTGGGCCGGATTTACAAGTTTTTTCGTTGGCTCTGGTAATTCTAGTGTTAAGTATATTTAAAAAAAGCTCTACATGAATGAGGTAGAGTACCTCTCTGGACACTTTCATGGAACTCTTTGCTGTTCTGGATACTTGGAAAAGCTTTATCTCTGAAATAATTTTCTTTACATTTTTTGAAGAAAGATATATAGAAGATACTTTGACCTTTTCAGCTATGTTCAGCTGTGTCCCTTCATGCTGAACACAAGAGCAGTGAATTCTAGGAAAATTAGAAAGCGAAGCAGGACCTTAAATGTTTTCTATAACCAGTTTGTTGCAGTCCCAGAGAACTACTATTAACTGGAAATGGCTGAGGGAAACATTCTTTGCTTATTTGCGTGTAAGATAATGATTCAGAAACATTTTATGTGTGTTGAGGAACTGTAAAAATCATGGTGCACTCTGCCAGGTGATTAGTGTATGGATTTAATTACACCTTCTCAGAATGTGTTCTCTCAGTTCAGTTGTCGCTTTTCAACAAACCATTCTGTCTGTTCTCTTTTGTTAAACCTGGAATGGACACTTTCATGGAACTCTTTGCTGCTGGATACTTGGAAAAGCTTTATCTCTGAAATAATTTTCTTTACATTTTTTGATGAAAGATATATAATTTGCAACTAAATAAAATGAATCATTTGGGGATTATCCTTTGGGACTATGAAGAGTTGGCCCACCTCTGTTGCATGATTCTTTTTATCACTTATATTTGCTGATATTTTAATGGAAATATATATAAATATTAAATGAAAGGTTAAAGTCAGCATCTAATTGTTAATTAGTGTACATGAAAAGTTAAGATTGTCTAGACCTTGTCTAACTGTGGCCTCTTAACACTAGAATTACCAGAGCCTACGAAAAAACTCATAGATTCGGCCCACCTTAAATCTCATCACACCTCTCCGCCAGCGTCCTTTGTCCTGTAAATGTGCTGATAAAGACAAGTTGCAAGCAACCGGCTATTCCATCCCCCCACCGACTTAGAAAGTGCACAAACTTCACCCAGCTCATGTCTTGATTGATTATCTGGGAGTGAAGTGGACTTTTAGAATAGAAATAATAGATTGTTATTTGGAACACACACATTTCATGTGTGTTCCGTTTCTACAGTAATCTGTGTAAACACATTAAAACAGAAACTTTTTCATATTTTAGTAATAAATGTTACAAAATGTAGGTATAAACTATAGAATGCATGAAGCATGAAGTCCAAACATCAAATAAACACTTACACAAAAGGTTCAAGAATGCTACAACAGCTTCCGTGGGTTAGTGGTAAGATTTGCTAACTCAAAGGGCAGCAGATCTTGTCGTGTCTCAAAGACCCGAGTCCAGAGGCTGGGAGAAGTTCGTGCACGTTCTAAGTCAGTGGGGGGACGGAATAGCCGGCTGCTTGCAGCTTGTCTTTATCAACACATTTAAATTACAAAAGACGCTGGCAGAGAGGTGTGAACGGATTTAAGAAGCAATTTAAGGTGGGACGGATCTACAAGTTTTTTCATAGGCTCTGATAATTCTAGTGTTAAAGCCATGAGAGGATGCTGTTGTGAAGACATTTAATGGTAGTAAAAAGGTGTTGGAAGTAAAAACAGTCCCATCAAGGTATCTAGGTTTGAATACATAGGGTACAATATGGACAGTGAGACAATAAGTGGTTACAAGTAGCAGTTATATGGCTGTTTTTGTCATTTCTGCTCATCCCCATTAAAAAAAGAACCAAAGAGGTTAATTAGTACCTTTCATGTTATGTACATTTACAACTCCCCATGTAATTACATTAAATAAGACCACTCTTGTATATGTTCTCAAAAGAAACAGTTAAAAGGTTTCAATCTACTGGCTAAAAGAAAACAGAAGAAGAATATCACCGATTCACTTCTTACCTTCACTATATTAGTAGAAACTCAATTTTCATAATTGCTACTGACTCTTATTCAGTTGCCATATTGAAAATAAAGTTAAGTTTAAACAACAATAGAAGAAAAAAGGAAACAATACCAATTTTAAAACACTAATGGCAGTATCAAAAATTAGGACCAGAGTTCAAAGTTAATTAACTCTATATAGATCACTAGATAATATCTCTAAGACCAATACGCTTGACATAAATATCATGATCAGGTTATGTGATTTAATTGGACTATTTACATTATTTTGTTGGATACCTTTCTTCATAGTATAAATGCAGTTCACTCTGAGTAAAAAAATATTAGATTATATAGGAGTATTTATATACAGTACAAAATGATAGAGTAAAAGGAACTGCAGACATAATACTGTGCAAAAAAAGGAATGTGAATTGACACAAAAAGGTTGAAAGGAATATTTATAAGGCTACTGCATACGGAAAGATTCAGTAATCTGATCTTTTGCCATGAATGAATTGGTCAGAAAATAGAAACCATCCCTGTATAGGCAGCCAGTCCATAACGTGTCATCCTCCCGCATATACATACTAGTCCAATTAATTAAACATGCACACATTTAGGAGGAAGAAGAAAATGTTATCCACCTGGAAACAATCCATATGAACATGCCCAGTACTTCCCATCTTGGAATGAGGCCAGCTGTTTGGAAATGTGAGACAGCAGCTCTATTTCAATGCACCTTCCTGCCCTCCAGCCATTAATATGAGATATTTAAATGAAAGGCACCTAGACACAAACTGATCAGAATAGGATTGCAAGACTGCCCAAAGACCACTAAGCTAGACTGACTATATTTAAGCCTTAGGAAAGACACAACAGACATACACAATTCATTTTAGCAATCCCTCTCAGGCAGATAGCTAGACATAAAACCATAAATGTATTCTAATCGAGGTGAAAAGTGTAAAATAATTTTACCTAGGGAACCTGAATCAGTAAAACCTTTATTAGAAGGGGAAGGAAAACAAGCAAAATAACTGGCTTGAATGAATCAGTTTTTTAAACTAGGCTGTCCAAAGTTTACTTTGAAGCTGGCAAACAAACAATGGGAAAAAAGAAACTATTATAAGCTATATTTGAAGACAACATCCTTAAGGAAAAGAAAACAAGGCAAGATTTGATATGACATTAAAATATAATGAAATTTTCAGTTTCTTAATGGTACAAAAGTCTGTCTTTAGAATGGAGGAGCAGAGCAACCACAAAAAAAATCCTCACAAAATCGAAGCTATAGTCAAAGTACGTTTAAACAGCTGTCAAAGCATAATATATCTGAATAAAATTGAAAATTACATTTGAGATGACAGACTGACAAAGTATAAAGAGCCTTGCTTACAGCCAATAATTAAGCTTAGAGGAGGGTCCATTCAGGATGGAAGTTTTATATCCTCAAGTGCTGTTGTGAAATGACTGAAAAATGATTGAAAATTGACTGCCAGAAGGTGCATACACATTTTAATCCAGTCTACTTTCCCTCGTGGTTTAAAAATTATTGGTATAAACTTTTTATTGCAAGATAATGAGCCAAAACACGCAGCTGGAATAATCCAAAGTTATTTGCAAAACAAAGAAACAGATGGAGTCCTTCAGCACAAAAACTGCCCATCTTTTCAAAGCTGTATGGGACTACAATGACAAAGAAAAGAACTTCTTCATCTGAGATCCTTGAAGACACACAATAGCTTTCACCAAAGCATAATGCAAAATTATGTGAATTACCTCCTCAAAGAGAATTAGTGGGTTCAAGGGCTTTAGTTGACATTATTGCTATTAGCTTTTATCAGGACATTTCTGGAAGGAAGTTGGTTACTTGAGGTATTTTTCAAAAAGAATGAATATTATCAAGAGTATTAGCATCTTTCTTGAAATAGAAAATTAAAAATATTAAAGCCTTGCATGCTATATATTGTTGCCTTTGTTGATTTTAAGGTAAACATATTCAGGAGTGGGATTGTAACTTATTTTGGGCCATTCAGGACAAGAGAAAAACAGAAAGATGCCTTACCCCAACATTCATCTTTTATATTGTAGTATAAATGGCAGTTCTGCTAGACAATTGATTTTCAGGTAATGGAAGGATACCTTGAGGTAACTGTTTGAGGGTTGATAAAATAGTAAAATGGCAGTCAGAGATATAAAATAATAGATTAGCAATAGATGACAGATGAGTTACATTATTCAAATCAACTCAGCAATGTTTCCTTGTTCTTTTAGTATAGGCTGGGGTTCAGGACATTAGGAAAACCAGGGACCACCAGAGGGAATTCTAGGTTGCAGTCCAGGAGTTCTAAAGTGCATTCCTGGTGATTTTTAAAAGGTGTGGTTTAAAATCTTCTTCTAATAACAGTGTCAAGACTAGAACAAAGAAAGAGATTAGAGCCAAGAGTTGACTTATGAAAGGAACAGAGGCCAAGAGTGGTTTGGGAGAGAAATGTGGAAAGTATGAAGGGGTGCGTGTTTCTAGATCTTCATCAGCAAGTGGACTAGCCAACCTATAAGATCAAAAGGGACCCATTCTCATGTTTAGGTGGGTCCACAGTGGCAACTAGGATTACTTAATTAATGTTACCGTGTACTAATTTGACATTTATAACTTCCTACTGGTTAATATTTATATTTCATGTATCTGGGTTTCCTTGGTATTTATTCTGCGTTTGCATATAACAATATCAGCTAAAAGCAGAACTTTTCTTGTAACGTTTAAAAAAGTATGCTTTAATAAAGTCTTTTTTTATGTTTTTCTGAAGCAAAAACAGATTTTTATGTTACTTTGCTGCTGAAAAATGTGCATTGTCTATTAATGCCTTCGTATTTTTCTTAAGAATTAACTGAATATTTTTAAGTAGAAAGTGTAAAAAGCTCTGCAGCATTGTAAGTCTAGAGTTTGAGAAATTTAGCACTGGGATGTTGTTTTGCTATGCATTTATTTTGCTT
The DNA here is from genome assembly GCA_026402145.1 of Polypterus bichir lapradei. NCBI lineage: Eukaryota > Metazoa > Chordata > Cladistia > Polypteriformes > Polypteridae > Polypterus > Polypterus bichir. The sequence goes on along the minus strand of JANRMT010062807.1, from coordinate 55,696,412 downwards.
GAAAGAGTTAAGAACTAATTTAAATTAAATGTGTAATACAGAACTGCTACCATAATGCGTGCATCGTTTCATAATCTGTTTCCAAATTACACAAGAATTCCACACTGTTTTTAGATTATACAAGCATGTGATGGTCTCATTTTTAATGTCAGAGATTTTGAAAACATAATTCTAGTTTTATGAACTTCGGATAATAGTAAAATTGCCATTGAAACAGAAGCTTACCTACAGTAGATCAGACAAATGACTCAATCAGGCAGAAGACTGATGAGGGGGAGGTGGGGAGGCAAACCAAAAATGCTTTGAGCCACTGCCAAGACTTCAAGCAACAAGACAAGCACTGCCTGGACATCTGTTGATCTTTATCTGCTATTAGAATTTCAGGTTGAGTGCCGATTGGCATACTCTAGGAGTTATTTGGCCTGTTTTAATGCATGTTCACGCTATTCTTCTACCAGGAATCTGAGCTACTTTTCTCATCAGGTCAATCAGAATGCTAGTGGACACTCCTAAGACAGACGTTACAGTGATAGTCATACCTAAGTGAAGTCTGAAGGAACTACTGACAGTAAAAGAGTAGACTCTAGTCCTTGGTGCAAGTGCATTGTGACCGAAATGTATATCCTCAAAGGTTGGTAAGTGTAAGAATAAGCAAACATGAGAGAATTAAATTTTACCCTGTGCGTCCACATTAATAGGAAGCTATGAATTTGAAAATGGGTATATGTTTCCAAAAGAGGTGTCTCCAAAGGCCTTTCCACAATAAAAGAGATGGCTCCCAAGTATCTCTTACTTGTCACACCATCAATCAACAATCAACATTTATTTATATAGCACATTTTCATACAAAAAATGTAGCTCAAAGTGCTTTACAAAATGAAGAATAGAAAAATAGAAGACCCAATAAAAAATAAACATAAGTCAACATTAATTAACATAGAATAAGTAAGGTCCGATGGCCAGGGTGGACAGAAAAAACAAAGAAAAAACTCCAAGAGCTGGAGAAAAAAAAAAAAATAAAATCTGTAGGGATTCCAGACCAAGAGACCGCCCAGTCCCCTCTGGGCCAAATATTCACTTTCATCTTTCTTCTACCTGTAGGAAAATTATGATTTAAACCAGGCTTCATTTGTTCATGGCTTACATACCTATGGGCTGTATGAAGTGCACTGTTTAGATAATTTCATGATTAGTATGATATCAAATGTAACCAGGACTATAGGACTGATCTTTAGAAGTTCCCAGAGGCATTCCGACACACTGAAGTTATAATTAATGCTGTTTTTTAGCCAACAATAGAATATATCTTTCTTTAACTACAAATGAGGTAGAAAATAAACCTAATTTCTTCTACCCAGTTTTATTCATCTTCTTTAAAAATTAATTCTATATTTCTTACCGCAAATTTTCATTCATCTTTTTCCTGGACATTTATACAACTCAGGACCCTGGGATGACGACTATCCTGAAAGTAAAAAGTACAGAGCACACTCATGCATTCACCTACCTTTTTCTGGTATGCACATATGATTCTGTTGGCAAATAAACAATAAGAACAATTTTTGTTTGTGTAAGTGGCAAAATAATAATAATAATATTTATAAACAAAGTTTGTAAACCAAGGACAAAATGTATGTCTTCCAAATCAGAAAGGAGCAAAATAAAACTATGAAAACGCTTTTAACTGTTCAAAGCCAATATCCAGTAATTCTTAGATCTCTAAGAGTAGTTTCTTAGCGAACAAGAAGCCTTCACTTTTTGCAATTTCAAACAATATGCTGAAGCACATGTCAGTCTTTTATAAGAATGCAATGTTGATGTCAAGCAAATAAGACATGCCTAGCAACAGCAACTGGTTCCGTAGCAAAAATAATGATAAACTGGAAGAATGATAGCAGAGTCAGGAAACACTAAAGCGAAAATGCCAAATGAAGATGAGAAGATGAGATAAGAAATGAAATGAAATCAACATAATTATTTTAAGTATGTATAGAAATAGACTTTCACATACTTGATGAATTCAATTTTACTAAATATAATGTGTACTTTATTTTCAATTAGAGGGAATAGAAACTGTTGTTGCTGAAAGAAACTAAAAATAAGTGAGGAGAAAAATGGTTTCTGACAAGATTTGGAAGCAACATCATATTGTAATTTCAGTACACATAGGAGAATCAAGAGTTAAATTCAGAGAGGCTAAACATATCTGAGACACTTTCAAACGAATATGAAGTGATCAAATTAATGCATTCTCTACTTTAAAACTATAAATGCCTCTACACGAGGTGTTCCAATGACTAGACATAAATAATTTTATTTTTTGATGCTGAGTATACTGATATGTTGTGTAGTTCCCAGAATAATCATCACAATTCCGTTAGCGTAAACTTGATAATGGTTTAGAAAATTAACGGAAATTTAATGTTTTATTTATAAAATCATATGGCAAAAGGGTCTTCTTCTTATTCCGGTTGCTTCTGGTGGAATCCATGTTGTATTACAGTACAACTTGGAAAACATTACAGCTTTACTTTGTTGATCAAGAAATAGTATTCTTATAACCTTCTTCCATCCTCTGCATGATTTTGACTTCTTCAGTTATTACTTTTACAACTCCATGTTAACAAACAAACCAGTTTAAATAGCATAGTGGAAAGTGAGCAAAGTTTTTAATTCGGGGCGAGGGTTCAATTCTTGCATGCTAAATGCATATTTGACAAACACAGTAGCTTTTCACTTTTCTTATTAAGATTGTAATAAATTAAGATTTTCCTCTAAATTCAAAAGAGAATACAATTTCACAACACGTTGCTCTTTTCTGGCTTTTCCTCTCATGCACTCTGCTCTCTGTTCACTTCTACAACTGTACAGTCTGTCTCCTGTTGGATGACCCCATGCTCTGCCACCATCCATAAGTTCTTCTTCTTTTGGCTGCTCCCATTAGGGGTTGCCGCAGCGGATCATTTTCTTCCATATCTTCCTGTCTTCTGCATCTTGTTCTGTTACACCCATTACCTGCATGTCCTCTCTCACCGCATCCATAAACTTTCTCTTAGGCCTTCATCTTGCATATATACTTCAGTTTTTAATGTATTCTTATGAAGTGTAGTTATACATTATAGCCTGGCTTGATGTACACTAATTACAAATTTAGTATGACTAAAAAACATACAATACAAAAAAAAATTAACACTGAAACGTGAATGGCTCTGTGGCTAAGGATCTTTGCTGGTATCTGGCACAATGCTGGTTCAAATCCCATCCTACTCCATTGAGCAATGCTCTTAACCTGAAAATAGCTCCAGGGGTGCCGTACAATGGCTGACCTTGCACTCTGACCCCCAGATGTCACACAAAAAGACAATTTCCCCTCCGGCATTAACAACGAATCTCTCTCTCTCTATATATTATATATATATATATATATATATATATATATATAGATGGCCGGGACGTCTCTCAACCAAGAGAAATGGTTCCCCGGATTCCCGCAGGGCAGCATGGGACATGGAGTCCAGTTCTTCAGCCCTGTTGGGTGCCGTGGGTGCCGCCCGAAACTGTCCAGGGAGAACCTTGGAGGTTCTTAAAGGGAAACAGAAATGCCATGTCTCCCGTTGTTCTCCTATTCTTGTTCTGTTACAGGAAGAAGCCGTGGCCCGGTCAGGGCTGACAGTCCCTCCCGGGGAAGAACTACCCTAGTGGGGCTGGCCGCATCACATTATAACGCTCTGCTGGGGGAGGAGTACTGTGATGGCCAGGACGTCCCTCAATCAAGACAAAGAGCCTCTTTAGGGCAATACATTCCCCAGGACACTAGATGGAAGCTCCCCTGGATGGAAATGGTTCCCCGGATTCCCGCAGGGCAGCATGGGACATGGAGTCCAGTTCTTTAGCCCTGTTGGGTGCCGCCAGGGTGATCTCACCAAAAACCCAGGGACTATTATGGTGACGTTAACCCGGAAGTACTTAGGAGTCACAAGGACGGAAACCTGCAGTATTTCCGGGACACCTGAAGAAGGAGTTTGACCCAGAGATGGAATACTTCTGGGTCAGAGACTTTAAAAGGACTATGGGAAACCCCAGCAGATCGAGCCGGAGTTGGGTGGGAGTGTAACGGAGCTGCTGGGAGTGGAGGATTTGTATATTATTGATTTATTATTGCTTATTTGAGAATTGTGGAGAGTGTGGTGTTTTGCACACTTTATTAAGAAGAATTATTAAATATTATTCTTGGTGTTTTACAAGTGTGTTTGGGACGTCTGTCTGGTGGGTTCAACGGGGCAACAGCGCTTCTAGCATCCACAATATACACACAAAAAACAATTGCTTACATATGCACATGGTAGTTTATGTCCAAAATCAAAGCGTCTTGCATTCTGGATTAGAATTTTTAGTTGAATAGCATATGGTTGAAAATATGCCCATCATATGCAAAAAAAAAATATTTTTTTTTTTTCTCCAAGATTGACCAAGTGCAACCAATGACACCGACAACAGGAAGAAAATGTAAAATACTTGGTAATGGATAATCAAACAATTACTAAAATTACTTAAAAAGCAATTTAACTCTTTGAGGGCTGAATATTTTTTACAGGCAACTCACTTTTCTGAAAAGCACACAAAGCAAAGGTTTCACATGTAAATCAATGTAAAACGTCTGTTGCTGTGGCTGCTGTCGGCGCCTGTTTAGGGTCTCTGGTGGCTGTGTACGGGCAGTTTGATGGCCGGTAGGAACATGCGGTGGGCCAGCTTGCCTGGTCCGTCTTTTTATGGCAGTGAAACAAAATCTGGTTTGTACCTCTTGTCATCATAAGTGGCGCTACTCCCAGGTGAACGGTGCCGTAGGCGCATCAGCTACACAAGTGTGTTCAGCACCACAAACAGCTGGGGACCGATCCGCTGAAGCCGGGACCTCACTTTCATTTTCAATCTCCATCTTCAGATCACCTGCATCAAAATTGGTGTCCAACAAGTCAGAGTCTGATTCGGCGATATTACACAAAATATCGACCACAGAGTATTTTGATTTGCGCATTCACTCTGGTCTCTTGTCAGATGTCGATGCCATTTTATAGGTCGTTTGCGATTAGCTACTCACACATACGCAGTTAAACCAACAAAGCTAACTTCCCTTCTAGCAAAGAGAGTTGAACTAAAACGCAACAGTGAGTTCTACGGCTGACTACCATCCTCTACCCCTGAATTTCGACAAAAGTCGACATCTGCCCTGAAAGAGTTAATAGAGCAATTTGAGCAGCCTCTGCAGCAGGTCTGAGAAAAGCATTTCTCAGAAATACTCCATTTATTTATGTTGTGTGTGCAGCAGCAATAGAGGCCTTCCCCCCCCCCCCTCTGATCCACTAACATTTGGAGCAAATGGTCATCCTCATATTATCTGTGCTCAGTGCCAAAATGACTGAAGTCCAATATATAAAGCAGATAGCACACGGTTTTACAAATGTGATTAAGAAAAGCACACTGTGAAAATAAAATGCTTTCTAATGCCCTTTTTATTTTATTTTACCTGCATCTTTCTAAATGAAAATGAGATGCTTCTGGACGTTTATTATCAAAATGCCTCATTTAGAACCAAAAGATCAATGAACTGCACAACTTTTATATGATCAGCCTGACTATTATGTGGTCTTCCTTTTAAAGAGCATTCAAGCCAGCTGAGTTATGTTTACCTCTATCAATATGTGGCTGTCTGCACCACACTAACAAAGGCTGAAAAATCTGTTCTTCTTGTAACATTATTTAAACAGATGCCAGACTGTGACGAATGCTGCCAGTGGCTAACAGAGTGCTACAATCGATATGGTCATCACTCTTAGCTGAATAATCATTTAACAAGCGTTATGGGATAACCAGGCTGTAAATGGAGTCACATCAAGCAACATTTCGAAAAAGAATATCCACGAATGCCTTCAGATGAGATAGTTTCAAAGATTTTTTTCCCCTTCAGCTTGTACTGTCAAATGAAAAACAACATTATAAACTTTACTGCCATAGACTGCTACCTCATCCCTGGTTAACTCCTACAGGTTCTACAGACATGGTCACAGACCCTGACCAAGATGAAGGAGGTTGTAAAGTGAATGAATGAAGCTGTACAGTAATACCAGGTTCACCCTATCTAACTAAAGTAAACTGAATGAATTATGCTAGAGATAAGATCTGAATATTCGATATTCTTACTTATTTGAAATCGTCTTGCATCCCACCAGCTGTTGATTGGATCTAATAGTGTAGCTCTTAGTTTTCTCACTGTTCTTCCCTTTCCTACTGTTAAACTAAAGTGATGTTTGATATTTGGCCCCATTATTTTCTTACACTTTGAGGACTTATAAAATAAAACATACAATGCAAAGTCCTGCTTGGCACTCACATACTCCTGTTTTCCACAATTTAGCTCTACTTATTGGTAGCAACCTTATCTCAGTAACACTTTAGTTCAGGTACTGCAAAAATGCATCCATCACTCATTTACTCTTACATAACAAGACCTTAACAAAGACTTTGTTTTGTCTTCAGAACTCGTAAAAAACATAAGTATATCATTTATATCTCTATGCATAGTGTGGCATATTAACATGATGATAAAAGTACTTGTTAATTTGAAGGATTCACATTTCTTATTCTAAATATGAGATACTGTATCAAGAGAAATATGTCTTAGTCAAGTCACCTCAGATCACTGCATTGTGAAGTTTTGTTAGCAAGGATGAATAAACACTTTACTGATACTTTGTAAGTGTTAATGTTTGTTAAGGTCTTGTTACATAAGAGTAAATGAATATTAGATACTTTTTTGCAATACCTAAACTATAATTTTATGCCTATTTCTTACCCACCTTAGATTATTCAAGGTATTCTGACTCTTAGAAATATTTATGATGTGTCTGGGCACCGGACCTCCAGTCTCTAAGGCCCGTTTACAAGATTCCCTCTAATTCCTTTTACTTCAATTTACAACTCAGGTTTATTTTTAAAGTTAATGGTGTACTGTTATCCTTTCCACTACCTTCTCATCCTCTCCATAGCTTTCTTTGTTCTCGTTCCCAAACAAAGATACTGGTGGCCACCCTGTATGCAATTCTACAGGCCTACAGGCTCTTACCTATAATTTCAACCTTCCATCTCATGGAAATTGTTTTTAAAAATGTTACTTTTATTGCTAAGAATTCAAAATACAATATGTAGGCACTATGCCACATGTCTGACTGTGAATCCTAACTGTCATCTTTGTACAATAAAATCTCATGGTACATTTTTGTAAATGTTCTGGGGCTGCCCACCCATTCGTACTTTCCGCTCTGCTATTTCCAACATTCTATCCCTTTTACTAATATTCTCCTAGTACCTCAAATATTCCTTTTGATAGACCTTTCTTCTCTTCTTCTTACTGTTATCCAGCAGAGGTTATTCTCTTTAGGAACAATTGCTACAAAATAATGTTAGCCTCTCAATGGAAACACCTCCGACTCTCTCTGCTCTACCTTTTGGAAATCATTTTTCTATAATTTACTCTTACTTGAACTCTCTTCAGGATGGATCAATGGGTCATCTGGCCCCAGGGTTGAAAGGTGGGAGTCAGTGGTGAAGCTAGTTCAAGATCAGATGGTGGGTACCAAGTTGCACTGACCTTAAGATTGATATATTACTTTTCCATCTTTAGATTATCTCTTTGCTTTCTTCCCTATGGAGACCTCAATCTGCCTGATTTATTTCATTACAGGGCTGGTTTCTTTTGGGTGTGGAGAGGGGTCTGTTGATTACAGAGGTGTTTACAATTTTGTTTTAATTTTTCTCAAAAATGATTTTGTTTGATTGATTTATGTATTTGATATTTTTATGTTAATGTTTGATAACAAAAAAGGTCATCTTGCAATTATGATATGAAGTCTGAAATGAAGCAGCATCACAAGCAACAGATTTCATGTCTCTGACAGCAGCTTATGGGCTATAGTTAGATTGTTGATGGCTTTGTCAGTAAAAACTCCTGAAGTTGTGAAAGTCTTCGAAAAGGGGCATCTTTATTGTAGGGGATCCTGAGCCTTCTGTCTTTGGATGGATTTAATGTTATATCATCTGTCAGTGGTCAGTCTGAAACACATAAAAATAAATAGCAAATTCCAAATTTTATGGGAAAAACTGAAGTAAGAGCATATATGCTAAATGGGATTAAAGTAATCATGTTAAACAAATCTTATCTCAAGGAAGAGGGGTATACATTAATGAGATATTGTCAGATCCATGTTGGCATGAATTGGACTTTAGCTTTAAACATGAAAGTATTAAGACTTTGAAATAGGTAATCAAAAAGAAAGTTAAAATTCTTAGTGTTGATTTTTTATTGATACAAGTAATAAGGATAAAATACATGAGTAATGTAAGCACAAAAGTATGATTTTACCGTTGTAGAAATAGCTAAATCCAAAAGATGAAAAATGATAAAATTGGACACTCATTTCTATACCAAAAAGAACAAATGTATTACTAGGTTGGAGGTTTTTATGTTAATTGACTTTCTTAGGAAAGAAAAACACACTTGTGTTGGTGACAGTATGCCAGTAACTCTTTTCCCAGTTTTCCATAAGTGCTGTCATTTTTTGTGCTGGTTTATAGCAATGACCCCTGTTGCTAGTCATATGGCTCTATAGCAGATGGCACTGCAAATAATATGACCACAAACAAGACAAATCTATGGATCTGAACTTGTCTTTTTTTTTTGGTTTGACTTTGCCGTTCTAGATTTTGACTCACACTACTGACTTTGGCTTGGTGAATACTCTTAAAAATGATTCTTCAACTTGCATACATCATTAACATTAAAAATCTAACTTGCTACTGTGCTACTCCCAGAATCATCTTCTTCTTTTGGTTGCTCCGGTTAGGGGTCGCCACAGCAGATCATCTTTTTCTATATCTTTCTGTCCTCTGTGTCTTGTTCTGTTACACTCATCACCTTCATGTCCTCTCTCACCACATCCATAAACCTTCTCTTAGGCCTTCCTCTTTTCCTCTTCCCTGGTAGCTCTATCCTTAGCATCCTTCTCCCAATATACCCAGCATCTCTCATCTGCACATGTCCAAACCAAAGCAATCTCACCTCTCTTATTGTGTCTCCCAACCTTCCAAACTGAGCTGACCCTCTAATGTACTCACTTTTAATCCTATCCATCCTCATCACACCCAATGCAAATCTTAGCATCTTTAACTCTGCTACCTCCAGCTCTGTCTTGTGCTTTCTGATCAGTGCCACCGTCTCCACCCAACCCATATAACATAGCTGGTCTCAAGACTTTCCCTTAATGCTTAATAATTCCTCATTGTTTGCCACTAACATAAATAGTAGCAATAAAAATTAACTTATTAAGAAAGTTTATCCCCTTTCAAAGATAAACTACAATAGGGTATAAAGTAAGACATTTCAATTTACGTAATTAGCAATTAACTAGAAATGAGACATTTTCAAATTTAAATTCTCAAAAATATTACCAATACTGACAATTGTTGTTTTAATATTGTATTGGTCTGCATAGAAAGCACCTAATGGCACAAGTAACATGCAGCTTTTAGTAACTAACATGGAACATCTTTACATATTTAGCTAAACCTCTGTGCATTTAAAAAAGGCTAAATGTATGCCTCTAGTTAATTGAGTCGTATTTAATTTTTTTTTAAATTATATTAAGTAATGCAAAGAGAGGGCCATAGCTGGATAGACTGGGAAAGCCTAGATAAGCAGTTTGGGTGTTCAGGGATTTTGAGCCCAAATCAATCAATTGTGGAAATAGCTTCTAAAAACTGTGGTCTTAAGGCTGTCTGGGCAATTCATGGCTGCAACCATAGGACTCAATGGTGGACAAAGCTGTCAGATTAAAGAAGGTTGCCTTCTATTCCTTGTCTCTCCATTATTTTTTTTGTTTGTTTTTTCTTTATACACTGTACTGTAGCAAGTGATGTATTTATTTATTTTGTAATCCTGGTGAGTTTCAGGCAGCTGGACAGACTGCAGCTCATAGTAAATGAAGATGGCACATCTTGCATTTTTGTTACTGGGTTTATAAAAAAAAAGTTGTAAATTTAAGAAGGGTGGCACAATTTAATTTAGGACAGCTGTGGGTGCACATGTACAAGCTTCTAATAATAAAACCTGTTTAGTTTTCGAGTCACTATCACCAGTCTCATCAGTCTCTTTACTACTATAT
>JANRMT010062807.1:55667359-55686098 GCA_026402145.1 Polypterus bichir lapradei | reverse complement strand
GGAGGTCTTCTTGGAGCTGCAGAGGATAGAGAAGAAATGATTAGCACCAGCATCCCCTTTCATCCTGTGGAAGAAGGATGCTGAGGAAGACAGGAGTACAATTAATCACTGTTAGTTTATTAAAGAACTAGCAGAATACCCGCGCTTCGCAGCGGAGAAGTAGTGTGTTAAAGAAGTTATGAAAAAGAAAAGGAAATATTTTAAAAATAACGTAACATGATTGTTAATGTAATTGTTTTGTCATTGATATGAGTGTTGTTGTCATCTCTCTCTCTCTCTCTCTCTCTATATATATATATATATATATATATATATATATATATATATATATATATATATATATATATATATATATATATATATATATACACATACACATATATATGCGTTTGCTATGTCTCTGTTCCAACTGATGGCACATCACAAACATTTGTGGCAAGAAAATGTATTGCATTTGTCTTTCCAAAAGACGGCATGTCACAAACATTAACACTGCTTTTTTGAATACAATATCAAATGGCATAGAACAGAGACATATGCATTGCATTTGTCATTCCAACAGATGGTACCTCACAAACATTTTTAGTAATGCAATGCATTACTACAAATGTTTGTGATGCACCATCTGTGTTCTTTCTAACCCTTATTCTTGACCTTTAATTAAGGATGAATGTTACAATAGCACAGAATATTCAAGAGAAAGCCTTATACATATATATACCTTATACACTGTGACCAGGTTTTAGTGGCTTACTATAGAGCTTCAAAACAATTTATTGTTTACAGTCATCTGTTCAATTTTTCTGTTCCACATGATTTTTTTTTTTGTATCCAAACTCCAAATGTTCCACCAGATAAAGTAACTTAAAGCTGATAGCCATTTAGCGTCAAATGAGTCCAGATTGTAATCTTATCAAAGAAGGAAACATCAAAGATTTTACACTTACTAGGGTGGAACAACATTCATCCAGTACGATATGCAAGTTGGGGTTAGGTTGGGGTTGGGGTTAGGTTGAGTTAACACAGCGACAAAGACTGACCCCTGGCTAGGGTCATATCATCCATATATTTCCACCTTGCACGCTAGGGCACCATTGATAACTATTAGGAATATTTTAGGCCTAATATTTTCTCCTCGATGACTCAAACACATTTGTCTCATCCAAAGTGTTAGACAGAGCTAATAGCTAACGCACCGTCACCTACCATATATAAAATTTTAAATCCATAAGATGAGGGTAAATTTGATCCCAAGGACTATATGACAAACCGCAACAATATTATGATCCACTTCATCATAAACCTTGCTGAAGTCATAACCACTCCTATGGGTAGTTTATATTGACTTTTCAGCTCTATGAAGACAATGCAACAGACTTACAAGAATATCATTAATTAATCTTCCTTTCTTACAGTCATATTATTGTCACTCTATATATTACTAATGCATTATCCACTCAGCTATGGTTCTCTGCTGCTTTAACCAGCAGTGATGTAAGAGACATTAGCCTTGGTTCTTCACAAGAAGGGGCAGGCTTAACAAAGAATTCTTTCCACTCAAGTGGAACCAGTACCTCTTGAAAGAAAGCATTAAGACTATCAGATAAAAGAGGCTTGACCAGAAATTCCATTATGGTCTAATTAGATATAAAATCAGGGCCATGTTTTTTTCTGAGTTGACATTTTGAAATTTACACAATACATTGCATTCATTAATACTAAGAAGTTTACCGTTGTGCCAGAAGCTAGGCTGGTAATTGGGTAAAGTCCAAAGGAAGCAAAGTCTGAGAACTTTCATGTTAATTGACTCAGAAAAACCTCTTCCTCTGTTTATTCAAAAATTGCTTGTTTGTTTCAACATTCAAATATAGAGTAAAGACTTTGGTTTTTCCCAACCACTGTCTTATAATTAATGAGTTTTTAAAATGCTGGCTAATTTTATTTAGTGACACATACAGTAACTGTAAGGCATTGCACTGAAATACAAGAATATGTGAGTCATAAGACTGAGGGGAAATTTCTGCTACTCCATAATTTTTAAAAGCACATTTATGTACATTCTATCCATGATACTATCTTCCTGATCAAAGCACTATGAAGTCTTCCATGAATAAAATAAATATTAAATAAATTAATTTATCCAATATATTTTTCATCTTACTACTATGTCACTGAAAATTGGAAAACAGTCTGAACAGTTAAAATAAAAGCAATTTAATTTTGACAGGCTCTGTATTGTCACGTGGGCAACATATGATCCTTTGGAAAAAGTTTCAATGAAGCTATGATGTGAAAATGATCTACTGTTTAATATGGATGCGGAAATAAAAACACACAACGTTAATAAAAATAGACCACAGACACTTCAGTTTTGCACATAAAACATGTAAAATAAATTCATATTCTAGCACTCAACCATTAATGAAGCCGTATTCTTAAAAGCAGGCATAAAAATTAATGGTGATAGATATAATGCAGAATTTTGAAATTTGTAAGCATTTCTTTTAAGTCAGAGTTTTGGAAACAACCCCAGCAGGTATTTAATAGGCATAAAAGCAGCAAGATCAGAAACAATTCTATCAGTGTTGATTTATTTCAACTTCTTTTCTCAAATGTTTATCGGCTTAATCATGTTTGGTGTTATTTGTATTGCATATGCAGGGTGTTCATTTAATTAATTATGGTTCATTAAGAATAACAGATGCTGGGATGGGGACATCCTTTGGTCAGTGTTACGGTGGGATAAACATGCTGGTTAGTTTTATTTTACAGTTTTGGAGATTAATTGAGTTTTTCTTTACAATAGCAATACAACAATTAATTAATTCCAACATCAATTTCAACCTGTAAGGATATAATTTCTGTGATTACAACTTTACACTGAAGGCCAGTGTTTAATATATTTTGGCTGTAAGTGCATTCATTAATCAATTAATCGATCCACTAATTTGTAAACTAGGGTAATGGGGCAGGAACAGGCTAGGTTTAGAACAAACAATAGTGTAAAAAATACATAGTAATGTAAATTCTAACCCAACATTTAAATGCAAAAGTAAAATGAGCGCCACATTAAAAATAGCTCGCCTTAATGCTAGAAATATCAAAAATAAAACAAGTGAGTTGGAGTTGTATGTAGCTGAGCATAATTATGATTTTAGAGCAATAGCAGAAACCTGGCTAATCAACAATGACGTGGTTGAGTACAACACAGAGGAATATACAATTTTTAGGAAGGACAGACAGAAAAGAAAAAGAGGCGGGGTTGCTGTTTATGTCAAACAGGATTTAAATGCAATTCCTCTTCAGTTGTATGATGAGACCCATCTTAGTGAGGACATGTGACTTCTCCTGGAAAGCATTTGGGAAAGAGGCCTTATTTTAGGAGTGTGTTATAGACCACCCAATTCAGGCAATAATTTCAACACACATCTTTTTAGTAATATTAAAAAGAATATTTACAGGGGGATATTATTGTCATGGGAGACTTTAACTACTCAAATATTAACTGGGATGACCTCACAAATAGCAGAGCACAGGAGTTTTTAGAAGTAATCAGTGATTGTTTTTTAACACAGTATGTTAAAGCACAAATGTGTGAAAAAGCCTGCCTAATTTTTTTTTTTGTAATAATCAGTGTAGATTTGAAGGTATATGTAGAGGTGACTAAGCCACTATGGTCAAATGACCATAATATAATACAATTCACAGTGTTTTGGCAGAGTGCGCAACCAAAGACTAAATCTATTAAGTTTAACTTTGGCAGTGCAAATTTTGAGCAAATAAGGCAAAGTCTAAGGAGCATCGACTTGGATAATCTTTTAAGTGTGAAGACGGTTGAGGAGCATTAGAACAAGTTTAGAAAAGTTTTACAGGTAAGTTTTAAAAAAACACCACAGTGGGTTAATAAAGAGTTAAAAAAGAAGCTGCAAATGAAAAAAAAGATCCATATAAGGAGTATAAGACTAATAACTCCAATGTGAACTCCATAAGGGTAACTAATAAGAAGGATATTAGGGAGGCATAAAAAGCTAGAGTGGAACGTGGCAGATATGGTGAAAAATGACCCATAGAGATTCTTTCAGCATTTTAATAGTAAAAGAACAGTCAAGGAGGATGTGAAGTGCATAAGGAATAGTAGAGGGGAATTAAAAAATAAAGACAGTGAAAGAGCAAACAATCTAAACTCGCATTTTTATAAAGTCTTCAAATGGTGGGAAGTAGATAACCTCCCAGAGGTAAAAGGCACTATTAACACTAACATTCCTGAAGCCTACAAAAAAACTCATAATCCCAGCCCACCTTAAATCCCTTCGCACCTCTCTGTCAGCGTCTTTTGTGTTGTTAATGCGTCGATCAGCACAACCAGCAAGCAGCCTGCTATCCCATTGCTGCAGCTCAATTCGCAAAGAAGGTTCTCAGTGCTCAGTGTTTATCTTGGAGTGAAATGCCTGGACCTGTATAGGGTAAATAATCTATCGTTATTTGGAATACATACATTTCATGTGTGTTCCGTATCTACAGCAATCTATATTAACACGACGCTAATACTGAAACGTTTTTCATGTCTTAGTAATAAATGACAAAATGTAGACATGAAGTGTAGAATGTGTGAAGCCTGGTGTCCAAATATCAAATGAACACTTTCACAAAAGATACAAGTATAACTAAACAAGTATGCTTTTATGCAAGAATATAACCAAAGAAAAAGAAAGTGCGTGAGGGTAGCCTATCGATATGACATCTTCGGTGGTGCAGTGGTAAGAATTGCTGACTTGTAATCGAGAGGTCACTGGTTTGATCCCGGCAGCCTGCCAAATTTACTGTAGTGAGTTGTTCTTATTGTTAATATTATACAATAAAAACATACATTTTATTTGCGGCTCTAACAGCATGTGTAAATTTATAGTACTTGTAAAAGTTAGAATTTTTGTTTAGTTTTTTTCTCTCAGTCACATTCACGCTCCCACAACCCCACCCCCCCCAACCTGATGCTGTTTTCAGATAAAAATGTAGTATAACAAACTTGTTTTATTACATCAACGTTTTATTTGAAAACATCGTCAGATCTTGTGCGTGAACGAGACTGGGTTGGGAAAATTGTGGATGTGAATTTTTTTTTTAATCAGTTTTATTCTTGAGTGTTCCTGCTCATGCTGAATTAGTATGCACCTTCTGCTCCATGATTACAGTGAAAAAAAGAGACATTGGAAAATATGACATTTGGAATAATTTATTTTACTGAAAAACAGTAAATTTGGCAGGTGTCCAGAATCGAACTAGTGACCTCTTGATTATGAGTTAACAGTTCTTACCTCTGCACCATGGAAGGTGTCATATCAATAGCCTACCCTCACGCGCTTTCTTTTTCTTCGGTTATATTCTTGAATAAAAGCACACTTGTTAAGTTATACTTGTACCTTTTGTGAAAGTGTGTATTTGATATTTGGACTTCAGGCTTCACACATTATACACTTCATGTCTACAAATTGTCAATTATTACTAAAACATGAAAAATATTTCTGTTTTAATATGTTTACATAGATGGTTGTAGACACAGAAGACACATGAAATGCATGTATTCCAAATGACATGATATATTATTTACCCTATACAAGTCCTGGCATTTCACGCCGAGATAAACACTAAGCACTGAGAACCTTTTTTACGAATTGAGCTGCGGCAGTGGGAGGGGGGATAGTATAGCAGGCTGCTTGCTGGTTGTGCTGATCGACGCATTTACAATACAAAAGGCACTGATGGAGAGGTAAAAAGGGATTTAAGGTGGGTCGGGACTACGTGTTTTTATGCAGGCTTCAGGAGTTCTAGTGTTAACGATGTACTGAGGGATTTAGAAATATTAGAGGCAGATTCACTGGAAGGATGACGCCCGTCCTCTTGCTGCATCCAAACGGTGCCATCTTTCTCCTTTACGCCTGGTGCAGCTGCGTTGTTCTTATATGTGAGTGGATGTTTCTTGCAGGGAGGGCTTCTGTTTCTTTCTCCAATGTAGAGTCCTCATCCTCATCTGAGTTCACCTGTTATAGCATGCCTTTACTTGAAAACTAACAGTGTCAGATCATGGGGAAGCGTGAACGTGACTGGGAGAATCATTGTGAATAATGAAACAAAATGCTAACTTTAACAAGTACCATAAATTTACACCGGCTGTTACAGACTCAAATCAAATGTATGTTTTTATTCTATAATAGTAAGAGTAAAAGCAGTTCACTTCTCAAAATGGAGGCATCCAGGATTTAACCAGCAACCTGTTGATTACGAGTCAGCAGTTCTTACTGCTGCACCACCAAAGCTGTTGTGTGTGCATCAATATTGCACCCTAATGCAAGTTCTTTTTCTGCAGTTATATTCTTGAATAAAAGCGTCCTTGTTTGTTATACTTGTACCTTTTGTGAAAGTGTTTATTTGATATTTGGACTTAAGGCTTCACACATTATACACTTCATATCTACATTTTGTCAATTATTACTTAATCATGAAAAATGTTTCTGTTTTAACAATGTGTTTACATACATTGCTGTAGACACGGAACACACATGAAATGTATGTATTCCAAATAACGATATATATTTACCCTATACAACTCACACGGAGGTAAACAGACTTGAGCGGAGAGAACTTTCTGCCCTTTCTATCTTGGTGGGGTGATGGGATAGCAGGCTGCTTGCTACTTGTGTTGATCGACACATTTACAACACAAAAGACGCTGACGGGAGGGGTGTGAACAGTTTTAAGGTGGGCTGGGATTACAAATTTTTCATAGGCTTTGGTAATTCTAGTGTTAGTGATTTTTTCAGGTGGCTTTTAAACAATTCAAACACCCATATGTTGGTAACAAACATGACAACAAACATACAAATTGGCATCATCCTCAATGAAAGTCCAAAGACAAAACAGCAACACATTCAATGTTTAAAACCCCATATTATGACATATTTAGAGTGACCAGTCAACAACACCAGCATGTCTATGGAAAGTGGAAAAAGACAAGAGTACCTGGTGAAATCTTATGAAAATATTTGTGAATGTAGAAAATGTACACAAACAGTGAAAAGGCCAGGAATTAAATCAATTCTTCAATGACCAGAGACTCAGCCTTTATTGAAGATTTTACTGAACAGCTTCAACACATTTGCAAACCACGGTTGATTTCCAGGACAACACTATTTTACAAAAAATCCTTAAGTTTAATTTTCAGATTGTCATCTGAAGTAACTGAAACTGTCACTATAGAGCTCCCTCTATTAGCTCCAGGCGTGATTGCATTACTGAGGTCCAGTCCTTTTGGTTTAGGTACAGTACATGCTCTGGCAAAGAGAAAAACAATAAAAACAAGAAGAAAGTGGACCAGAAAATGCTGACTAAATTCAAAGTCAAAAAAGCAAAGATATCAAAAACCAAAAGGACTAAAATAAACTGAAATGCTGAAGCCCCTAAACAACCTCAAAGTCTTAGTCAAAATTCACACTAGTTTCTAAATTAAAAAATTCCATGAGAATTCTGTACCATGAGAACAGAAAATGGTGGCATGTAAACAATAAAATAACAGTAAAAAAAACAGTACCAAATATAGAAGACAGAAAGAAAATGAAAATGAAACTAAATTTCACCATCATTCAGAATCTAAAAAAAAATCATAATAGGATGGTTTCCATGGTGTACAAGAGGGGCACATCTGAATCCCCTGTACAATATGACGGTTTGAAGGAAGTCATTTGGGGCCTCGTG
The DNA here is from genome assembly GCA_026402145.1 of Polypterus bichir lapradei. Taxonomy (NCBI): domain Eukaryota; kingdom Metazoa; phylum Chordata; class Cladistia; order Polypteriformes; family Polypteridae; genus Polypterus; species Polypterus bichir. Next base: position 55,678,352 of record JANRMT010062807.1, on the reverse strand, counting down.
TATAAATGGTGCGTACACACAAAAATGTTGCGTACTCCCATTTCCACACTCAAATCGCGATGTATAAAACATAAAGTTGGCGTAAAGTCACACATATTTTCACGTGGGCTCAAACCCTGGCATACGCAAGTTCTCCTCTCAGTTTGCAAACTGGCAGCATCCAGTGTCAAAGCAGTGCTTTGGTTTCCCTTTCTTTTTTAGATCCCTGACGCAGCTTTATCAAATACACTGAAATTAACTGCATATTGTTTATTAGTTTAAGGCATCTGATTGTAATTAACCTATAACAATATAATGGTCCACGGAACTATTCCAAATATCATTGCTGCTTTAGCGTTGTTCCTCTCAATGCACCACTCGGGGTATTTATATCACTGTATCTGAGTGTGGAATCACAGCTCTACAGCAGCTGATCAGAAAGAGAATTATCAGGATACAGCTTCAGAGTCTTTCCTGTACAGACCTCGTGGTTCAGAAACAGTTTCATCCCAAGAACTATAAATGCACTCAATCAGTCCATCAAATGCTCCTTATAGAGCTGTTTGTACTTATAAATACAATTATTTCATTGTAAACTTGCGATACAGTTATAATATTGCACAACCTGAGCCACTTTATAAAGCATGTATTTACATATGATGACAATATCATTTTTAAGATGAAATGCAGCAAAATATTTTTATTACATTATACAGATAAAATGTTAACATTATTTAAATAATATATATTGTTAATAATTAAACATGTGAGGACACAGTGTCATAGCATTAGCAAGGAGTTGGCGCCACGTTCAAGGATTGTTCCTGCCTCGCACTGTATTCTTGCTGGGGCTGGCACGACACTGGAAGGATAGATGGATAGAATAATTAAACATGTACTATGAAGATATTTCAATGTTTCCTAAAAGTTTTGTAGAATCGGCATTCTAAGCTTACAGGTGACTTAACATCTATTACAGAGCTGATTGTGTGGCGATTGGTTACTTGGAGAAAGAAAAGTAAGGACAGGAATTGAGAATTTGTTAGTACGTTTGAAAGAGACAGTACTGCTGCAATACATTATTTCATCGAAGGTCACGCATGGCGCAGCAAGCATCTTGTTTGAGGCAGTGTCTGGACAGGGCGCCAGCTCGTCACTATCACTGCGCTACTGTGTTCCCACGTTTAATAACATGCTTTAACTCCTATCATCAAGAAAATGATATCAAGTATAAATCTGGGTATTTTAATTATTCAGAGAGCCGTAATATCACAAATGTAATGGATTCTGTGCCCTATCAGAGGAAGAGAAAGCCCATTTAAAAAGCACATAGTGATTCACACACATAGAGCACATAGAAGAACACATACAAAACAAAGCATTTAACGTGCTACTTTAGTTATGATAGTATTTGAGAAACTAGTAAATTAAACGATTTAAAGATGAAGTTTATAATGTTCTACTTTAATGACAAAATAAACTACATGATTAAAGTGGAAATTTCGAGATTAAACTTGACATTTTGAGCTTTTTTCTCACTGTGTCTCTATTTTTCTTTTCTCTGTACTCTAACGAGTTTTCATATGACACTCAGACGGTGGGCTACGACTCACCTTTTCACAGTGACTTTGATATCTGACAGATTCTTTTTTATTTTGTGCATTGTGCAACTTTGTGAACTTGAGCTTTCGAGTTTCTCCAACACTCTATGTCACTCAATCAACTTCCTTTTGTTGTTTATACCATTGTTTAAACCAACAAATAGCACGTTTTTCCTTGCCTCCACTTGGTATTCTTTGAAATTTTTCTATTTTCCCCCGTGCTTTTGCCATTGCCTTTTTGCCTTTTCACAGAATGCTGAGCTTAAGGGCTATTTATATTGATTTGCTTATTCAAAGAGGCATAATTCTGGGAGGAGTTGAGGTGGGGCAGCAGGCGCATGCATTACTTTTCACGCTGACCGGGATTTATGAAATGGAAGAACGTGGAAGTTAGCGTTCGCACAGATTTAAGCATCTGTATTTCTGGTTTTGTCCATACGCCATGTTTTAGTGTGAATTCTACGCACGCCGTTATGCATGAGGCCCCTGGTCTTCTCTTCTTTCATAAAATCTCAGTGAAAACAAAATATATATAATGAATAATGAATATATATAACGAATATATAACAATCAGTCTACACTGTAACATGGAAGAGTTCTCCATTTAATAATGCCTTTCTCTTTTATACCCTTCTGGGCCTGTCCCCATTATACCACAGGCCTATGTCACTTCTTTTACTTCTGGCTAACCCATTCACAGTCATGCAACCTGTGTGTTTTGTCTAAATATATGTATGTTTTTGTGTGTGTGTGTATATATATATATATATATATATATATGTATATATATACACACACACACACACACTCACATGCACACTATATATGTAGTATATTTGTATGTACATATGGCCTTAAGGAAAAGAGCAAAGTGCAAATTTGCTTTCAGAATTTACACTGCAAATGTCTGTTTAGTGTAGTGTTTTTTGTCAACAGACAAATGAAAGAACAGAATAAAGTTCAACACTTTGGCTCTATAACTTTGCCTTTGTTTCCTCATTGTCGCCCCTGATAGTTGTCTCAATGATTTACTGTAATTACCTCAATGGAACCTGCAACATGCAGTTGAAAGGCTTAAGATTAATGAGGAAGCGATAAAAATGTAACAAAACCTGCATTCTGTAATTAATCGCTCCTGAAATTAGGTTCCTCTTCATGTCACAGCTTTGCTCCTTAGGGATTTCATTAGCAAAAGAGAAATAAATGGGTCCGCTACTGTCACACAGTGAATCTTAAATGGGTATAGGTGTCATGCAGTAATTAGCTGAATCACTAGTAGTGTCTCCCAGACAGAAATAAAAAAGAGAAGAGAAACGCAAAATATGTGAATAAAGGAAAAAGACCAAATAAAAATATATTTCTTCTGCTTTGTTATATATGAATCTCATAGTTTCAAACTGTGCAAGACTTTTTTAAAGACAGACAGTTTCCAGTCCTGCTTCAACCTTTTTCATAAAATGGATATCAAATGTCTTTTTTTTCTGAAGTCAATTAAATACAATTTACGTAGTTCTCGTTTAACAAATGGTACTTTTGCATACCCATTAAGAGATCTGGCCTACTTAGCACACTTACAGCCACACTTTTGCACATCTTGTTGGGAGTTTCCATGGCCATACAAATTAAACATTTTGGAGCTTTTTTAACATTATGAAAGCCTGTCAAAGTATTCTAGTAAGAATAATCATGTCCTGAAAATTAACTAGCTTCATTCAAACCATGATTTTTTTAAAATTAAAAAACATTACTACAAGTGGGTCTCAATTTATGAACAGTGGCCACTAGAGGGTGTAACAAAGCCCTAAACCTTTGACACAACTACAAAGCCACAATTCTGGGGATCAAATCACCTCTTTTATTAATTTAAATACAATTATTAAAGGCTTCATTCCACCTGAACACATAGCGCACAAGTGTTAGACTTTTCTTTCCCTCCTCCACTCCTCCCAAGTGAGTTTTTTCCTCCCTTCTACTTGGCTGAATAGTGTGTATTTGCTGCTTTTATTCCGAACATAGGAGTACTTCCAACGTCAGAGCATTGCACCCAGGGATCATTTTTGGGTCAGGCAGAACTGCCATAAATTAAGGGAGTCCTTTCTTGTAAGCGCCCTCTGGTGGCATCCAAAGAACCCAATTGGACTGCCCACCAAGTCTACTATACTGGTCTCATGCTGCCCTGCAGATATCCAAGGCAGAGCCACACCAGGAGAGTACTGAAACATAGAAAATGGGGAAAAACTGCTGTCTTTGTGAAAAGGCAGACTCCCTTTGTCCATCCAGTATTCTTGAAACTGATGTAGGGAGCAACCTTTATTCAATTCAGGACTTGAAGCTGGACTGGATGTCTGTTTCTTAATTATATTGTCCTTCAATGCCAACCTGCTGGCTGTAGGAAGTAATGTTTGGTAGGATGTTTTTTTTTTATCCACATGTATCATCCATCCTCATGGCCTCCCAACCTGGTAAGGTTACACCAGCTGGCATGCCAGCCTATCCATGACAGAATAAATTCCATTTCTGAGGATGTTCATAATCTGATTTTGTACTTAAGTAAGAACTTGCATTTAAAAATGTCTATTAATGGGATATTAGGAAAAATACGGTACATAATGCTTTATTACCTATTTACATTAAAACATTTTAAATGAATGAGCAAAACATTAAATAATTCAAAAAAATTTGTACCATGCTATGTACAGTAAGTCGACCTTATACTTAAACATCCTGCAGTTTTTGATAATAATGCAGAAGCTCTTGGAGTTGGAAAGGGTACGATTATGGCTTAAAAATCAACCACTAACTGATAAGAAATGTACTGTCTCTGCTGAGGAATCGCTCAGGATGCCAATTTCTTCTCTCTGAAACAGCAAGGCTGGGATGAATATTTAGAAGGCAGCCAATTATAAGCAGATGGTTCCTACAACTCAGTTTATGGGCCAGCTGTTCATCTAACTGCTTACCAATGACATAAGTTATTGCAGGGCTGCATGTACTGTTCGTTACATCTGGTGACATGTGAACAAAGAAGCTCAAAATGATTGAAATTGGTAACTACGTATTGCACTCTACTGTGCCTTAGTTTTAGTGACAGCAGCTACATATTTATCTGTCAAAGCTGCTTTATTTGTAAGTAAAGAACAGAACTTGTTATTTGAAAATTGTTGAAATTTCAGTAGAAAAGAAACTTTTTGACTATTATGTGCTTGTATCTGTGGAAATGCAGTTAAGACAAGACCATGTAACTCAAGATCCAAATGTACTCTAGTGGCCACACAATTCTGTTCTGGTATAAGAATTTATGAATAATAATAATATTGAACAAAACCAATGGTGGAGAAACCACCATGACCATGCAATGAAAATTGCTTAACTGAGGAGGAAAAAAGCCATAGGAAACAGGCAGAAGTGTGAATATAAGAAAAAACAATTGAAAACCAATTGTCAAAGCCCAAAATGATCAAAGGAGCCAAAGGTTCAGCTGCCAGAGGAGTAGTCTAATTCTAAGGATGTCTGCATGTTCCATAACAACCATGCTAGGACTGCTGTGCAACCGTCTTAAATACTGGAAAGGCGGTGGCATCACATATGGTAACGAAGATCCCATGACTGGCAGCAAGCGCATTAATTACGTAAAAGAAGTCACAAGTTCAGTTCAAGTCCATTATTCTTAAAATATATATCACCAACATATGTCTTTTCTTTCTCTTCCAAATTGAATCAGACTTAACAGCAGAATACCTTGAAGATCTGGGGGGTATTTTTCATACGTGGATTACTCGTTTAGCCAGATGTAATTGTTGACGATTTGGCATCATCCTGGATCTGTTGGTTTTTCAAAACTCTTGCTGAATGTGTTGTCTTAGCAGCACATCCAAATCCTCAAACCTGCTCGGAGCAGGTTTGTTCTATGTAAACAAGGATTAGCTCACACACTTAATCAGTTTCCGTGCATGGAATTCATTCAGTCATGGCTTCACCATTCATGAATGAGCAACCAATTGATATTGGTTAGCAAATTATAAGAAGAGAATTTCATATAGAGAGGGTTTTGCACGATCTGCAAGATCATTTATTGCTCCCGGAGGAAATTCTTTTCAAAAGATACCGCTTTACCTGAGGGGGAATATTGTACCTCAAAGATTTATTTGCACCTTATATTTGAAGTCAAACTAGGCAAAGTTGGGCTCTTACAACCACACAGACAGTATGCATTGCTGTCTGCATTTGCACTTTTTTATATACTGTAGGCGATGCAGAAAATCTATCTAAAAGTGCAGTTTGCCAGGCAATTCCTAAAGTCTGTTTGGTTCTGAAATATTTCCTTCGGGTTTTCATAGTGTTTCCTGCATGTGCAGATGGTAAAAGAGGCATTTCATGCCATTGCAGGTAGGTAATACACAGGCAATAACACCCACAGTTCCATAAAGAATCTCACAATCAGCCTAACATTCTCATTACCCAGGATTTCCAAATGTGATTGGGGCACATGGAACTGATCAGAGTGGAGTTTGATCAAACATTATTTGGAAAATGTACCTCTCCTCTTGATGAATAATCAGACATAGTGTCTTCATCAAATATTTGACCTTCGTCAATATCTCGTTGGTCAGACACAGGTTCTAGGGGTATGACATTCCCTGCAACTGACCCAACAAAAAAAAAGAGGGCTATATTAAACATACCTATGGCACACATTGAGGACAAATATATGCAATGACCATCCTTTACCTGAAATTAAGTGACCACTGCATCCTGCCACTGGTTCTGAGGAGGAGGAGCTTTCCCCTGGAATGCCCTCAGAAACAGGGCGATGGGCATTTAGCTGGAGAGCCAACTCTTCTGCAGGGGTTAGGTCTGGACTGTGTGGACCTTCACCTGTTTTTTGCTTGTCTGCCTTCTTATTAGCTTTAAAATTAATGTTTTTTATATTATATATGATTCTTTATGTCAACAATTCTTTAAATAGTTATATACCAATACCAATATTTACCAGTTTGAAGTATATTCTTGTACTTCGCTTTAACCTGTTCCCATGTTCTCCTTGTGCTAACGTTTGATCTGAAATTATGACATATTAAATAATAATTAATTTGACACATAGGAAATGAAACGCTGCATTCAGTAAGTACAATGCACACTACTTAGCATTTAATTTGTCAGTTAACTTTTTGCCAGCCGTCTTTTTTGGTTTGGGCTGCTTTTGCAGTGTTATCCCTTGTGCATATTAAATCTTGAAATTCTTCATATCCTTCAAGTAAAAGTTTCTTCTCCTCTTAGGTGAAAAAATGTGCCCGTTCTTTCGTCATTTTGTTGCAGCCTATTAAAATCTTGCTGATCATGTTTTCAAGACTCAATATATATGGGCTTTTCAATCAGCGCAGGCACACGCATTCATCTCGGATGATTGGATCCAGCTAGACTAATCTACTACACAGCTGCATTTGAAAAACTGACTTATCCAGGATGAGTTTCACCGGCATTAACTCATCCAAGATGAGGCATCTGATCTCGGATGATTTAAGCGATGTACGGAAAATACCTCCCTGGTCATGGGTCATGATAAATTATGAATAAATCTGGCCATTTGTGATATGCATCTTCTGTACATCAACACATGAGTTATAGAATAAGCATTAGAGTTCTGTCAAGTTTTTCTGTGAGTTAAATGTATTACGGTTCATATTTCTTTGTAAATAATTTATTGTTTCCATTCTTTCTGTTTGTCCTATTGATAGAATCGTTCTGTGTTTTACATCACATTTTGCATTCGCTTCACTCCTAGGTAAACCAAGGTTCACCATAGGATACGGAGAGAAAAAAAAATTGTAAAAATGTACTGTAGTAACTGTCAAATAAAATAACTACTGAAAAGCCAGCTCTTTCCATAAGCATCATATTTCATGAACAAATAAACAAAAGAACATTACAGTTACTTATAATACTAATAAGTTGCTTTATCAATAAGTCACTATTACTTGGACGAAATATATTGTAATATAGTCTACCTTAACTACAGAGTATTTTCAGCATCACGCTGAATTAACTATAAATTATAATTCTTATGATGTAGTTTGGAGCAAAGTTCAGTTATGTGTAGATAATGTGAACATCAGAAGGCAGCTACTCAAAAATGGTTTAGGAGCAAACAAATCCAATTTATTCAGGGAAGGTGAAAGTGTAAGCAGAGAACTGTGATGATACGTGACCACAGTCTGTTTCTCAAAGTAGGCATTGGCTGCTTGCTCTGTGTTTCTGGGATTTCGTCCAAAGTGATAATACTGCTGTCCAAGTTCTGACAATATTTATAAATGCAATAAATGCATCACAACCCAAATGACACTATTAAACAGGCCTGCTTTTCAACATTGTGTTGTACAAATCTAAAGTATTTTAATGACTAATAAAACTGTAAATTCTAAAACCCAAAAATTATTGATTATCTGATATTGCCTTAAAGAATTGCCAAAAGGAGTGGAAAACTAACAAAAACAAATAAAACTCACAATTATTTAATTTATTAAGTTTTAAATAAAAGGAGATGCAAAAACAAATATAAAAAACTCCATAGACACAAAAAGAAAAATTCTAAAACTAAGTATCAAATAACTAAACATGGGAAACTAAAATGTCAAAGAAAAGAGCAACGGCAAAGATAACCAATACAAAAAAAAGAAAAAAATTGCCAAATTTAAAAACAAAAAAACCAAAATATTATGGCTGCAGTGGGCTGGCACCCTGCCCTAGGTTTGTTCCTGCCTTACGCCCTGTGCTGGCTGGGATTGGCTCCGGCAGACCCCCGTGACCCTATGTTAGGATATAACGGGTTGGACAATGACTGACTGACTGACTAGCAAAATATTATAGAATGAATAATTATTTACTTAATTCAAGGCTTTGTCATGTTTACTTGGATATTTTGTAAACATACAGGATTTTCAAGTATAAGGAATCCAATTATGGCATCTGAATTTGAATTCAGTTCAAAGTTATGAAGATTATTTGTTGCAGTTTTCCCCCACCATTTTGTTTTGGTTAGATATGTGGCTATGTTGTGTATCCTGTTTTTAGGACACAGCTCCTGGTTGCCAGGGCATGACTCAGAGGTGGTGGCATCTGACGTCATTGACACAATGAGTTAAACAGTCGATCGGATAGACACAACCTTTTTTACTAGCAAAATTGCACTTATATTAGTCTTTTTGGTTTATGATCTTTTTGCTCTGAAATTCTGACCATGATGGGTTTTTTTACAGTTTGTTTTTTTTCAGTAGTGTTTTGACTCTTTTGGTAAAACCTTAAAAACATATTTATGAGAAAGGAATAAAATGAGTAAAATTAAAATTTGGGAGTGGGGGCAAACTACAAAATGACAAAAAATAAAAAAGACCAGAAAGCAAAAACACAAAATCTCTCAGTGTTTTCACCCTTTCAGAGACTCCTTATTCAAAACTCTGTTAACACTGCTTTAATTGTGTGGCTTCCATTCTCTAGAACTCTGTCCCAAGATCTATCTGTTAGGGGGTCACCCCTCCTTTACCATGTCTGTAATTATTTACGTTCCCTTAACTGTACATATTGCAATGAATTCTTAAAAGAGAACAAAATTATCATAATTGGACAGTTCTGATTACACTGAACTAGTGAACAATATTGTCCCTATAAAACTTGATCAGAGCATCAGTAGACAATTGTTTTACTTATTTCAAGTAAAGAAGATAAAAGTTTCATTGATCATACCACTGTAGAATGATGGATAGTTAATGTTTGGGGGGTCAGTCTTCACCAGAAACAAAATGAGAAGTATAAAAGCAAAGCTATCTAAATAAATATTCAACTGGAATAATACATTTCCAGAATTAAAAGAAAAAGGAATCAACAAGTAAATCATTATTTGATTTTATGCATTCCATACCTGATAAATAGCAAAATCAAGTAATGTTTCCGTCAAGCTTTGTGATACTTACTAAAATTAAAAACAAAACAAAGAGTAATTAATTATCTTTTTTGAAAAATAGTAAAAGTGTTTACAACATATAAGGATTTTAAAAGTAGGAATATATATATCTAAAGGATTGAATTAAATTTTTTATTTTAAAATAAAAAATAATTAAAAAAATATTACATTGTAAAGCAATTTGGTCAAAAGTATATCAAATAAAATTCAGTGGATGAAAGGAAATTATTTAAATGCTGCAGGATGCCTCAGCATTACTGTCTTCCTTCATTATACAGAAACTTATTCTAATAATGCAGAGTCTGCAAAATAAACCAAACAATTAAAAAATGCTTGATATCAGTTGTCAAAGCAGGAAAAGTGTATGCTGTTTAAAAACTACATTCCCCTGGGCACACCATGAAGCTGGCAGCTGAGAGCTCTGGTCCATTAAAGAGATTAAATCAAGCCATTTTTTGGCTGTTTATAAGGCTTGATTGAAGAAACAACATGTCTGTTTGTTTTGTCTTATTTATGGCAATGGTTTACTATTTTCCCCACAGATCCTTCCGATCTCAATTAAACTCACATTTGATGCATACTATGTTTAGTACAAGGATGAAGCTTTTCAAAATGTCATGTTTCTACCATTTTGCCATTTGAGAAAATGTGTGGGATTTCTCATTTTTTGTGATTATTGGTATAGTTTAGCAGAACAAGTAAAATGACTTACTTTGGAGATGGAAAACTGTAGTTAAACTCTGAAACCGAGAGGAAGCTTTGTTCAGTGGTGTAAGATTTGACCTTTGGTCAATACTCTCCCCTTAATGTATCCTCTTCTCTACCTCTGTCAACTTTCCAAATTGAATCAGACTTTTCATTTTCAAATTCAAGCAAGATTTGCAATGCATAGTTGCTGTTTTCTCAATTAATTAGCATTCATTATCTTGGAAAACCTACTAATGCATTATTGCTGTTAGAATTAATACATTGCATCTATGAATTGACTAATTCTAGCAAGATTGGAATGGAGAGAACCCCATGAGGAAAACAAGACACCCTTATGGTCAGAAGCCTGATTATCACTAAAGAGGGGCATCTAACTCAATTAGTTAAGATGGTTGAACTCTGTACTCTGAATCCAGAATCTGTGTCCAGCAGGTCAGAGTGAGGACTTTCAACTGAGAGGGACAAAGTCTGAACAAATTTCTTAACTGTGACACTCATGCATATCCAATTGCATAATATTTGGTTAAGCTCCCTTTACAATTAACCAGTTTGAATGCTGTGCTACTTTATTACCCTTAGATGACCTGATGATGATTTTTTTTTTCCTTTTTATTAATTTTATTGCAATCCATACAAATCAATCAAGTTTTTACAAAAAGAAAAATTGAGTTAAGAACAAATCGATCCCCACCCCTGAGAGAGACAGCAAGCCAAACGGCGTGAAATTTAAGACCTGTAAACATACCTAAAT
>JANRMT010062807.1:55599382-55637359 GCA_026402145.1 Polypterus bichir lapradei | reverse complement strand
TTCAAGAATCTACATGCTATCACAAGTGCAAATAAAATCTGTCTCTGCCAAGGTCTGGGTTCAAATTGACCTGGGGGAAGTGGGCAGAGGATGCACAACTGGTCACTTATGTCTTTTGTGGAATCTGCCCCTTTATTTTAATGAAAGTGCTAATTTTTCTTTTTAGTTCTCTTTTTTCCCTTATTTCGGTATATTAGGCTATTTGGAAAATCTGAACTAGCCCAATGCACAACCCTGTCATTTCTTATCCTGGGCTTTGGATTGGGCAATGGAAGATAGATTCCCTGGAAAAATTATTAACATTCTTAAAGATATATATGTAGACGACCGGAGCTGTGAGCATGAAGGACAAATAATCAAGTTGTTCAATATGAAGATATGGGTTAGCTGTGTTATCTTGCCCATCATCATCCTTGTTGTCATAGACTGGGTAATGAAGAAAGCCAATGAGGATAGCCCATGAGGACTGGTGTGGGGTCTGACAGCCTGACTGGAAACTGTGACTTTGCAGATAACATTGCAATCTGACATGAATCAGACTGCAGGAATTTTGTTACTTAAGATACACCTTGGCAGTACAAAAGAGATTAAGGTTAATACCCAAAGTGCAATGAAGACAAGAGTGCATGGGATAGAGCTGGAAGAAGTAAAAGATTTCCAATATCTGGGCAGCTAAATATCAGCCATCAGTAACAGAAAGAGAGAAAGTGAGAGAGAGAGAGAGAGATTACCACCAGAACTGGTCAGGCAGCCCAATTCTTTGATGGACTCCAGAATTTTCAGAAGTCACCAGCTCTTCAGGCCATATCAATTTGAATATTTATAGGTCCAGTGTATGTTCAGTCCTTCTCTGTGAATCACAAAAAGGAGAATAAACAAGAAGATTAAAAGCTGACTCAAAGGGTTCAAGCACAATATCGCTGATGAATCTTCAAAATCTGCTGAGAACAGAGCGTCATCAACCAAGAAATAAGCAGTAGAATAGGATCCATCTGCATTATTGATGAAGTGAACCAGAAACTCTGGAGTTGTCTAGGCCATGTATTATGGATGGACAAGAATAGACACCTGTATGTTGCTCTCAGATAGTCCACATTAGGGAGGAGAAAAAGAAAGAGATGAAGACCATTGAACCCATGGAGAAGGACTGTTGAGGAAGAAATGAAAGCAATGAGAAAAACTTGGAAGGAAATCAACTGTCTTGCTTAATATCATGAATGCTGGAGAACAGTTGTTAGTGCTTTATGTTTAAGCTGGAGTGCAAGACTATTATTAATAAGATAAATACAGCAAATGTAGTTGAGTAAATGAACGTGTTCTGTCATTAACCAATTTCATGTCCATGGCTTGCTTTTGCCTTGAAAATAATATTGCAGGGAATAAACTCTGGTTTCTTGTAACTCTGGGTCTAACTTATTGGGTTCAAAGTTCATGTCCATTGCTGTCTGTATTGAGTTTACTTATTAGCTTAGGTTTTCCTCCCACATCCCAAAGATGTGAAGGTTTAGGGAATCATGTGGTGCTAAATTAGGCTCATGTGAGTGTAAATGGTTTTGTATGGGTGGGTCCCGTGATGATCAAGCACCATGGTTCCTGTCACGTGCCCAGTGCTTCCAGGATAGACAACAGCCTGAGTGCCGCATAATTGGGTTATGCACGTCTGAGAATGTAATATTACTGATCCAATTTATCTATAAAATTCAGGAAAACAAGTATTTTTTTCAAACTTATTTGTTTCAATGCAATTTTAGGTGGTAAAATTCTACCATTAAGACCACCTTAGTTTTTTTTTTTTTTCTGGGGTATAAAGCAATTGCACTGCTTATGATGAGCTATCATTTCCTAATTATGGCCTGCTTACTCAGTAATTCTCCTGAGATTCCTCAACTTTAGCCAAGTAGAGCACCATCGCTGATTCAAAACTGTAATAGTGAAACTCACTTCAAAATTGCAGGAAGAAGGCTGTGAGTCAATCCTCTTGAGAGTTTCAGCATATTTTGAGTTTCTATATCAACCTACGTTAAAAAGAATCAGCCCACATGAAGTACAAAAATAACTCCTGAAATTGGAACTTTGAAATCTGTCTTGCTGACACCTGGAATGAAAGGTTTTAGGAACCTGTAGCAATGACATGTAATAACTATTATATATTTTGTCTTAACAGAGGAGAAAAGTACATTTTCCCTCTGGAATATATGTAACAACAAAAGTTTTATTTTACTTGATGCCTTTATAGAATGAAGACAATCTCAAGGTGCTTCTCAGGCAGAGAGGCAGAGTGCATTTATTGCATATCTATTCTTTATATGTGAATCTTTAAATGAGAACTGAACCAGCGATCTTGTGGTTTATCAACCAGCTGCTTCCAGGTTGCAGTGCATAGCTGCTGCCTTATAAATCTTGAACTTTGAAGTCCTGTACTGCAATATATTGTAATGGATACTATGGTTTAATTTTTAGAACAGTTGAACATTAGAACAATTGTGATAAGAACAGACCATTCAGCCCAAAAAACTTGTCTATTCTATTTGATTAGATCTGCGGTACTCAAATAAAAATCTTGAAGGCTCACTTACCAGATTTTCTTGAGTCACAGGTACAGAGAGCTGCAGTCCAATGAACAAATAAACATAGCTGTTCTATGTCTCCAGAAATGTAAGCATTTTAGTTTTGATGTGAAAAATGACACCTTTCTGTAACCAAGCCTTTAAAATCTGACACAAAAGGTGTGATGAAGACACTCATGTAAGTGGTCATTGGTGAGTCTACTGAAGTAGAATATTTTTTATCATATTCGTAGTGGTGTGATGAAGACACTCATGTAAGTGGTCATTGGTGAGTCTACTGAAGTAGAATATTTTTTATCATATTTGTAGTTGCAAATGCTGATTTATAGCATTATGTCAAGGAAAACATAGTAGCAATTTGAAGGGCCAGTTTTTGCAGAAGGGGAACACTAATCTCCTTTGTGCGGAAAGTGACAGGGACACAGCTTCTCTGAATTGCCTTCAGAGAAAGTTTTTTATTGGAGGTCAATCAACTTAGTTTGCAGTGAAACAGTACTGGCTGTAGTATAGCGGGTCTGCAGCGCATTAACATTGGATGTTTTTAATAAATAAATAATGAACACATTTGCAATGGGGAGTGGAGCAATTGCAAACAATCAGGCGATCACACCTGCAAATGCTCTCCAGAATATAAAAAGGAGACCACAGTATCAGAAAAGGAAAAGAAAAGAGCAAGAGAGAATGGAGGTTAGACAAAGAAAGAAGAGAGGAAGGAGTGTGAATGTGAGTGAGAGAAAGAAAGAGAGAGAGAAAGAGGAAGAGACTGCACACATGTGCTGGTGCGAAGAAAGGAAGCAGGTAGACGAGTATGGAGTTCCATGAAGAGAAGGAGCATGTATGGCCAGTACTCAAGAGGGGGCTGATGGGTTGCTCAGCAGCTGGAGTGACCATTATGCTCAGGAATATGCTTGTGCCAGGAGGAGCCAACATATCAGCAGTGGTGAGAAGACAGAGTGCGCTTTTGCTGGGTGGAGCCTGGATAGGCAGCAGTGGGCACGGAGCTTGGCACAGTGGTTCCCCACATATGCCGTAGGAATGGCAACGGGGGCATGGGCTAGGAGAAGAAGGTTGTCTGCGCCTTCTGGGCTGCAATGTCCGGAGAGGACAAGCCGAAGAGAGGTTAGTTTTAAAGGGGCACCAAGAATAGGTGTGTTTTAAAGATGGTTTCCTGCCTGTTTTTTTAATCTTGTTTTATGGATATTTATTGGGAATAATTTTAACCTCCACCATCACAGACGTTTTATGGATTACTTATTTATTAAATTTTTGAGTACTGCACTTTTTGCATACTTGTTTTGGTTTGTTTATTTTAATAAAAGCACTTGAGCACTTTTCACCATCCCCTTGCTTTGGAGTATTTGTCCTAATTTTCTGAGCTCATCCTGGTCATGACTTCGGCGGTGGTGGGTTGAAGAAGCTCCCGTTGGGACTCAGTAGCATGGAACTGACCCGTATCATCACACTGACCCATTGACAGACTTTATGTGCTTACATGGAGAATTCTGTTATTCCTTTCTGCAAAATGTTTTTCAAAGAGCAGTGGGACTTTGAAGCCAAAGTCTTCAAAGCAAGTTTTGAAATTTTCTAAAATTTTCTAAAAGAATTCAACATAATTTTAATGGTGGTGTTTTTGTTTGTTTGTACCAAACATTCTGGAAAGTGAAGCATGTCCTCCCGTATGTCATATTTAAATACCTGCATGTTTCTCTCAAAAGAATAGACTACGGACATGAGGTCACATATAGTGGGTAACGTTTCTGTCTTTCCAGGATGTGAGTTTTTCCTAATTTGGACTTTAAATGGTCTACTAGCCCTAGAAGTCTGAGTCTTCTTATACAGTATGTGTACGGATTGTTAATCACACTGGCAATGTGGATTTATCTCTGGTATAGTGGCTTATTGTGTTTAACATGCTATGTGTTATCATGTGTCCTGTATTATCCAGTGTTCTGCCACTTGTAAATGTTGAGGAAAATGCTCTGTAAATAAAGATGCATGTTAAGTTATTGTTACAAATGAACTCCAACATGAATGTCCATTATTACATCTGTGAAGTGGTTTCATTTCATGTGAACAGTACAGTTCTCTATAGCATGAATGCTTAGTCTTATGAGTCCAGCTCCTCTTAGTATGCAGGTTCATGTACAATAACTAGGAAGCATTTCAATTACACCAATCACCATACAGATAAATGGTATATTCTAGAAACACCCGCTGCCATTAAGTGTTATGTAAAGTTAATAGTTAATTATTAAGTGTCATGGGTTAATACCTGGTTCATAGAAATAAGACATCTTGTATGTAAACTGTTATAACAGAATAAAATATAAAATTAGAAAATGAGATCATATTGTATAACATTTTAATTTATTTGTGCTGGTATAAAAATAGTCAGGATGTCCTAGTTAAACAGGTAGGGAGTTTCAAGCACTTTTTTTCTTTTCTTTTTCAATGTTAAATAACTACCATTTCACCACACTAGAGCATCATAATACATAGGTCTTCTGTAAAAATATTAAAAAAGAGAAAATACATAATGGAAAAAAATTACAGAAGGGTTTTAATCTTTTCTAGTCTGCAGAATATTTTTTGAAAATAACCCAAAGTAAAATACACACTGAAATGAATTTCTGATGCATAAGTATGATAAAAGAAATATAATAAAGAAAAAAACGATTAATCAAATAGCAAAAACCTGTAGAACCTTTAAGAATGAAATTGGATGTCTGAAAAAGAGTAAATGTAACATTAAAAGTTAAGAAAAACAAAACATTACAAATATAAAGTTCAAAATAATGACAATATGTAGCACTTTGCATTTTCTACATTAAACTGTACCTTTCCAATGTTTGCCCAGTTTTAAAAATGGTAAAGGTCATTTTGAGCTGTTTGTGCTGCTTCCTCAGTGTCTACTATCCCTCCAGTTTTAGTATCATTTGGAAATTTAATTAAGAAAAATACCACTTATACCTAAATAAATGTTATTTATATCAATTTTTAAAAGTAACAGTCCATGAACAGACCCCCGAGGGAACCGCTGATGATCTCACACCATCTTGAACATTCTTCTCTCACCTGTATTCTTTGGCTTCTGCAATTAACCAGCTTGAAAGGTAGTATTGCAAGTTATCAATGATGCCAATAGCTTTTACTTTCCAATTTAATCTTTGATGTGTGACTACATCAAATGATGGCATATGCTTTGATATTGTCTACTGCTCCAATTGCTTGTTGAAAATAGCCTAACAAAATTGTTTGGTAGGATTGTAATCTCATAAACTATGTTGTCTGATATTTAGTATACTATTTTCATACAAGTACTCATCTAATTTATTTTAGTTACATTGGCAACTTTCTAATCATCAGGTACTTCTCCCATTTTCTGTGACAGGTGGAAAAATATTTATTAAAGGTTTATAAATAATGTCTTCATTTTTTTTTTGGTATAGTGGTTTTATTAGTTATAATGCTTTATAATATGTGTTAAATATCACAAATTTTGTTGTAATATATTATCCTGAAAAACTATATGTGAATTTAAATAACCATACTTATATTTACATTTTCTAGAAATACCTTCTTTCAAAACTTATTTAGCAAATTACTACAAAATTAAATTTTGTTTAGATCAGCGTTTCTCAACCTTTAAGTATTTGCGACCCGAGTTTTCATAACAGTTTTAATCGCGCCCCGCCTAACATTTTTTTGAAATGTAGATGCATATTTTATTATACCTACTTAACTTTTATCGACATTTATCTAACTCTATATTTATTGTTCTAGTATCAGAATGTAGTTTAAGTTAATTTGTTTTGGTTTCAACAGATGTTTTTTTCATAGTTTTGATTCTTGTTTTCTTTTTTTCACATTTTCGCACCCCCCTTTTGTTACTTTGTGCCCCCCCAAGGGGGTCCGCCCCACAGGTTGAGAACCACTGGTTTAGATGTAGGGTGGTCGGCCTCAGTGGCTAAATTCTCAAAATGGCAGAATAGAATTAATCATTACAGGCTTACATACTTTTTCAAATGTACTTAATATATTTCAGAGTTAAAGGGGGGACAGAACCTATCCTGATAGCACTGAGCATAATGCAGAAAGCATCCCTTGAAAGGGTGCCAGTCCAATGCAGGACAATGGAAAAACAAATAAATTTTTTCTGTATGTATATATACTGTATATGTGTGTGTGTAAGTGAAGGTCTGAGATACAGTTTGCAAATTTGTAGCTGGAATTCCACAAAGGGAGAAAATGAATCACATATCTTAAAATAGTTTTTTATTTCTAAGCTTTCGACTCATATTAAGAATCATCATCAGAGGAAAATGGGACAAATACCACAGTACCCAGAGAAAACCCTTATAGATTTGGGGAAAATATGCAGACTGTACATGGACAATGACTGGGTACAACAGAAACTGGGACTGGGATGCTTGATCTGACGGGAGCAGTGGTAACCACTGTGCCAATATGCCACCCTTGAAAATATTAATAGATTTGCACATACAGTATTTTGATTCTATTTTCACACCTAAGATTGTGTACTTTTGTCTACAGTAAGTGTGAATCTAGAATGAACAGTTTTTACAATCATCCTATTAATTAAATGCAATGGTGAACTCACAATCTCCTTATATTATAAAATAACAGTTTAAATGATCCTTTTAAAGAGCATTTCCATTTAGTGTTAACATTCTGACTGCTATCTGCTTCTTTGTGCTGAAAAACCCAAGTCACATGCTAGTTCTTCCTAGTTTAGCATACACTCAAGTAAAGTCATGTTTCTTATATCAACAAATCTGTCCAATCACTATGATTGCAAATTTCAAAACAAATTGTTTTTCCTTTATTTAAAAAAATCTTGCAACATCATTTGTTTTTCATTTCCTTTGAGGCATATGGGGCATGAATTTCTACCTAGTAATGTTCACGGCATTTAATATTATATTGTAATGCTGCAGGGCAATTGGCACTTGAAGCATATCTCCTACATGTTAAAATAAAATAAAACAAAATATCCAGAGAAGTCGGTGGTGGCTATTAAACAATGCCAATGCCTTTCTTGCCTGTCAGGAAGATTTGCTCTGTACAGATTCCTTACAGATTTCTTACAGGCCATAAAAGGCTAAATTATTTCTTTGATCACAGGAAACAACTTGGCCTTATTTCTTGTTTACCTGCCACAGAGCTGCACTAACAAAGCTTTAATCACTAATAAATGAATCATATTGTTTGTTACTGTTAAAACATCTTGAATTCCTTGAGGCATGGTGCTAGAAACATTGGTCTATGCTGACTCAATTACATACCACAGTTTCTGCAGGGTTTTTGGTCACACAGTAATGCTACAAAGTCCCATTCCATCTTATCGGAAACGCTATCATAGTGAACTGAAGCCAATATTTATGGAGCCATATGGAAATAATGCAATTTTTGTAACGTGACAGATTACCTTGCTTGTAACGTTTTCAGATGTGAAGAATTAGATAACCACCCAACACTAATAAAGGCTACTACTGAGGTACTAAGTGATTTTAAAATTGTAGAGTGAGAAGTGCTGTTTAGATTAAAAAGGCCAAAATCTAACAAATCAACAGGACCAGATAGCAGTTATTCCAGTGTGTTTAAAGGTTAGTGAGTGCATATATAAACCCTTGTCACTTGTCTTTCGAAAGTCACTGCACACTGTAGAAATTCATAAGCACTAGGAAATAGCAAATATAATTCTGTTATGCAAAAAGAGATTTTTTGGGAGATCCAGGTAACTATAGTCCTGTAAGCTTAACGTTCGTAAGAAGTGAATTAATGGAAGGAACAATTAAGGAGAGGATTGAGCAACACATTGCAAGCACAAAAATTTTAGTGAATGGTCAAGATGAGTTAAGACGGAGGTGGCCACATTATACTAATATATTTGGAATTCTATGAGCAAACCACAAAAAATAAGATCAGAGAGATGAATATGATATTATTTATTTTGATTTTCAGATGGCATTTGATAAGGCCCCACATGAGAGGTTGGGTATCAAACTAAAAGAAGTGGGAATTCAAGGAGTAGTGTGTAAATGGGTGCAGAAGTGGCTAAAACATAAGAAGCCTTATCAGAATTAAGTAATGTTCATAGTGCTGTCCCTCAGAAGTCATTGCAAGGACCACTGCTATTTTTAATCTACAATCTCCTAAGTATGCAAATTCTTGTAGTCTACTTGTTAACAACAATAATAATAAGCAGAAGGCAAATGAGAAGACAAATAATCCATCCATCCATTTTCCAACCCGTTGAATCCAAACACAGGTTCATGGGGGTCTGCTGGAGCCAATCCCAGCCAACACAGGGCACAAGGCAGGAACCAATCCCGGGCAGGGCGCCAACCCACCGCAGGACACACACTAGGGACAATTAAGAATCGCCAATCCACCTAACCTGCATGTCTTTGGACTGTGGGAGGAAACCCACGCAGACACGGGGAGAACATGCAAACTCCACGCAGGGAGGACCCGGGAAGCGAACCCAGGTCTCCTAACTGCGAGGCAGCAGCACTACCACTGCACCACTGTGCCGCCCCCAAGACAAATAATACAAATAAATAGTATGATAATAAATAAATAATAATACAAGAATAAACTCTGAGTTTCACAATTCACTGTAAACCTACTTTCTCCCACCCCTATATACATATGCGTACACTATCAATCAAAAGTTTTAGATCACCTCAGTTTTTTCAATATTTATGGAAATACATGCAGTGCAATGTCTTAATATTTCTTGAAATCAAGGCATAGAACAAATAAACATTGGCAAATAAAAAATAAGCCCAGGAATCATTAAGTGTAAACATTTTATTTACATTTTTTATCCATCATAGTAGCCACCTTTTACTGATGTATGTAATAGCTAAACATACAGGATGCCAGTCACTGTGTTCAACTCTGAAGAACCCCAGACCATCACACTTCCTGCTCCATGTTTGATAGTTGGTGTCACACACTAAAGAACCAACTTGATGGCATACAAACACTCTGCATGATGAACTGAAGATTTCAAATTTTGATTCATCGGCCCATAAGACTTTCTTCCAGTCTGCAGTAGTCCAGGCCCAGGAGGCCCTCACTTTGTTATTTTGTCCTTTAAGGAATGGCTTTCTTACAGCCACTCATCCAGTCAAACCTGCAGTAACAAGTCTCCTCTTCATAGTAAAAACTGACACTTGCTTTTTTCTGCCATTGTTAAGCTGTTCCTGAAGCTGTTGTGCTGTGAGGTGCCTGGTGGCCCTCAAAAAGCTGTCTTCTGATTGAGTTGTGACTTTGGGCCTGCCAGATCTCTCCCTATCAGAGTTTCTTCCAGTTTCCTATTCCCTTTGGACTGTTTAGGATATAGTACTCACTGACACTTTGTTTTTTTTGTAGTTTTTCTAAATGAAAGGCCTGCACTTCTAAGGGTAATGATGCGCTGTCTCATTTCATTTATTAATTGCTGCTTTCTTGCCATTATCACTAGAATATTGTCCAAGTAGTTATTCTGGGGTATAGTAACACAGTCTTTTCCAACTTTGCTTTAAGACAGACAGAGGGTTTTTAAGTAATCCACAGAATTGGGACACCTGTGCAAACTGTTTGCTTCAATTTCCAAGTCTTAATTTACTTTAATTGCTGCTTAACATCTGTATTAGTTGTTCCCTGAAGAAGACCCATTTGTAATATTCTGAAATTTTCTTTTTTGTTTAATTTTTTGCTAAAGTAAACTTTAAATTTAAACCTCTGGCAGTTTACATCTTATGTTTTCAACGTTTTATGTCATTTATTGCATCTGAAGAAAAATTTGAAGAAAAACTGTTCTAAAACTTCTGACCAGTAGTGTATATAGATATCTATATATTGTTATTTAAGAGAAACTCGATGGATAGGATTGGTGAGCTTTGCTGGGCTGAATGGCCTGTTTTCGTCAAAATCTTTCTAATGTTATAAAGTATCCCTTTGATAAAGTATAAGCCGGGGCCATACAGGGATATGTACAATAGAGTCAGCAACAGTAGTTAGGTACATTGTAGGATACAAATGATGAAAATGTATTTTTATGAGGTAATTTGTTCCAAGAAAACATTCCAATTCCATTACACAACCACCATTAGTTTGTTGACACTAAGCAAAATGTATCCAAGGATCCATGCTATTTATGCCAAAGTTTGACCCTACCAAAATGAGATTTATTAAATAAATCCAGACATTATTTTCCTAATCTGTGATAGGAATGTGTAATCACTTACTAAAACATCCTAATCTAGTCACAGCTAATAGGGTTGTAAATCGGGATTGTCTTCTGATGCCAAAACACATTTAGTTCAAGGTCTGAGAAGTTCTGATTTTACAGAAGCCCATCTGAAGACTACTGTAGTAAATAGATTTATTGGACTATTTGTGGCCTTTCTTTTAGTTTATACAAGTCTGGACAATCTTCTCAGCCCCTTCGCAGTAACAAACTGGTTTCACCCATAGACCTGTCACCTTCTGAATGCCTTTTGTTTATTACAACGTTGGCTGAAGAGTCCAGAATCAAAAAATGTGAAAACTGCAGGAGGGCCATGTTTACTGAGATACTGGAACCATCATGTCAAGTACCAGCAATTATACCACAGTCAAAATCCCTTAGATCACATTACTTAATTATTGTCTTCATTGTACTCTCCATCTTAATAAGGATCATGTATGAAGTCACCAGCCACCAGAATACAAATTGTAAGTAAGCCCGACTTAGGTACTCGACACCCATGGACTGGTAGACAGAGGGAAGGGTGAAACTCAGTTTTTGTCTTATACAGTAGCAGCTAATTAGTTCTCATCGTGCATCACACCCTACTTATACAAGTCTCTTACCTTTTGTATTAATCTGCCATTTGAAAGCAATGCTCTTTTGTGTTAAGGATTGACAAGAAATTACCAAGAAATTCTTCTAATCGTTTTAACATTTGACTTGCCAACTCTTTTCTTCAGTGTCATGACCACCTTCATAAGAATTGGAAGGTTTACACATCTAGAAAATTTTGGTTTACTTATTAATTCAGATAGATAGATAGACAGATAGATAGATAAATACTTTATTAATCCCAAGGGGAAATTCACATACTCCAGCAGCAGCATACTGATAAAAAAACAATATTAAATTAAAGAGTGATAAAAATGCAGGTAAAACAGACAATACCTGTGTGCATAGTGTGGGGGAGGAATGATCTCCTCAGTCTGTCAGTGGAGCAGGACAGTGACAGCAGTCTGTTGCTGAAGCTGCTCCTCTGTCTGAAGATGATACTGTTCAGTGGATGCAGTGGATTCTCCATGATTGACAGGAGCCTGCTCAGCGCCCGTCGCTCTGCCACAGATGTCAAACTGTCCATGCCTACAATAGAGCCTGTCTTCCTCACCAGTTTGTCTAGGTGTGAGGCATCCTTCTTCTTTATGCTGCCTCCCCAGCACACCACCGCGTAGAAGAGGGCACTCGCCACAACTGTCTGATAGAACATCTGCAGCATCTTATTGCATATGTTGAATGACGCCAGTATAGCCGGCTCTGTCCTCTCTTGCACAGAACATCAGTATTGGCAGTCCAGTCCAATTTATCATCCAGCTGCACTCCCAGGTATTTATAGGTCTGTACCCTCTGCACACAGTCACCTCTGATGATCATGGGGTCCAGGTGGGCCTGGGTCTCCTAAAATCTCTCCACCAGCTCCTTGGTTTTGCTGGTGTTTAGGTGTAAATGGTTTGAGTCGCACCATTTAACAAAGCCCTTTATTAGGTTCCTATACTCCTCCTCCTGCCCACTCCTGATGCAGCCCATAATAGCAGTGTCGTCAGTGAACTTTTGCATGTGGCAGGACTCAAAGTTGTATTGGAAGTCCGATGTATATGGGCTGAACAGAACCAGAGAAAGTACAGTCCCCTGCGGCGCTCCTGTGTTGCTGACAACAATGTCAGATCTGCAGTTCCCGAGATGCACATACTGAGGTCTGTCTGTAAGATAGTCCACTATCCATGCCACCAGGTATGAATCTACTCCCATCTCTGTCAGCTTGTCCCTAAGGAGCAGAGGTTGGATGGTGATGAAGGCGCTAGAGAAGTCCAGAAACACAATTCTTACAGCACCACTGCCTCTGTCCAAGTGGAAGAGGGATCGGTGTAGCATATAGATGATGGCATCTTCCGCTCCCACCTTCTCTTGGTATGTGAACTACAGAGGGTCGAGGGCGTGGCAGACCTGTGGCCTCAGGTGGTGAAGCAGCAGCCGTCCCATGGTCTTCATCACATGTGACATCAGGGTGACAGGCTGGAAATCATTCAGCTCACTAGGACGTGATACCTTTGGGACTGCGGTGATGCAAGATGTTTTCCAAAGCCTCTGGACTCCCCCCTGTTCCAGGCTCAGGTTGAAGATGTGCTGTAGAGGACTCCCCAGCTCCAGCGCACAGGTCTTCAGCAGTCATGGTGATACTCCATCTGAAGCCACTGCTTTGCTGGCACAAAGTCTCCTCAGCTCTCTGCTCACCTGGGCTGCTGTAATTGTGGGTGGAGAAGTCTCTCCTATGCTGGTATCAGCAGAAAGATGGGTGGAGGGTGCAGTACTCCGAGGTGAGAGTGGGTTAGGGTGGTCAAACCTCTTAAAGAAGTTGTTCATTTGGTTTGCTCTCTCCACGTCTCTCTCGATGGTGGCACCCCGCTTCAAGCAGCAGCCAGTTATGATCTTCATCCCATCCAACACTTCCTTCATGCTGTTATTCTGCAACTTCTGCTCCAACTTTCTCCTGTACTGCTCCTTTGCCGCCCTGAGCTGGACTCGGAGTTCCTTCTGCACGCGCTTGAGCTCATGCTGATCACCTCCTTTAAAAGCCTTGAAATACATAAAAATAGAGAAAAAGGTGGAAAGATAAAATCGTACACGGAGCTGCTGGAAAGGCTGCCACTCCCAGCGGCACCTGAGTCATTAAAATTGTGTCATTGTGACATCAAAACACATTAGATCCTAAATCCTCATATTCCTTTTCTTAACAAAAATAGTTATCTTCCAATATATCCTGGCATAAATTCTGTGCAACCATGTTTTGTCAAGAAAATCAGAGAGGCCATAATTCTTTCTAATATTCCATCAGAAACAGGTTTCCTGCACATATCCAACAGCTGCTACAACAAAAGTCAAATGACAAATCTGGCCCATAAAAAAGTCAGCCATTGGTAATCCAAATCTCAGTTCTCCCACGCTTTAGCAAAAAAAAAAAAAAATCCTTTAGACTTGTTTTTGTAGTTTGGCAGAGTTATTCAAAAATTTCTTTATAATTTTTTTATATCAGTATACTGCTGCTGAATTATGTGAATTTCCCTTGGGATTAATAAAGTATCTATCTATCTATCTATCTATCTATCTATAAGATATACTCGCCTCATGCTCTAGATATACCTCTTCAGTGTTAACTTTCAGCATGATCCATATTTTAGTATTCACAAATGCACAAGGGCTGTCTTTAGTTATTGAAACTTCCTCTTAGATTTTAATGAGCAGTTTAGCAGGGACGACATTCATTAATGGACCTTCTGTTACTTATTAGGGTTTGTATAATGTTTTCTCCATTTCCAGTCTCCCCTTTAACAGCAGATACATTGACTCTAAGTTGGGGGTTGGATAGCGTTGCCTCTCACCAACTTAAATTTGGCCATGTGTGCATTTGCCATAATTTAAAGCCCATTAAATATAAAACACAAATGTTTGGAAGTTGTCTCTTGACTTACATGGGAATCGCTGAGTGACTAGATTAGAATATTATGCATTAATTTGCAAGAAGATTCACATCTTTTTCCCTTAGCCAACTGTAAAGTAAGATATGGTCTTACTGGAATTACAAACTGCTACAATATATGTATCCCTGGAGGGAAGGCCAACTACAGTACTTAAGAAGTATAAGAAGTCTTGACAGGGATGCCAGACTCTTAAATAATGGAAAGATTGTTATAGGCAACAGTTCCTGGGGCCAATGAGGGCCACTAAGTGCTAGGTTGAATAGTGAAAGGCCTCTTGCTACATGCATGAGTTACTTAAGCCTTTGCGTAAATGACTTGACCTTTTATTGTAGATTGAAGTTCAGCACCACACTAGTAAGGACATTCTTGACCCTTGAAGTAGCCCAGGGTGGAAGCCGGGAGTTGGGAGGTAGGCAAGGGCTCACTTTATGAGAGAAAATAAAAACAATTGTTATGGCTTGGGTTGTGCCCGACCCAATTCCCATTCTTCCAACTTTTTCACCATTTTAATTGTACTTTGTTTAAATTCTGTGCTTTCTTATTTTATTGTTTTATTTTGAAGTCAAGTGGGTAGGTGTTCTAATTACAACCACTTACTCAGGTGTTGCATCCTAGGGGCCATTAGTAGCCCCAGGGCTTCACCTAGGCATTGTTTTTCTAGCAGTGGTAATAAATCTGATAGATTTAGGTAGATAGATCTGAAGGGTACCTCACATGTGCAACATCTGAAAATGTAAGTGACTCTGAGGAAAATGAAGTGGGGTATATTAAATATTCACACTGTGACCAATAGCACATATGGAGCTTTATTACTCCTTATCAGCTCTTCTGAAAGGTAAAGAGCTGAGGATAAAAGAAGAGTGAAGATAAAAGAAAGATAGAAAGGTTCCAGAGCTGGCTTGCCTCCATATAGTAAGTATTCTTCAAACATTTTTAAATAGCTTGGATTTACTATCATGGTTAGTTACTAAACATTCAGGCACTGTGGCATTTTGCAATCGGCCTCAATGTCTTATTTCAGATGCTATTTTAATGCTGGATGGATTTCATCTGATGCAAGTAGACAAAGTGGAAATGGGGCTGGAGAGGGACTGGACATCAATGGTGTAAATGTGAGCACATTCCATTTAAAATAAAATGTGTAATCCAGACATTGAAACACTGGCTGTTGGAATTCCTTCATGTAACTGTCTATGGATATGAGTTACATCATCTTGATTGATGTTTAGACTCTTCCAACTGAGAAACTCAGCAATAGGAATAATTCATTTTGTTACCAACACTCTGCTGATGAAACATTCTGCCCTTTCAGTTATAATATGTGGTGACTTCAACCCAACCCAACCAGGGGAACTTTGGAAGGTATAATGACAAACTTCCATTGGCTTGTGTTATTTCCCCTTTGTGGACACAATAAGCTAGACCTTATTTATTCAGACGTTACAGATGTTTTAAATATAAACATGTGGAACCTTTGGGAATATCTGACCACAATCTTACCTTACTTACTTCCACCTACAAGACTTTTATTAGACAACAATGGTTATTTTATCATAATCCAATCCAATAGTTCTTCTGTAAGTTGGGAGGATTGTTGTTTGTTATAATACTTGTATTTTTTCTTGAGCTTCTGTAAAGTATTACTCTCCCCTTGGGAACAAATTAAAAATTATCTGTCTATCTAAATCACTCTTTTGCATTTTACTTTGGATTAATTCTGGGTTTGGGTATGACCCTTAAGTGGTCATACAATCTAATACACACATTGTTATTTATTATTTTATTCTTAAAAGATTACATTAAATTGTACACAAACCATACATTATATAAAACTTTCCACAGTGTAGACAATTTCAACCTATTTTAGAAACAGACCACTATTGTGTAATTGTTCCTACATATACATTCAGCAATTGGTGCATTGGCTAGTTAAGTGACTTTCTTAGAACCACCACAAGCAAGTGCTGGGGACTGAACTAGCTCTTACAGCTAGTCTTCTCCTTAGATATTTGATCCCACTGATTGGCTAAGTATCAGATGAAAGAAAATAATTACACAAAAAAGAATTTAGTAAAATTATTTTGTACTGCCCAGAAACATCATTGGTTAGCTAAATGCAGATGAAGAGATCACCACCTATCTAAAGATCAGATCATGCACATGAATTACGTGTATATAAATATAGCATATAATTACATTAATTTCAGTATTTCAGTGCTTACCATGAAAGGCAATATAAAACAAAATTATTTATGGTTTTTACCAAAGCGTTGCCCTAACTTTATTAACAGGAAGTCATTATGCATTTCACAAACTTTTTATTATTGTCTACGCCTTGGTAACTGAGAGCAAGTCTAACATTCATCCTTAGGAAATAAGGAAAGTAAACAAAACAATAAAATATGTTCTTGGAAAGTATACACTGCAAAAATGCTTCTAGACTGTGATGAAGTGATGAATGTCATTCTGTCATAAATGAAAACAAGGAAAGTTGCCTTAGCACAGTGTGATGATTAATACAGAGTTCTTTTAATTGCCATGATTAATGGCATGTTTTTGCTGTAAAGGTGCCGGCCGAACTGTTTAGGAGATGGATGGCAGGCATTTATGGGAGCAGGTAGCCAGACAACTTGGCAAGCAGCTAACCCGTCCAAAAGAAACATTTGTCAACACTCTTGAGGAAGATTAAGCAAATTATAGCCCTCATACTAAACACATCTGTTTGACATATTGAACTTATGAATTATGTTGATTACCTCTTCCAGAGAGGCCGTGCCGTGTAGTTTTTTTGTACATAAAGTATGACCAGATCATGCTGTGCTTAAATTGGAGACCATTTTTTCTCAATTACTCCCAATTTGGGAAAACATATTTGTTTCTGTCTTTGTCTACCCTTTTTCTCCCACACATCATCATCTGCTTAAGGCTACTGCATTCCAAACCATATTTTTTCATTAAATAGAATTATATTGTGAAGGTTGTTACTATAGAAAGCACACTATTTTATTGTAAGATTAGGTAAAGAAATGAGACACTCACAAGAATAAAATGGTTTACATGATAGGGAAGGGTTGAACAATACATTTCCCCACAATATAAGGCCCTAGTGTATGGTACCAACAATGAAATGTAATACATTAAGAGTAGGCTGCTGGTAGAGCCACACAGGTACAAGATTTTCATTAACTGTAACAATTCAAAAATTGGATTAAGTAATGTTTAAGAATACTATGTATATACAGTAGAAGAATATGTTAAGTTTCTGGAATGTTGAAGTATATACAGTATACATTATTAAATGAAAAGCTGCATATCAGCAATTATCGTTGCTCCTTTTAGTTTGACAAGTCACACACATAGGCCTGCAAAGAGAAATCTGTGTTTGCACTGTTAAAACAGCCTGAATCTCAGTCAAATTGAAATTCCTTAAATAAAATTATAATACACATTTCTTTGTGGAAGACTGCTGAAATTGTATTTCTGGGGAGATCGGACATAAATTACAAATAGAATGCTAACCTCCTCCAGACTCTCACAAATTTTTTCTTGGCCTAGTCAATAGTGAAAGTGATGATAAACTCACCTTTGCAAGATTTGATGGAAAATCTAAAAGTCAAAGTTAAATCAAATTAAACTTAAATATATCCCAATATACTCTGTACAATAGTGGCAACAAACTTGAATTTGAACTTGAAAAGGTTGGAAATAAACTCTCCCGAGAACCCAATAAGAGATATCACCACTACTTTTTTAAACGGTTTTAAGTATAGGTTTCATCCCTTTGTATGTTCAGTCTGGTGTCTTTCTCACTGCTCTGTAAAGGATTCAGTATTCCCTGCGATATTGCCCTAAACAAAAGAATTGAGCTTTGCTCTATTCCAAAGAGGAATTAGAGTGCTCTCACCATCACAGAACTTGAAAGTGGGTTCAGCTTATGTAGTTTAATTGAAAGAAGATGAGCTGTACAAAATTGGAAAGACTGTACAGGAAATGTTTCCTCCCCTTATCAGACGTATCTATATGCTAGAAAGAAAGGTTCATTTTTTTTAACCAGAAAAGACTTCAGCTACAATACAGACAGACGTTAAACGATGCGCATAAACCTAAACAACAGAGACCTGAACAATGGAGCATAAAGAGCACTCCACATCCAAGTTTACCAGTGAAATGTTTCAGTGGAATGTGAAATTGTCAGGACAATGAATTTCAGCTCTTGGAGACAACAGGAAGCGGACAAAGACTGAGTATTATTACCATCTGGTACTTACGGTTCCAAGACTAATATAATGAGTGTCACTGCATAGTGATGGTAAAAGCCAGCAAATGTATTGAATGTGTCACTTCTGGTAGTTAGTGTTTCTTAACCATTTACTTATAAGCTCTTCTTTCTCCAAACTAAATTGAAAATTAAGCTTGTGAGATCAAAAACTTGTTCACTTAATAATTTGTACCTGCTGCAATGCTGTATGATGTCATCCATACATGCCCCACAGACACAGGCTCTAAGGGAAAAAGTACTGGGCATTGTATTTAAAGGAATGCAGAATTCTGGGAACGTATAAATCAAGGATGAGAAAGTCAGTAAACAGGAAAGAAGTTGGCATTTAAAGCCTAAAACCTTAGTTAAGGATGGTGGTAGGGAAAAAAATACTTATGCAAAA
This sequence comes from Polypterus bichir lapradei, assembly GCA_026402145.1. Classification (NCBI taxonomy): domain Eukaryota; kingdom Metazoa; phylum Chordata; class Cladistia; order Polypteriformes; family Polypteridae; genus Polypterus; species Polypterus bichir. Next base: position 55,618,356 of record JANRMT010062807.1, on the reverse strand, counting down.
AAACTTGATGCATTTCAGATCAAATTTAAATTATGCTTTTTAATTCGACAGCCTGATTTAAATGAGTTTAACAATGGTATGCTATATTATATTTGTCTCCTATAATTCTAATCAATATAAGATGGGGGTTATGGTCCAGTGGTTATCAATTAATGAAATTTAAACTTTGAGGCCATTTAAAATTTAGCAACTCCGTAGTCATTCCATAATTTTGTTTTAATGAAAAGATGAGCAACCAGTAGAAAAACTTACATACTGTATAACAGCTATCAAATGAATCTAACCCGGGATGTTTTTGTAAAGCTAATGAAATGTTGTTTGGTTTTGGAATAGGAAACTTTGCAAATGCTGTATAATACATTTCACAAAGTTGTATCTAATTTAATACATTTCCTCTGTTATATTCCATTTTAAAAATGCAATTTACTTCAAATACACACAGTGAGAAAGATTTTAGTAATTATAAAGATTCAACACAGATGTGCACAATTAAATATTGTATCAGCTGTATTTTGATAAATGCATGATAGATTGTTGTCTGTTTATAGTAATTATATATGTAACAGTAATATGTTACATATTGGTTGTACCCAATTAGAGAATATGCGTACATGAAAATAACAGCGTGCAAAAATAAACACAAAAAAGCATAAAAATGAGCTGAAAATAACTGTATGCAAAATTAAAAACAAAAAAAAAATAAAAATGATTTAGGAAATGCGTATATATATATACTGTTTTTTGGTGGTACATCTAGGGTAGTAGAGATCTGGAAAGAAAGGATATATATCAATATTTAAGGTTAAAAAACCCCACAATAGAAGAACTTAACATCCCAAAATCGCAGAACTGCTTTGACTGGTTTGATTGAATTTAGGTTATATTGTAGAAAATCGAAAATTAGCTGACCCTTGTTCTTTTATTTGTCAATATTTATTAATTTTATTCTAATGTACTTGTTCTCCTCTTTGCTGCAGTGAGATAGGGCTTTATGCAAAAGAAGGAGTCAGCAAAAACAAATGAGGGGCCATGTGAATAGCAGCACCAAGAGGATGGACGGACGACGGAAGAAGGGGCAGTGCAGTGTGTACAGGAATACAGAGACTTGGTCATGTTTAGAGTGTACAGTCAAGTGTTTAATGGGAGGAAAAAGGTTGGCGAAGCTCAAGGATGATGAAAAGCACAATAATTAGCAAGCACTATGGACATCTGCTCTAATTCTGAGAACTATTAATTGCAACTTAGTCAAGATAAAGACAACTAATGTATTATGGTATTGATATAATTGTAACTGAAAAGTACCGGTAATAACCTTTGTGAAGGATATATTTCCACTGTTATAGGTTTCTTTTCATAAATCAAATGGGAAATTTAGAGCAGCATTTCACACACACCAGACTGTGTGTGGGGGAGTAAACCAGGGCAGAATAGCTGTAAGCAAATCAATGCTACCTTAACAGTGCAGAAATTAAAAACATTATAACTATCTAAAGAACTTTAGCATCTTTATCACATAAATTGAAGGATCAGAATTTATATGCTGTGTCTTTTCCTATAGGAAAGAAAATGTTCAATTAACCTATCATAATTATGTTATGCTTTGTTTGTTATTGTCCTTTGTCTATATGTCTCTCACTCACTCTTTCTTTCTCTCTGTATACATACAATATATGTAATGAATAAATTGCATTATTTGGCTTATTACAGCAAACATGTTTCAATTATTTGTTGACTATGTCTAGACCACAACGGTGAATGTGAAAGTAATTTAATGTAGTTTTGCTGATTTAAGAACTGATTGTACAGATCTCTTCATATTTCTGGCATTCATTTGGAAGGTGAAACAGAGATCCTCCCCACATCGTACATTATATTATTTTAGGATAAGATTTTCAGTGATATGGGCTATCATACATCCATGCCCACCCTTAAGTACCATGGCAAAGCACTCCCAACACACCGCTTTTCACTGCCTCTCTAATGAATCTGGCCACTTCCTTTTGCCAGTCTTTCTTATTCAAGCTCCCACCTGAACTCTAGACTCAGCTCTTTTTGTCTTTTGCTGTCCTGACGGTCAGGAATCCCTGCCATTTCCTCAATAACCTACCCTTGCGTTTTCAGAAGAAATCTCCTCAGACTTCTTTGTGAATGCCACTTTATGTCTTGAATTGGTGTCCCTCACAGTTTCAATTTTGAAGTACCATATGTTCAGGGTTCTACTGTCCCTTAGCGGCATCTGCCTTCATAAACTGTGGTTGCTCTCTCCTGTCCATGCAAGTCGCTCATGGAGGATTAGAGGGTTTTTTTACCTTTGCCATTGCCACCTTAATTGTGTACTTATTCCTGGTACCCTTTCAAGACACACTACTAATTGAGTAAGTCTTTGTAAGGTGGATTACCAGAAGCTACCAGTCTGTAATATCTCCAGCGGGGATGTAGAATTCCCTACAAGGAGATTTTTTTGCTGAAAGTAGAAAGGAGGCACAGGTGTCTGGTAGAATATTCATGTTATTCTTCCAATGTACAAGACAGTAAAAGGCACTCACAGTGAAGATGTGCTTAGTCAGAGAGCCAGTCTCATTTACATGCTTCCGATCCTTTAAACATAAGATTTAGACTGAAATGGAATCTGGTTTCAACAAAATGCTCAGTGTCCATGGGACTGCTAACCCCATGATTCCCCTCTGTAAGAAAAAACAACCAAAAAAAAGAGAAAGAGAGACTTACTTTCATAATCTACAGTAGGTCCAACAAAGAAGTTTAATAAAGCTTGTAATAAATATTGTGTAAAAAATTACCTATGGTACATTTAGGTTATACAATGAGATATTTATAATATTCACTTTAACTGAAACACCTTCCTTGCCATGAAATGAAAATACTGAAAGAAAATGTCTATAGAGCTTTTTAAAAGTAGTAAAACTAAAGAAATACAGTCTATCTACCTGGATAGTATCAATATATCGATCCAAATCTTATCTGATTGTCCATGAATGTTCACAGAAGCGATGTAGATTCAACAAATTCTTTCTTCAGTTAATATATTGTACTTTCCCTGCTAACAATCAAGTGTTCTTTCCAAATTCCAGGGCAGGCAAGTCAATTCAATCGATATACTTGTATACAAAAAAAAAAAAAAAATTGTACTTTGAGATAAATTTTCATCTAACACTTTCTTGAAACATACTACTGAACACAATGGCTACTACACTTTTAGAGACCACATCCAGCATTCACATCTCATAAATGACAGAGCGCGTGCAGTGTTCACAAAATGCTGACTATTAACTAATAACCTTTAATTAATAGCAGCATCTTACTCAAACCTAAATTACTTACATATTTTTACAATATATTCATTTATTTTATACTCCTTTACAAGTCTCCTTAAATAATGTCTCAATTGACAATTTAAATATAACTAGTCATTAAGTAATACATATAACTCTAATAGTGTTTTGTCTGTTTTACAATATACAAAATTAAAATAAAAAACATTGCAGAGTGGTAATTGAACAATACAACTTAACTCACTGGAGTCTTCCTGAAGTATACACGAAAAAAAATGTAAATGCTGCTTTCCTTTCTTATTTTTTCAGAAAAAAAACAACTTCTTAGTAGGAAATATATTAAATGGCTTAACTAAGTCCTTAAATAATTTACTAAAACCGATTATTACTTTTTCTTCTTTTAATTCTATAGTTATAGTGTTTCTCCCATCTGTCCTCCACGTTCATGCCCAACTCTTGTTATTTTTCTTTTGTTTTCAAAGTGAGGCTTTCTTAGTTTTTTTACAACTACTTCTCTTCTAGCACACCCTACAGGCATGGCATGCAATTGCAGCTATTTCACTGTATATGGGTTACACTAGGGATGCCCTCTATTAGATGAAATGTACCAGCCTGAAGTATGTTTAAATGTATCATTTTGTAATCTGTGATACTGCTAAAACTTAATATCAGAAAAAACAGTGCTTAGTGCCAGCACATGAATGGTTGCTTTTTCACAAATGTTCACCTGTTTTACCAATCAAAGAGATGCCATGTCCATCACGGGATGAACAAATGCATTAGTGCAGCTTCTATAGCAGGTGGTGAGTACAATGGCACTTTATACTCATTCTTGTTTGAGTATGTACCAGCATGCCTTGTAATTAAGGAATATTCTACTCTACATCTCCGCATAGGTGACATCAAAACAAGCATTATTTTTTAAATTTATATGTATTATAGTTGATCTTGGATAATTATTTCCTTTTTTTCTTATTTTGTGTGTTTGTTATAATACATTTTGCTATAATATTAAGGCTAATGTCACTGTCTCTGTAAAACACTTTTAAAGGATTCATTCACATGTGCAGGCTACGTTTGGCACACAGGGGTTAGTATGCCTGCATTTAGAAAACCATTACTTTAGCAGTTTGAAGAATGAACAAACTGCAGTGTAGGCATTGTGCTATTCTTGTATATTTTGGAGGTGGGGTTGAGTCTTTACTGTCCTTGTTTGGAGACCAGAGAGGACCTGCACGTGGAGCAGACAGTATATAAGGCTTGGACTGCTGCCAAGACACTTTGAAGCTGACGGCCGGATGATGTTGTCTTCATCTGTCCCGAAAATCCTTTCAGCGCAGTGACGAAAATGGCAGACTCTATAGATCAAGATTCGACCTTGGTAGTGTCTGCTATAGCTTCCTTTCATCTGTTATACCGCGTAAATCATTATTAAAGAAAACTAAGTATAATTCTCTTATGTGATATTTGTACCGTCATAATCACTATGGGAGGGATATTGCCTTTTAATATCATTTCTCTACATTTTTGGTTACTTAAAATTCTGCAATTTAAAAGAACTTATTTCAACAAGAGAGCTTTTGCTTCTAAAGGAAACAGTGTTATGTCACATTTTGTATTAAAGGATATTTTTAAAATTACAGTGTATTGCTCTGCATGAGTTAATTGATAACATGTTAGATGCCACATTATTTAAGAGCTAGAGGTTTTAGTAAGTTTTATTTTTTAAGGTAAAAGATTTCTTCCAACAGAATTGAAAACGGCATTTGTTAAGAATTTCAGGCTACCAGCTAAATGTTATTGACTATAATTTCTGGTTCATCTTGCTTAAAGAAGTCTGATTGACCCTCAATTACCTCAAGGTTGTGGCTTCTGTTTAGCATGCTCTGATCTCTGTTAGACATTGAAGTTTTAGCTAGTGAATTGCATTTTTCATGGAAAGAGGCTCACACATACTTTCTCAGCTGCATTTTGCAGGTATCACCCACCCATTTAAAAACTTTCCCCTTTGTTGTCTTTATTCCTTGTATATGGTTACCTTAAATCTTACCAGTGGTACACTGAGAAGAAGATTGCAATAAGTTTGTTAGAAATGGCAAATGGCTGCCACTTTTATGAACTGGACTTGGAGAACTACATTATCTATGTTTTAGGAAAATGTATAAATTATTGGTGCCATTCACATTACAAAGGAGAGTGAAGAACGATGGTGGACAGTGAGTTATGAAAGACATTCCATGCCACAAACTAGTAATTCAGTACAAGTATGCACATGAGAGGATTTTATCTGTCTAATAAACATATTTAGTATTGCAGCAGCAACACACCGTTCTAATAGAGAATTGCAAATCATTTGTACTTTTATTGACATTGCTCACACAAATCGTTATACTCTTCACATTGAGATCTGCAAAGCAAAGGACAAGCAGCTAATGAAACACAAAAAACTGTGTGAAGTGAGATGTGTCTTTGTAGATTCCTCCCACTCAGGCACACTCTGCTTTTGTGTTTCGACCATCACTGGTCCCAGTACAAAGGCTAGATCTGAGAGAAGGCTAGATGTGTGAAGTGCAGGCAGGAAACTGCTTGGCAGTGCAAGGAATGTAATGTGCCACATTGCCTCATTCTGTTCAGGAACTGTTTAGAAGAATGGGATATGTAAATATTTTTACAGTTTTCTGGCATAAGAAATATATGTAAACTAGCCATGTGCGCCCAACTACGTTGCGCGTGTTAAAGTTGTCCGTGAAGGGCTCCCTGTTTAAACGCGGCAGCCAGTCGTGAACTGGGCCCTTCGTAGCACAGCATTATGATTTTTTATAAGGGAAACAAAATTACAAAAGAAAACCCTTGGACATTGATTCGATAGGAACAGCCTACTCGGAATCACTGTCCGAATAGTAATTATGTGGTGGTGTAGGAGCATTTCTGCTTCTGTCTGTTCACAGTCCGTCTCATTTTCACGACACTATCGTTTCCTCTCATGATGTCTTCTTAACCTTTCTCCAATCTCGCAGGTTGCTTTGTGGCAATCCAAAGAGTAAGGCAATATACACGGAGCAATGGTTATAAAAGGGGGACACATAGGTATCCAGGCTCTTTAAAGCATAAATAGGAATCACTTCACTGACATGTGAGCAAGCCACGGTACAACTGTGAGACGCGCAGCCCTCGCCGGCTACAACGTAACAATAATAATTTCTGGAACATGCTGTTACGTTGTCATTCATTTTACCCACTGTCTTTCTTTCATTCATATGTTACGTAGGCACATACCTTTTATCTTCGGCAATCTCATTCTCTAACCAGGCCTCAGGAGCTAACCAGCGTAACACTGTCCACCACCCCATTCGTTATTCCAGCACATTGTTGACATCCGTGAGTAACAACAACGTACTAAACTGTAAGGTGGTCTACGCATGCGTGGAATTCGCGGACAAACAAAGATCAAGATCTAAATGAAGATCTCTTTAGTTAATTTAAAGCACAACAATTTGTTTAGTTTGAATGTCTGTGTTTTGAGGTGTGACTGGAGTACTACAGTCTTCAGTAGTATAAGCCTGGAGGAGATTCTTAATGCAATGCCTATGTTTTAGCTGTCTCTCTACTGCCATCTAGTGATTCTTCTTCTAATTCATTTGCAGACAAACAAAGATCAAAATCCAAATGAAGATTATATATAGAGATAGTTCATTGTGTTTTGAATGAGAAACTATTGAAAGAGATGCTGAAGGTATATGTGTTTGCTATTTTATTTTGCCAAAACTGTTGGATCTGTCAAATTTTTGTTTTTGTTTCAATAGAGAACTGAAAATCTGAAACGTATTTATCCAATTTTTGGTTATTTATACCTCTTTTGTAGCTAAGCTATAATGTAAACTTGGATGTGCTCTTTATTTTTGAAAAGAACAATTTCTGATTAATAAAAGATATGTAACATTCCCAGTAAAATTCTAAATTCATGCAATAAACAGGCAGACTTCAAAAACAATAAAAACATCAAAATATGTCTTACACATTAAAGGGTTAGCACCAAAGGAATCCAATTCTGCATTTAGAATTTTGTTTAGTACTTCCATTTACTTTTCACCGTCTTTGCTATTGCCTTTTTGTTTTGGCGATAGGCTTCGCCATTTTGTGGCTTTTACATCATCCATTTTCTTTGGAAATGTTTCCAATAATGCATTGGGGCTTCACCAGTTGTGATATTATCAGTGTTCTGGCATAAAGGTCACCCCAAAACAGTCACTCATATCTGAGACTGGACAAAATCCATCAAATTACTTACTGTGCATTCTTGATCATTGGTTATTTGAATCTAAGCTCTACCTTTTGACTCCTATTTTTGTTTTACGATTTGGTTCTTACGTTTGCCTCTTCTTTGCATCACTTAGAAGGTTAGTTTAGGGATGAGAGAGACTACTTGAAATTAGTAGGATCATGTGATCGAAGATTTGTACTAAGAAAGCAGTGTGGGCCACATGTGTCATGACTTTCTCTTCCTCTTTCTCTCTCTCATAGTATGTGTCCAGATGACCTGGCCCAAAGAGAAAATACAGTATAGGTCAGATCAGGTCAGGTTGGGGAGCATGCACTGGTACAGCACGTTGCCACACTCACCAACGACAAAACAACCCAGGATCCTGGCCAGCAACCCCCCAGGCAGAAACCTGGTCCCGTCCTACCCTCTAGAAATGACCCTCTATCTGCTGCAGCCAGGTGTTATGTAGGCCTCACCTTGGCCTGGTCCAGCCACTCGGGTCGTCAACAATGAGGATCCTATGAATCAGAATACCCTCGGGGAATCGCGCCACATGGCCGTAGAGCCGTGACTGATTCTCATTCACAAAGGTAATGTGCCTCATTCGGGACTCTGTGAGCAACACAAAGTCAAACCACTGGTACCCAAGGATTCTCCGAAGAGACACTGCACTGAAGGAGTCCAGTCTTTGTCTCAGGTCACTGGATAGGATCCATGTCTTGCAACCAAATTTTGTCCTTTTGCATAGATACCCCTTTCCAGCAACTTCATGACCCCCCCCATGCTCTTCCAATCCATCTACTGACTTCACAGGAAGAGTCACCAGAGACATAAATGTCACTGCCGAGGTCAGTAAACCTCTTGCAAAAGTCGACACACTCTCCACAAACTGACCCACTGTTGATGGCTGAGCCTAAGAGGTTTTTAAAGGCCTGGATCTTAGTTTTTATCTAGGACTCTCACAAGCCCAGACAGTCAGACTCCTCGCTCAGTATGTCGAGAACCTCGATCAGAGCCTCCATTGACTCCACGAAGACAGTGAGATTGGGTGGTTCACAGCTAATTGGAAGATCAATCTCAAAAAATTTGGGGCCAGAGATATCCAACATCCCAGCCAGAGGATCAGCTTTAAAGAGCTGTTCAAAGTAGCCAGACCAATGGGTCACAACTGCAGTGTCATCCGTAAGGACCATTCCATCAGCCACCCTGACTGCGACTCTCCGAGTAACAGATTTGTATCTGCGTAATGCTTTGAAGAACAGCCTACCAGGAATTGTTCTGTTTGTGCTGATAGGTATTCTGTCCTTGGTTTATAATTAATTAGAGACTCTAAATTGACCCCTTTCTTCTTTCTCTTCACCTTTTTCCACTTCTCTGTTGGACTAATATGCCTGCACCTCCTCCTAAGTCAGACCCTTTTCCTTTAAATCTTCTTTTACTTTATCCATCCACCTCCACTTTGGCATCCCTTTCTCTTCCCCTGTACTTCCATTCACTTTTGACCACGTATTCATTGCATTTTCTTATCACTTTAACCTACATTCCTATACTTTCTTAGATATCTCTCCCAGTTTTGTTGTACCTCTGATTCTCTCATTTCTTATTTTGTCCTTTTTTGTAACTCCACATATCTATCTGGATAGTCTAATTTCTGACACATCTAACATCTTCTCCTGCACTCCCTTTACTGACCATACTTTAGCTCCATTCGTCATTGCTGGTCTAATCACTGTCTTAAAAACCTTACTTTTAACCTGTGCCTTAATTCTTTGATTACACAATACTCCTGGTACCTTTTTCCAGTTGTTCCATCACACTGCACTCGGTAGGCTACCCCTGCATCTAATTTTCTGTCTTGGGCTACCACTGATCCTAGATATTTAAACCTATAGAACACTCTTTAGAAAGGCAAGGAACACACTGACAAAAGAAATCAGATTGGCTGAAAAATCAGTTTTTAGCCAATGACCCTGCATCAGTGTGGAAAGGACTACAGAATATTATAAATGACAGTAAACCGTCCCCTCATATTGCAGTACAGTACCAGCTGTCTGATGAATTGAGTGCTTTTTACTGCAGGCTTGATAAGCCCCAAAATAAAATGGACATTATCTCCAATCCTCTCAGTGTACAGACACTCTCACCCACACATTCTCCCGCTCAACCTGCATTAGATATCTCTGAAGACGATGTGGGTCGGCTCTTCAAAGAACAACACACTAAGAAAGCAGCAGATCCGGATGGGGTCTCACCCTACCGCTTAAAAATCTGTTCTGATCACCTGGCCCCTGTCCTCACTCAGATTTTCAATAAATCATTACTGTTGTTTGAAGTTCCCCTATGCTTCAAACAAGCCATTATCATACCAGTCCCTAAAAAATAAATCCACTATAACAGAATTGAAACTACATGCCCGTTGCTCGGACATCTGTGGTCATGAAGACCTTTGAGAGACTGGTGTTAGCTCACTTGAAGGGCATCAAAGCTCCCTTGTTGGACCCCCTTCATTTTGCTTACCAAGAGAACTGGTCAGTGGATGATGCAGTCAACGCAGGTCTGTACTACATTCTGCAACATCTTGACAATTCAGGACCTATGCAAGGACTCTGCTTTCAACACAATAATCCTGGATCTCCTCCACTCCAGATTCACCCAGCTTTCCTTCCATGTCACCACCTGTCAATGGATCACTGATTTCCTAACCAATAGGAAACAACAGGTAAAACTAGGGAAACTCACATCTAGCAATTGTATGATCAACACGGGTGCCCCCTAGGGATGTGTGCTCTCCTCCTTCTACACTAATGACTGCATCTCTAAGGACCCTTCTGTCAAACTTATCAAATTTGCAGATGACACAACCTACATTGGGCTCAGCAGGAATGGTGACAAGTCTGCATATTGACGTGAGGTCGAGCAGCTGGCCCTTTACTGTAGTCATAATAATAGTTCTCTACATTTATATAGCGCTTTTCTCACTACTCAAAGTGCTCTCCACACAGAGAGGACCCGGGACTTGAACCCATGATCTACTTACTGCAAGGCATTAGTGCTACCACTGCACTATAGATACTGCAGTTAAACACTCTCAAAACTGTGGAGATGAGGTCCCACAATATTATCCCCCCTCTCCATACTTAATACTGCTGTAAATGTTGTGGATCTATAATCTCCCAGGACTTGAAATGGAAGACCAATGTAGGATCCATCATAAAAAGAGCACAACAGCGAATGTACTTCCTGCGACAGCTGAAGAAATTCAACCTTCCACAGGAGCTGCTGATTCAGTTCTACACAGCAGCCATTGAGTCTGTTCTCAGCTCATCCATAACAATGTGGCTCGGATCAGTGACTAAACGTGACAAAAGCAGGCTACATCGAATAATCAAGTCTGCCAAAAATATCATTATTGCCAGTTTGTCCACTTTACAGGACCTGTACTATTGCAGAGTCATGAAACGGGCTGGGAAAATCAGTACTGACTCCTCACACCCAGGCCACAACCTTTTTAAACTTTTTCCATTGGCCAGGTATTATAGATTAATATATGCCAAAACAAACAGATATAAGAACAATTTTTTCCTAAAGACCATCAAGCTCACAAATGGTTTGTTTCATCCCCCCAGGCCTCCCACACAGTCACATATTGTTAATACGTATTATTTTTTCTTTCCCCCCAGCATTCTTGCACTGAGTTGCACTCTGCACTTTGTATCCCTATATATATATATATATACCTGTATATATATATATACTGTATATATATATATATATATATATATATATATATACTGTATATACATTTACATTCTCTGTCTTCTGTGTTTTTTTATGTCAGGTGTGTGGTTAACTGTTGTGTGTATGTTGATTATGTAGCTTATAATTGGATGGTCATGAAAACTGGAGTCAATTCATTATATGCGTGCATACTTGGCTAATAAATTTGATTCTGAATCTGATTACTCACTCTTATTAATAGCTCTCTTTGCATGCTAACCTCTGAATCCCGATCATCATTAAACCTCAAATATTTTGTCTCTTCCCATTTATATTCAACCCTGTCTTCTAAAGCCCTTCTCCATTCTTCCAATGTCTACTTCAAATCCTCTTTTTTGGTGCTACAAAGCACACTGTCATCAGCTAAAAGCATGTACCAAGTGGATTGGTCTTTTATCCTGTGGCCCAACACATCCATGTCCAGATAATAGAGGTAAGGACATAAAGAAGATCCTTGGTGCAGACCTGCTTTAACTGGCATCTTGTCTGTTATCCCAATACAGTCCCCACTCCCTCATACATATCCTGGATAATCCTCCCCAGTATTCTTCCTCTCTCATACACCTACATACCTCTTGATGTGACACTCTATCATATCAGTGACTCTAAATTGGCCTAGTTAAGTTAAATGTGTGAATATAAATGTGCCCTATGAGCAGTCTGTCCAAGGGGTATTTCCTTTATTGTCTGCATAACACATAACTAAGGTAAGGTGTCTCATTAACAATAATTGTTAACAAATTTTGGCCTCTTTGAAATGTTATTACAGAGGCATCTTCAGTTTTAATTTCATTCACTCATATTGATTTGCAAATAGATTGTTTTGTTGTGAATGATAAGAATTCATTCACATCTTTTTAGTTACAAGTTTAACAGAGGTTCAAATGCTTATTGTACTGCACATGGATAAGCCTATAAATGTAAAAGTCTTCTGCTTCCTATAAAGTATGAGAGTTAGTCGAGGTCAATTTATCTGTTGAGATATTCAGAGTGATATTACCTCACCTGCTATTACCACCAGACATGACATTATAAATATAGATAAATAAATTATGCTATTACTCCAAAAGCATGAGCAACAGAAGTGAAGCCAATCATAAAGGGGAAATGGACAAATAGATGGCCAATTTAGAGAAATTAGGATAGCTATTTAAAAAGATATGACATGAGTAATACTTACCGCAATACATATTCTGCAAATGAATTCTCCAGGAATGTTAAATCTGGCAAAACTATCTGAAAAGCTACTGAATTTATAAGCCTGTTAATAAGTGTATCTAAATTTAACTTTGCTAAGATACTGTTTTGACTGATTACCTGTCATAGGTTTATTTTGAAAGGATATTGCTTTTAGAAGTTAAGAGAACTTACAAAATGAACTGTCTGGAAATACCCAGGCTGATGGATTAGAAACATTTTTTTTTTCTTATCAGGTACTGTTATTAAAATTTTTTAGAGGCATAAGTATTTACATGATCATTGAAATGGAAAAATGTTACACTTAATTTAAAATCTCCTAGAATTACACCGAGTATATACTTTGTGACATCAACATGCACTTTGGGGAACTATAAACACCAGTCCTGCAACTGTTCTGCCTTCTGGCTTGTAATTTATGTTGTATAAACCGATTTCTTTAGCAGATATATCCATAACACATAGGCCTTCTCTCCATTTTATTTGTTGTGTTTAGCTCCATATCTTGAACAGAGCATGGGGCTATAAAGAGGTACCAGATGACTGTTGGCTAAAATGAATGTTCATGCCACTGCAATTTAGCATAGCCTCCAATAAAATTATCTCTTTTTCCACGCATTAGAAGGTTATGCTTTCAAGTTCCTATAATTGCCTAACATTTTGTTCACAAATTGCTAAAACGATAGTGTTTAAAGCAATGACAAAGTCAATCACATAGACTTTTCACAAACTTCCCGTGTTCATAAGACATTGCTATTCTCCTGCTTATGAAAGACATACATGCATTAGATACTATTTTTTAAACTTTATCAGTTGAGGTTGAAAGAAAACTGGATTTAAAAAAAAAAACTTTTCAAAAAGGAGTTTTTGCCTCTGCAGGTAAAAAGTGGTTACTTCTTTAGCTTACTTCCATATTATATCATACATACAGTGGATTCAGAAATTATTCATACCTGTTCACTTTCTGCATAATGTTGAATGTTAAATTTTAATTTGATAAATTTGTTCATTAGTCTACACACAAAAATCCACAATGACAAAGGTGAAAATGTTTTTGGAAAAGTTTGCAAATTTATCAAAACTGAAACACTGACAACTCTCATTCATAGAAGTATTCAGACAACTAATTCGATACTTTGTAGAATCCCCTTTGGCATCATTCTTCCTGGAAGATCCTCTCAAGCTCCATTAGATTGGAAGGGAAGTGTCTCCATATTGCCATCTTCAGATCTCTCCACACATGTTGTATGGGGTTAAGTCTAAGCTTTGAGTGGGACATTCAAGAACAGGCAGAGACCTGTCCCAAAGCCACTCCAGTTTGTCTTGGCTGTATGTTTCAAAGTCATTGTTGTGCCAAAAGGTGAACAACCACCACAGTCTGAAGTTGAGTGCACTCTGGAGCAGGTTTTCCCGTAATTTGTATTTGGCTGCATTCATTTTGCCTCCATTCTACCCAGTCTCACGGTGCCTTTGCCAGTCAGAAGCACCATGATGTCACGATGCTGCCACCATCATGTTTCTCTATAAGGATGGTATTATGCAGGTGATGAGCACTGCTGGTCTTCACCAGATGTAGTGTTTGCAGTTCTTCCCAGAAAGTTTAATTTTTGTTCCATCAGACCAGAGACTCTTTGTCCTCATGCTCTCAGAGTTCTTTAAATGCCGTTTGCCAAACTCCAAGAGGGAATTAGCCACTCTGCCATAAACACCTGGTGGCTAGAGTACTGATGAGGTCATCATTCCAAGACATTCTCCCGTCTCAGCCAAAATCTTCCGATGACTGTTACAGTAAACTTTGGGTTCTTGGTTACCAAGGTCCTTCTTACCTGGTTACTCTAGGAAGAATCCTGGCAATTCCAAACATATATTTTGCAATTATTAAGGCCACTCTGCAGCTGGGAACTTTCAAAGCTTTATAACCTTGCCCTGATCTATTCCCCAACCGTAATTTGATTGTGGAGGTCCACAGAGAGTTCCTTAAACTTCACACTGCATGTTAGTACAAAAACAAGCCAAGGACTGTTGGCTCTTTTATACACAGATGTGTGCCTTTCTAAACAATGTGCAATAAATTAAATTGGATGTAAATGGACTCCAATAAATTTCTAGACACATCTCCACGATAAAGTAAACAGGATGCACCTGACCACAATTTGGAGTGCCAAAGCAAAAAGTCTTAATGCTAATATAAATGAAATGTCTAGACTTTTGATTTTCAATATATTTCCAAACCTTTCTGAAAAAGTATTGATATTTTGTTTATGGGTTATGGAACATAAATTAATGGAAAAAAAGGCAAATTTAATCCTGTAAAATTAAATCGATAACACAATAAAATGTGCAGAAAGTGAAGAGGTTTCAACACGTGAAACCATTGTATTTACTGTATTCTTCTTGAATTACTTTAAACATGATAAGGTTTTGCTTAGACCATTACCCATCTGCTACTCATGATACATGATCTAAATAATGATACTGATAGGTTCCTAAAGCCAATGTCACATTACCCAACTTCTTGTTATAGGATATGCCAGAATTTCTGACGGCAGGACTGTGTCCGTTTACGTGGAGTAGAGGACAATAAGAAATGCAAGAAATGATGAACACATACCTAACAAACAAACTTTTTTCATGTTATAGTAGTAATGACAAAATTATAGTCAGCAGTTCTTACCACTGCACCACCCAAGCCGTACCCTAGCCCAATTTCTTTTTCTTTGGTTATATTCTTGAAGAAAAGCGCATTTGTTTTGTTATACATATATTTTTTGTGAAAGTGTTTATTTGATATTTGGACTTCAGTTTTCACACATTATACTTAATATCAAAATTTTGTCATTAGTACTGTAACATGAAAAAAGT
Organism: Polypterus bichir lapradei; assembly: GCA_026402145.1. NCBI lineage: Eukaryota > Metazoa > Chordata > Cladistia > Polypteriformes > Polypteridae > Polypterus > Polypterus bichir. The sequence goes on along the minus strand of JANRMT010062807.1, from coordinate 55,602,969 downwards.
TTGTGTTTTAGGTATGTGTTCAACATTTCTTGCATTTCTCACATTTCCTGTCGTCCTCCACTTACACAGATCGTTATAGACGTGGAACACACATGAAAGGCATGTGTTCCAAATATACAGGTGCCAAAATCATCAATATTAAAACAATAAAAGGCTTGAACTACTTCAGTTGTGTGTAATGAATCTAAAATATATGAAAGTCTAATGTTTATCAGTACATTACAGAAAATAATGAACTTTATCACAATATGCTAATTTTTTGAGAAGGACCTGTATATATATATTATATTATATATGTATATTATATTTACCCAATACAACTCCAGGGAACTCACATGCAGATAAATAAGACTTGAGTTGGGAGAACTTTTTCCCCGAGTTGAGCTGCAATGGTCGGGGGATGGGCAGCAGGCTACTTGCTGCTTGTGCTGATCAAAACATTTACAAAACAAAAGACGCTGAATAGGAGGTGCAAATGAATTTAAGGTGGGCCGGGATTATGAGTTTTTTCATAGGCTTCGGGGAGTCTAGTATTAAAGACAAAATCAAACTTGTTTAGTTTTATCTGGGTGATTCTCAGACTAGTTGGAATGAGTTGCTGGGTATGTCACATTAGGTGACCAGCTTCAAGGGAGTGCTCCGCCTCCGACTCAATAAAATTCTGTAATGACTAAAAATCACTGAAAGGTCCCATAATGTGACATGGGCTATATACAAAGCAAAGAAAATGCTAAAAAGTCTAAAGCCAGTCAGGGAAAAGATAGGTTTGTCCTTTGCATGAATATATGTAAAGATAAGGCCAACTGATAATAAAACAGAAGAATATATAACTTTAGTATTGGTACAAGGTCCTCAGGAAAATGCAGATAAAAAGCTGTGTATATTGAACCAAATTATCAACTACCTCCCTTCTTCTGCATTCTGCATTATTTTGGAGAAACACAAAGATGTGATGCTGAGCATCAGTAATGAATCCAAAATCTCACATCTAATTTCAGGTCCCGTTTTCAAGTCAATAAAGGAGACTTGATAAAATTTCAGTATACTAAAAAGAATAAGTGAATGCTAAAGACATAGTGACACCTAGGTATTGATATTGCCACGATTATCTACCTTAGCAAAATCTTAAGCAGGAGTACATTTTGCTAAAACAAAACTATTTAGCTCTGTTTTAAGTGCTGAGACTTATGTGATAGAGATTTGAGAATTTGTAGTTAAGCAGTTTATAAAGTTTACTTTCATTGCAATTTCACGGAACAGCATCTTTTTCTGTATAACCTTTCATCACAGAGGAGTGCATCTGTTAAGGTCTGTGGAGTCCAAAGAGATATTTAATATCCTACAGCTACAGCACCACCACCCCCACCCTCTTAACCACCTGCCCATCTATTTCTTTATGTTGACCGCTTCAATAACTCTGAAAAATGAGCTGACTTTCTGCCTCATGAAAGCTGTTCTTTATGAGAGAGCAACTGGTAAGACCAACATTAGGAATTTCAATAAAAAAAAGAACTCTGTATTAAAATATAACAGTGCTAATATCTTGTGGGATAATATGATTAAACAAATAACCCACAAAATACATAGATAATTATCACAGCTGGTTTCGGAACACAAAATTGAAGTTTTAATTTTTAATTTTATTATTTTTTTGTAATAATCTCAATGTCAATTATTAATGTTCCTGATTAGTTATGTACTTACAGCATTCCTTAATAAATGTGCTATCTGGAACATGAGAACCAAATTTTTAAATTGTCTGTTTGGTAAAATTGAAGATCTTGTACCCGTTGCCAGGTGGCATATGTGTCTCTAAACAAAAGAAAAGGCAACTTGATGGTTTTAATGAAATATTTTATATAAAAACACAAATGAACAGATTAAAATTGCACTTGTGCCAAGTGGAATGTATTGTATGAGACATCTTTTATATTGAATTGCTCTTTGCTTCATTCACATGTGCCATTTGGCTGTTCTACTTGTGTCTACTGTGTGTATCTGTTGTTTAACTGGGCAATTCTGAGAGTGATGACATAAAAGAGAGAATCTGCTTGCATCTTCCTTGCATGCTCTGCGTTGTTAAAAATGGATACTGCAGACGTAATACTCTCTTTTTAAAGCTACAGTATTTAATGCAAAACATGCAACACTGAGTACACATTTACTCAGCGGAAATTGTAACAGTCCCAAACCAGACATTTCTTGTTAGGATTTTCGGCAACAAAGAGCAGAACGCAGGAATATACCTGGTGAAACATTATATTATTATAAACAAAACTTGACATTTCTATTTACACTTCATTGTAGTTGCTAGTTAGTGTAGACTGTTTCCTAGTATTATGTTTTGCCAAATACCATTTAGATTAGGTCATTTGCTTTGTGTGGACACTTTGGTTGTGGCTTGTTTCACCATTTTCGATCACATGACCACCAAAATTATGACCTTTGATGTCATAAGTGTAATCATATAACAATGGTTGTGCAGCAGTCTGACTATTCTAATGCCTGCATACTTTTAGAAGAATAACAGGCTTTGCAGTTGTTCTGACACCTTGATTCCTGTTTTCATTTACTTATTTTAAGCTTTGCCTGCTTTTTAGACTTTTGATCTATCTTTTTTTTGTTGCTTTCCTCATTTTGGTAATGATTTTTTTACCTAAGCCCAACTATATAATTCCAGTGAAAATGTACAAAAAATGCATGTTTTATTGCTTTTTCTTGGTTTGTGCTTGGTGTTTATGGTTTCACTACAGATTGAGTTAAAGGAGCTCTTAACTGCCAAAAGAAAAAAAAATTAAACACCTGGACAGCTATTCCTCATTTAAGTTCTCTTCTGAATTCCTGCTTTAAATGAAATTATCCAAAACTTGGATGTCTCATCACAGGTGTTGTATATACTGTAAGCACACACAATGTCACTGTACTAGAAGAACAGCTACTACCGAGATTCTAATTGTTCTGACAAAGTTAACACAAATTCTATACTCAGAATGCCGAAAGTCCTGACAAACTGTTTCATGCTCTCATCTAGAGAATATTCACAATAATATGCCCAAGTCCTATCTTGTGATCTATGTGATGAATCACCAGACATGGTGAGGGAGGACGTCAAATGACACCAATGGCTTTATTTTACAAGGTGCAGAGCCCAAATCCCCACTTCAGTAAACTATCTCATCTAATTTGGCAGGAAGCAATTTCAGAGTGACATTGTTACAGATAAAATGACCTCAATGTTGCCAGCCCAAAAAAACACACACAAAAGTATGATCAAAAATAAGTCCTAAACAAAAAGGGTCAAGAAAAAGATAACCTTACTGGTGACAACAATACGCTGTCTCAATTAAACCAAACCACACTACTAATTAAATAATAAAGACCAATAAAAGCAGCCGGTGTGCTTAAAGAGAAAGAATCAAATATGACAAAAAATGTTCATTTATTGGCTCAGATAACCTAAAGGATCATCTGAAATTCACCATTGCAGCTCATCATCATTTGCTTGTAAAGATCAGGAAACAAATCATTATAACATATCCCATTTATAAACATACAAACACACTCATACAAACAGTACCTACATACTG
>JANRMT010062807.1:55581060-55599282 GCA_026402145.1 Polypterus bichir lapradei | reverse complement strand
ATATATATATATATATATATATATATATATATATATATATATACAGTGCATCCGGAAAGTATTTACAGCGCATCACTTTTTCCACATTTTGTTATGTTACAGCCTTATTTTAAAATGGATTAAATTAATTTTTTTCCTCAGAATTCTACACACAACACCCCATAATGACAATGTGAAAAAAGTTTACTTGAGGATTTTGCAAATTTATTAAAAATAAAAAAACTGAGAAATCACATGTACATAGGTATTCACGCCTGGCATTCACACCAAAGAGTTCAATCTTTGTCTCATCAGACCAGAGAATTTTGTTTCTCGTAGTTTGATAGTCCTTCAGGTGCCTTTTGGCAAACTCCAGGCGGGCTGCCATATGCCTTTTACTAAGAAGTGGCTTCCGTCTGGCCACTCTACCATACAGGCCTGATTGGTGGATTGCTGCAGAGATGGTTGTCCTTCTGGAAGGTTCTCCTTTCTCCACAGAGGACCTCTGGAGCTCTGACAGAGTGACCATCGGATTCTTGGTCACCTCCCTGACTAAGGCCCTTCTCCCCCGATCGTTTAGATGGCCGGACCAGCTCTAGGAAGACTCCTGGTGGTTTCGAACTTCCTCCACTTACGGATGATGGAGGTCACTGTGCTCATTGGGACCTTCAAAGCAGCAGAATTTTTTCTGTAACCTTCCCCAGATTTGTGCCTCGAGACAATCCTGTCTTGGAGGTCTACAGACAATTCCTTTGACTTCATGCTTGGTTTGTGCTCTGATATGAACTTTCAGCTGTGAGACCTTATATAGACAGGTGCCTTTCCAAATCATGTCCAATCAACTGAATTTACCACAGGTGGACTCCAATTAAGCTGCAGAAACATCTCAAGGATGATCAGGGGAAACAGGATGCACCTGATCTCAATTTTGAGCTTCATGACAAAGGCCGTGAATACTCATGTACATGTGCTTTCTCAATTTTTTTATTTTTAATAAATTTTCAAAAACATCAAGTAAACTTTTTTCACATTGTCATTATGGGGTGTTGTGTGTAGAATTCTGAGGAAAAAAATTAATTTAATCCATTTTGGAATAAGGCTGTAACATAACAAAATGTGGAAAAAGTGATGCGCTGTGAATACTTTCCGGATGCACTATATATACTACTCAAAAAAGTTAAGGGAATGCTTAAATCACATATTGGATCTTGGTGAACAAAATATTACAGTGGAAAATCTTACAACAACAACATTTATTTATATAGCACATTTTCATACAAACAGTAGCTCAAAGTGCTTTACATAATAAAGAATAGAAAAATAAAAGACACAATAATAAAACAAAATAAATCAACATTAACATCGAATAAGAGTAAGGTCCAATGGCCAGGGGGAACAGAAAAAACAAAAAAAAACTTCAGATGGCTGGAGAAAAAAAATAAAATCTGTAGGGATTCTAGACCATGAGACCGCCCAGTCCCCTCTGGGCATTCTACCTAACATAAATGAAACAGTCCTCTTTGGATTTAGGGTTCTCACGGAAGGGCTTGATGATGATGGTCACGTAGAATTCTGCCTTTTAATCCATCCATCATTGTTGGAGCATCATGAAGCTTTGAGTAGGTGGAGGTGGCGCAGGGTAATACTGTGTTAGAACTTACTTTTGAGAACAAAATGTTGTAGCAGTGGTCAATAGAAAACAGAATCACAATCCCGTTGATTTACAAAAATTAAAGTCAAAATTTCAAATTCCAACTTGTGTGAATTTCAGCACAGCAACTTATAATGTGTCTCAGTAGTGTGTTTGACCCCCATGTGTCCTTTTGAACTCCCAGCATCGTCTGGGCATACTCCTAATGAGACAGTGGATGGTATCTGGGGGATCTACTCCCAGATCTGGATCAGGGCTTCATTAAACTCTTGGATAGTTTGTGGCACTACTTGGTGGCGTTGGATGGTGTTGGATGCAACGATACTTAATGTCCCAGAGGTTCTCAATTGGATTCAGGTCTAGGGAACGTGTGGTCAGGTCAATGGAAAAAATGCCATTATCACCCAGAAAATGCCTGAACCAGGAGCAACCCAGGGCCCACTGCATCAGAAAAAGGCCTGACAATGGCTCTGAGGATTTCCTCCCAGTCCATAAAAGCTGTCAGGGTACTGTAGCTTAGCACATGGAAGTCTGTCAGACCTTCCAACGTATGCCTCCCCACACCATTACTGACTCACCACCAAACTGGTCATGCTGGATGTTGTTGTGCACAGGTCCCACTACAGGACGTCTGGCCCTCATGCCACCCTCATGGAAAAATGCACACCCGTAGCCAGCCACCAAGTCAATGCATTTAGACATGTAGACATTGTCAGGATAACCTGCTGAAGCCTTAGAATGGGAAAGAAAGGTAATTTAAGTGACTCTGAACATGGCATGGTTGTTGGTGTCAGACGCTGGTCTGATTATTTCAGAAACCACTGACCTACTGGGATTTTCATGCACAACCATCTCTAGGGTATACAGAGAAAGGTCTGAAAGAGGGAAAATATCCAGTGAGCAGCAGGCAGCAAAATGTATTGTTTATGCCAAAGGTCAGAGGAGAATGGACAGACTGATTTGAGCTGATAGAATGGGAACTGTAACTCAAATAACCACTCGTTACAACCGAGGTATGCAGAAGAGCATCTCTGAATGCACAACACATCAAACCTTGAAGCAGATGGGCTACAACAGCAGAAGACCACAACAGGTGCCACTCCTGTCAGCTAAGAACAGGCAACTGAGGCTAACGTTTGCATAATTGGACAATAGAATATTGGAAAAACGATTTTCTCAATTTCTGCTGTGACATTTGGGTAATATTTTCAGAATTTGGTTTCAATTACATGAAAACATGGAGCCATCCTGCCTTGTATCAACGGTTCAGGCTAGTGGTGGTGGTGGTGTAATGGTGTGGGGGATATTTTCTAGCCATGTCACAAAGGTCAAATCATTTCAGTCTGGTTTTTTGAATATGACAATGAGTTCACTGTAGTCAAATGACCTCCAGTCACCAGATCTCAATCCAATAAAACACTTTTGAGATGTGGTGAGAACTGGAAACTCACATCATGGATGTGCAAGCAACAAATCTGCAGCAACTGAGGAATGTCTCCAGCATAAAGAATGATGGCAGTTATTTTTGATTTTAACAAGGAATTCTTTTTATAAAAAAAAACATGTGAGGTCATTAATCTCATTAAGGTCAGCAGATACTATTGTTCCAAATGTAAAAATCCAATTAACTTCCCTTTGCATTAAATGCTTATCAACATTATTACCTCTAGGCAATTTTCTAACAATCTCTAATACAGAAAATTTCAGTTGTTCCTCTTTATGACCTATTAGACATTAAGCCTGTTACAATAACGGGTGCTAGAACAGTAGTGCATAAACATTAGTTGGAACAGTCTATATTAAATAGCAAGGGACCTTGACCTCATTCTGTTTCTTCTCTTAATTTTTTTTTTTTTGTCAAAAATATTTTTACAAGAAGCCTAAAGTAAAATAATAATAAAAATAAAATAGAAACGTATATGACAATGCAGTAAGTACAATTAATATTGCCTTAGTGTAAAACTTTGTAACAATCTGTAAGACACAATATCTGAAGAAGATATTTAGGTAAACTTTTCTATTTTTTTACCTCATTAAATTTTTTTATACAATTTCATTATAGACAATATTTCTTGTAAATATTCCGTCTGAGTTTGGCAACAGTTTGCCTTGTTCAGGACCATCTACAACCTTGACAAAAACATCTGGAAAACTCTTAAATGCAACATATAACTGACCGTGGCTGAATACCGGTTCTGGCAAGTAAATGCCAAGTTTTTCTAAGGTTTGCTCTTCTGAGTCTCTCTCTTTTAGCGTTTTTCTGACGGTCATTTTCTTTTTCTTCAATCGATCTATTTGCCCGTATTTTTCTTTGTCTTTCAGCCTTTCTTTTGTTGATGCTTACTTGTTGAGCTGACCGTTCTTCCAGGAGATGTTGCTTATATAGGATTTGATTGTCTGTGTCTTTTGTCCTACTTGATGTGTCCTTTTTTTTTGGGTGGCATGTTGTTAGTAGATACGTCCATAATATTTTCTCTTACAGTAATACTGGCTTGTATGTGGCTGTAATATGCGTCCCTGTATTGTGTGTCTTTAATTTTCTCTCACAGTAATACTGGTTTGTATTTCCGTAAAATGCCTGTAATTTTCTCTGGCAGTAATACTGGTTTTGATGTCCATAATATGACTTTAATTTTCTGTCACAACAGTGGGCAATCAGCAGAGTGTCCCAAGCAACTGATGTAATGTGTGGCGTGTAGCTGATAATCGTGCCCATGGCGTCTCCCTAGCAAGTACTGTTTAGTTCCCCAAGTATTTTAATCTATGCTGGCATGCAGCTGATTATTGTATGTGTGGCGTCTCCCCACCAACGGATTTTATGTGCGCGTATGCGATTACCCAATCAGCACTCTCCCCAGCAATGGTGTCCTTTATTTCTTATCATGCGCGGCCGTGGCAAGGCCATTCACTGTATGCCCAGCTTCCAGTGTGTGTGCTTTATTTGCTTATCATGCGCGGCAGCGGCTAGGCCATTCACTGTATGCCCAGCTTCCAGTGTGTGTGCGTTCGCAGTTCCGTGCGCATGGGTGGGGCACAGTGTGATGGGCGGCGCAGCCCACACATGCGTACTTCACCAGAAGACACACACACACGGACATCTGGACGTACACAGGGGTTTTATTAAAGAGGATAGTTATAAAATGATTAGCCACTGGATATCTGATCGATACCTTTCTAATATTTTACTAATCCATGTATGTACAACTGTGACAATTTTGCCCCACATAAAACTTTAGACATCGGCAAATTATTACATACATGAATCTGTCAGTGTGAAAATGTAAAAAAAAAAGGTTTATCCTGAAACACTGGGTGCAGCTGAAGTACAGGTATGTCCCACTTAATGTCCACAATACGTTCTTTGAAATTAATCGATTTCAACGTTGTGCAAACACCATATTATATACAGTCTGGTCTTACTTTTTCTTTAAGCATCTTGAACAAGCTCCATGCTTTAGCAGTGATTGTCAACATTCTGAGAGGTATTTGTCTTTGTGTTTGGTCCTCAGTCCATATCATTATCATTTTCTCCATTTCATCCCTCTTGCATTTTCCTTAATCTTGAGGCTTTCTGTGGTACCACTCCTTTAACAGATTTGAAAATTTTTCTCTTTATTTTTTGAGGATCATCATGATTGTTGAGTGTGACATGCCTAAATTGTGAGCAGTAGCATTCACTTGTCTTCCACTTTTGTATCGTTTGTAAAGAATTATTTTGTATTGTTTAATAATCTTTTGTTTCACTTCCAAATCGAAATTTCTCCTTTGCCTCTTTCTGCTGCTATCAATAGCACTGGTTTTCCTACATTTGTTAGCCATGATGTACTTCCAGGAAACATTTTTTAGAAAATGAAACTGAGATAATGCTATAAACCTAAAGACATGCATGATATACAAGACTTGATGATACTGCCTATGAGGGCGTACTGTATATGCGGTCAGACATTACTTGAACAGACGTTGTGTGGCACATATCTGTATATACCAATACTTTTTAATAATTCATTTTATTATATTGGATTAGGGTAGAACTGCTACTTCGCAGTAAGGAGACTGGGATTTGTATGTTAGGAGTTCTCTGTGTGGAGTTTGTATGTTCTTCCCATGTGCACATGGATTTCCTCCCATAGTCCGAAGACATGCAAGCTAGATGGACTGGCATTGCTAAACTGGCCCTAAAATGAGCTCGAACTCAGATGATTTTCCTGCCTAGCACCCAATGCTTGCTGGTATGGGCTTCAGCATGACCCTCAACCTTGCATTGAATCAGTGGGTCAGGAAGTTGGATGGTCATTAGAACACTGAGAATGTGTCAAGGTACAGAGTAACATATTCTTAGCAGTTATCTTTTTCGTATTAAGTAAAATGTTTCTATGTAAATGTAAAGCTTTTTTTCCAGATCTACTTCAACCTTTTTTCAAAACCTTTTTTTTATATATTATGGGCTGCATTAATAAAATCCTCCATCTCTGTGCAAATTCTATGCACAATATGCGCATAAATTTTAAAAGTGATAAATTTTATGTTAGTAATCGCAGATGAAAACTCCTTGTGTGCAATAGTGTATAATGGTCAGTAGGTCTTGTAAATAATGAACTAAAATCTCCATTAGAATGAAATATCATCACATTCAAAAAATGTATGCAATAATTATTGAAATTTAGTGTACACTTGAGGTTACTCTCCCACTGATTAAGCTCATCACAGGGACACAGTTGCACCAAGCATGAATTAAATAAAAATGGGTTGTGCCATTTATCTTAACTCCTCCATAGGCAAAGAGCATTATAGTGAACTGGAAAATTTGATAATAATAAGCTTTGCAAGGTCTAGGAAATAAAGCACTTGTAGGGATTATTTCATGAAGATTTTGATAGATATAGAGGTTGTCAAAACCAAGATAAACCTGCCTAATACCAGAAGCCAAAATGAGAACCAACACTCATCAAAGAAACGTTTGTTAAAATACCCTAACTAAATCTCCCACATGAACATTTGGAAACCTGAGCTACTGTGCTGCCATCATTTACAGTATAGTAATGGCGCAATGATGCAAAGTTGTGCCCATGTGACTAGCACTCGGCCACCACCATAAAGCTAAAGTCTCACAATGACAACATCCTTTAAGAATGACAAATACAAACACAAAATGGCATTGCGATGGCTTTAGTAAAATAATGAGAACATTTTATAAGAAGAATAAAAAAATTAATAAACCAGAATGAGTTAGCAGAGGTTCAAATAAGTAGCCACTGCCCAAGAAACCCTATGATAAGCCAATTAGAGAGGTCATACAATGTATAGGCAACAAACTAAAAATAAAGAGATCCCAAATAGGTGATATCTGAAGTGAACACACCGCTTGGTCACTAGAGGGCACACAGTGTCAGAAAAGGACAAGAATATTACACTGTGCTTTTCTTCTTGGAGCTGTAGCTCCTTAAGGCTAACTGAAGGCTCAGGGGTTCAGAAGGTCAAGCAGATGACTGAGGTAGTTCTTGCATTGTGTTCCTGGAACAAACGGAATAACAGTAGTGAGGTGGAAGCAGCGTGAAAACTGAATCATCAAGCAAAGATATGGTGAACAGATATTCTGTATTTTATACGACATTATTGCTAAGTCTTATGTTTTTTTGATCTGCAGAACGATTTTGAAGAATCTTTATTTTACTTTCAATAAATAAAAACGTTTTTGGTTTCTTTAAAGATGATACCCTGCTGTCATTTTGCATTCTCATTCTTGTGAGATTTCATTGTGAGGAGCAGGATTTGCAATGTGTATGGTTTGCAACATTATTTATGAACTGTCTATTTAAGATGAAGGCTCATAAACACCAGTATCCAAGATTCTGAATTAAACCTTCACAAAAATTTGGAAAATCTTGCTAGCTTTATAGAGAAAGAAATTTAAGGCAGTCAGAAAAGTTTTTGCAATATTTTTATGAATTTCATTTTGGGTTATGTATTGGGCTTGATGTTTGGAATTTCTGCTTTCCTGTTATTCTGACTGTTCTTTTATCTTGTCTTTCAGGGCTCCATTTCATAGTCAAATATTTCTTAATGTTTAGTTTTTACAGCCTACATGCTCACAAAACATTATCCTCAAAAATCTTGATTTTTCCAATGCAGTAGATGTGACTAACTTCTTAATTACAATATTCTGTACACATTGTTGCAACAACTCTAGATCAGTACATTTACTTTCCAATCACGTCAATTCTATTCAAAACAAACAGGATCCAACCAATCAGATGTCCTGTGACTACAAACATAACACCTATGTCAATGTGCACATCCATGTCTACAACCTTCAAAAGATTTCTTCAGCTTAAAAGTACATTCCTTATATTAAGAGTGAGCAAAGATATTTTAAAATTAAAATAAATGTATCAGTGATGCTGATGATAGCATTGCTAACTGATTTTGATATGTTTACTTATGTTGGTCTGAATTGTGTACTGTAAAAACTGTAAAATGGTCAGTTGACAATAGAGGAGAGAAAAACAAAAACTCCAGTTCACAGCACTCCTGGAGAAAATAAACCTTTGGGATTTAGATGACCAGTTTTAACAGACCAAGTAACAGACAGACACAGTTGCAACCCAGGTGACCTATACCAACTGATCACACACTACCTCTTAGGCGTTCTACTACTATACTATATAAGTTCATTCAGGGGATTTTGTAGTTTGTGGTAAACAGTTTTCCACCTGTTTAGTGGTTTACTTTCTTCCCTGTCATTAAATGTTTGACATGCATAATGCGGTAACTGTAGTGCATTTCTGTCATGGCCTAAATGGGTATATAACACCCCTTTATAGTTCTCTGTAGTTGTCATATATGCTAATAGTGTAAACAGGGATGAAAGGCAGGGGTGTGTATTCTACTGGACACTTCAAAGGTGCACTGGGATTATTGTGAGTAGATAAAGAATAATCGTGAGATGAGAGCAATAACAAAAAGGAAGACAAAAGAACAGGCAAACTAAGTTCAAGAAAAGTGGCAGACATGAAAGTCAAAGTCAAAAAACAATGAATACTACAGCTTACTTGGTTTATAAAGCTTACTAACACTAATGGTTGAAGATTGTTTTCTCCACTGTGGGATAAAGAAAGAATAGCCCAGTAACTGTTACATTCCTAAAGAAGGTCACTGCTCAAAAAAATCAAGGGACCACTTAAATCACACATCAGATCTTGATGAAATATTCCAGTGGAAAATCTTTACAGAGAAATACTGTGTAATTTGTTGAGAACAAAATGTTGTTACAACAGTCACTTGAAACCAAAATCACAAACCACTGAGGGCTGGATTCAACATCACACCGAAAATCAATGTCAAAAAATGAAATCACAAGCTAATCCCACTTGCATGAATTTCATCATGGCAACTCCTAATGTGACTCGGCAGTGTATATGGCCCCCATGTGCCTACATACACTCTCCCAACTGAACAGATTGATATCCCTGAAACTTAACTGACTTGGTTTTAGACTGTGATGATTGAGTGTTCCCTTAATTTTTCTGAGCAGTTTATAAAGTCTCATCCCCTTTCCATAATGTTTGTGACAAAATTAACACTAAAAGATAATTATTGCTAAACAAAATTGTATTTAATTCATAATAGTCAGTACAGGGTAGAAGGTCCCATCTTTTTTACGCACAAAGAGAAGCACAGCCATCATATAACTATTAGATATATGACTGAAACCCTTTTTTAAATTTTCTTGAATGTACAGTAGTACTCCATCACCTTGTTTTCAGTATGTTACAATGAGTAAATCCAACCCTTGGACAATTTTACCCAAGGCAATAAATGAATGCAGTCATATGAGTGATGAGGAGGAAGGAATGAGTGATTGTTGCTTACAAAATGCATCATGGAATTCATTAAAGACCTCTGGGAGAAAGGTTACTTGGCTACACACAAGGGATTGCCAGGTAGGAGAGGATAGACAGTTGTGAAGCATCTTCAAGGTGTCAATTCTTGGATCTCCCAATCAATAATTTGTAGCGGATGCCACATGTGCTATTGTTCCATTGTCAGATTGCATCTCCTTAGGGTGCACATCAAGAATTGGGGAAATACACCTTTAAGGGGAGGACACAACACAAACAGAACGGTTGGGGCTAGAGCAAGGAGAAGCAACGAGTTAGTGTCAAGAATTCACCTGCTGGAAGAAGATTTTTTTTAAACTCAGCAATATGAGGGAGATGCGTCACTGAAGACAAACTTCATTGGTTTCACCGGGGCAATTGACCTTTTGGGACTGGTAGGAGAGAACCTTTTGTTATTGGTTCGGCTGCCGGCATACTCCATGAGGCTTCCAACATTATACCTTGCTCGGAAATTGTAAGGACAGTGAACCAATTTGGAATCTGGGTTATCTGCTCTCAATGTGTAAATATATCTTTTTCTTTTTTCTTACTTTCATCATTCTAATGCTTATTGTCTTAATTGTTCTCCTGGGGCAGCGGTACAAGCTGTTGAGTGCTTATGTAACCCCAAAATGACTTGTAAATTGGAAATTTGCAAAATATAAAAACTTACAACCCTTAACAGGAGAAATCACATATTTTATGTAGTCCTCACCTATGGTACCACTATATATCACATGTAATGATTATTTTAATGGTTTGATTTCAACACCACACTCTCTAGCAAAATCTGAACTAACAAAATTTTTTGTAGCCCCCGAGTCTATAAATAATGTATCCTTTTGGGTTAACACTGCAGGGAAAAAATAAGGGTGATTTCAACTACAAGTATCCATCTCACCAACCCTTCCATTAGACAGGCATTTTAGTCCTCCTGATTCCCCACAGTAAAAGCATAACCGTGAAGCTGCCCTTGAAGTCAATTTATAGGACAAATTCATGTCTTTCCAAATTCCATAGGTACATGTGGCTGGGATAAAACAGCAAAAGCTGTATTTAACAGAGACAGAACAGACATTCCTTAGTGGAGGAACATTTTTCTAACACTCTTTCCTCAAAACAAGCTCCACATCTTTGCGCAATATCTAATACCTCAACCAAAGTCTATTATACATTTGCAAGTTCAAATTTTAAATCTTTACTCAAACCACTGCAAAATAATGAAACTTAGGCAGCATAATCCCACCCAAAATCTGCAGCTAAGGTCTTAAAAGTACCATATTTACTTGTGTACCACGCGCCCTCGTGTAAGACGCGCACCCTAATTTTTACAAAGAAAATCGGGAAAATCGTTTTGTTCGTGTACGACGCGTGTTGTGATTGTATAGGAAGCGTCTAGAGAGAGAGCGCAAGCAAGCAAGAGAGAGAGAGCGCGATTGTGCGAGCAAGAGAGAGCGGGCGAGTGCCCGAGCAAGCGAGCGAGAGAGAGAGAGCGCGAGTGCGCGAGCGAGAAAGAGAGCGCGAGTATGCGAGCAACAGAGTGACCGCAAGTCGCGAGCAACCGAACGAGAGAGAGAGAGAGCGCGAGTGCACAAGAGAGAGAGCGCGAGTGCAAGAGCAAGAGAGAGAGCGCGAGTGTGTGAGCAAGCCAGAGAGAGAGAGAGAGAGAGAGCGCGAGCGAGCGAGCCCAAGCAGAAGAAGTAAACATTACAGAATTACATTTCCTCGTGTATGACGCGCACCTGATTTTCTAATGCTAATTTTCGGGAAAAAATGTGCGCGTGGTACATGCATAAATACGGTAATAATAAAGTCTCCAATAGACCAGTCTGTTGTGTACTTTTTAATAACTGGTTACATGCAGAATGTTTACGGTCAGTATACCAAAAATTTGGAAATTTTTTTAGGAAATAGCCAAGCTTAAAGGCATACAGATGTTCATTTGCATTTAATGCTGAGTCCCATTTGAAAGGCTTATTAGTAATTAACAAAATAATATAATCAATCTTGGCTCTGTCAGAAGTGTGTGTACAAGATTGCTGATCAAATCTTGCACTGATTTACAAAGCCTCTAAATTTATGATGGTTTCCTGAGAAATGTTAGGGTTGTAGTATGTGAGGTTGTGTATATTGTATTTAAGCATGAAGATGGCACAATAAAAACTGCTCTCTCATTCCGTAAGTTGGACATTTTGTTAATTAAATGCTGGACTGCTGCCGTGAGCATATTCACTTGCTCCTTGATTACCCCTTATCCCCCAGATAGGTTATTAAGCTCAGCCACAATATTGATCATCTCATGGTTTGCTAATGATTCCATGGTATGTTTAGGACTCCTTGAAGGTGCTGAGGGTTTATTATGTGGAGAGAGATATTAACCGGGAGGGAAGAGTGATAATCAAAAAACATTTTTTGGAGAGAAAATTGTCAAAACCAAGGAGACAAAAGGACAGGGAAACAAAATTCAAGGAAAGAGCAAAGTCAAAGAGCACATCAAAACTATATGAACGCTAATACTAGGGTCTACTTGGTTTTAAAGCAAATTAACAGTAAGGATAGTTGAAGATGGTTTTACTCACCAAAAGGTCAGAAAGAAAAGGTGTGGCAGCCATATTTAGGCTGTCACTTCCTGTGATGTCATGGCTTAACGTCACATGGTGAAATTCCACATGGCTGCCTGTGATAGACAATACAACATAATAATTTTTTCATTATTAAATGATAGCTCTAAAGGTAAAATAAATGTAAGAATTGGATACTTCAATACTTCAACTAAAATAAAATTAAAAAGTGGCCAGCAGAAGCCAAATGTAGGGCATTGTGGCTTAGATCAGTGGTCTCAAACTCCAGTCCCAGAGGGCCACAGTGGCTGCAGGTTTTCATTCTAACCCTTTTCTTAATTGGTGACCAGTTTTTGCTGCTAATTAACTCTTTTTCTTTTCATCTTAATCAACTTAATTGCTCTTAATTTCCTCATTTCTTTTCTTAAATGGCACCCAAACAGAAATGAAATGTAAAAGTGAGTGAGCCAACAGAAGACCAACTAAGTCAGGCCCTGAAACTCCAACCAATTTGACTCCAACCAGTTGCTTGATTAGGAGCCAAGTCTTGTTAATTAAACCTGTTCTTTAATTCCATGGCTTGTTGCTGCTCTCATTGTGCAATAGCATACATTTCCGAAAGTTTTGATTCCCTCTCTCCTAAGCCCATTGTTAAAATGTTTTGGCGACCCAAACAGATCAGTATTCCTGAGACTTTCATCTTTCTTTATTTTCAGATATTGAATGATGGACACAGATTGCTGGTCATGTGTTGGCTCATTTTGTTATTGTTTAGTTGATAATTAAGGAAAAAGAACCAATTAAGGAGTCTTGAAGATCATGTAAGTTAAAATTAATTCAAAAGAAGTTAATTAGCAGCAAAAACAGGTCACTAATTAATAAAAGAATTAGAATGAAAACCTGCAGCTACTGCAGCCCTCCAGGCTTAGATGGTTAAAGCACCTGTCTTGTAAACTGGAGATCCTGAGTTCAAATCTCAGCAGTGCCTGCTGTGCACATTACTCCACACAGTAACTCTAAGTATTTAATGTACTAGTAAGACCGCATCTGGAGTATTTTGTGCAGTTCTGGTCACCATGGTACAAGAAAAACATAGCAACACTTGAAGCTCTGCAAATGAGAGCAACCAAGTGCATCAACAGGACGTAAGGACATGTCATTTTTTGACAGACTCAGAGAATTAAACCTGATTAGTCGCAAGCAGAGGAGTCTGTGTGGAGATCTAATCCAGGTCTTCAAAACTCTCAAAGACATTGATAAATTGACATTGACATTGATAGATCCAGCAACATTGTTTCAGCTTAAGAGTGAATCACGTACTCGAGGAGATCAGTGGAAATTAAAAACATTTAGGACTGAAGCCAGGAAGCACTTCTTTACACAAAGAGTTGTGAGACGTGGAGTTGAAGCAGAAACATTGACAACCTTTAAGAAGAATTTGGATGAGATATTGGGACAGGTTAGCTATTAGCTAAACAAATAACCTTGACGGACTGAATTGTCTCTTCTCATTTGTCAAATTTCTTTATATTCTAAAAAACAAAAAATAATAAACAAACAACAAAAATAACAAAAGCACAAATACTACAACTGCCAGTATAGTTTAGTATATAAATCGTTATGAAGTACCCTAACCAGCACCATCCTGCTGAAACCCCCTACCAGCATTCTGTTTAGGTTACATGAAAATCTGTGCTTTCCTCCTATATGGTGTTCAAGGTGTGGAGGGCTGCTACAGGGACGCCTAGCTATCACTAATGGGCCAAAGAGCCTAAAGCATGGTAAGAGGATTTTGTGGTTATAATTTTCCTTTCTTTGTATTTTACACATAAAAAATAAATGTATGTTAGGACTGCTGCAGCAGGTGCCAAGTAACTTGCCACAGTCCTTTGGAGCTTGTGTGTCATTTGTATGATCGAGCAGCAGAAGGTTAAATGACTTGCAAAAGGTTACACACAATCAGTATATGAGCAAGCAGCCTCCTGGCTTTTCTCACCCACAGGACCATAACTGCCTCCAGGTTTTATAGAAATAAATGAAAAAATTAGGCAGAGGCTTCAAATGTGTGATTAACCACAAGTTTGTGAACTGTTAAAATTTTAGTTGGCTTCTCAAAATGAGACCGCTGTGAAAAACAGCAAAAGCAAGTCCTCTTTCTGTCTGTCTTTAGACCACTCTGATGGATCATTTTAAAATATACACAGCAAAGAGGCAATTCTCCAGGGTATTATTTCATGCATCATAGAACATCTGTGGAAAAAACATCAGAAAGAAAAGGCTGTAATATGTTTTGGTCTTCCAGTTGTTAATGATTAAAAATTGAAAGTCTGAGGAAATACATGCTTTATATAAACCATACTCCCAGAATAGTAAAAGCATGCTTGAATTATTAAATATTTAATATAAATGTTTCATTATTCATTATATTCTGGTTTCATTCTGTTTTTGACCTTAAACAATTCCCTTAGTAGAAGGGTGTCCTAAAAATGTCAATGGGTCTTCCTTAAATTTAGTGCAACTCATAAAATTAAATTGATACTGCTCTTGTTTCAAGCTCTCTTGCAGCTTTTTTCCATTCTGAGCAATGACTCTAATTCATGCAACCTTCTGTTCTGAGAGTAGTTTAAAATAGAGAATGTATTTTTTTAATGAGCAAAACTGGCAACAAATTCAATTCAATGACAATGCTGGCCAAAGGAATCATAAACAAAGATACAGAAAATAAATAGTTTGAATTTTTCAGTTCTATTCGAAGGTAATGCTTGAGAAGTTGCACCTCTTGGCAATGCATATAATTTATTTAAGCACTCAATTGTGTCACATTTCTTGACTTTTATAAGTTGAATGACCTTCCAAATAAAGGATAATAATCCAAGAAGGTGTATTCCTGGGATGTAAATTAATCTCCCAGTCTAGAAAATTTAAGATAATGGTTGCGACAAATTAGTACTCGATATTTTAGAATCTTTGAGTTTTGGAATTGTTTTTTCTGTAGCTGAAACACAGCACTCTTTCTTATTTTAAGTGGGTTTTATCTTGGCATGCTAGTTTTCTCCACTTTTGTTGATCCTGATTGGAAGCCACTGCTCAGCAGAAACTCAGCATGTGAGAAATTTAAATAGGATGTATGGGACTGATAGAAGTAATCTTTGCTGAATGGCTCATGCACTGTTGCAGGCTACCTTTGTCACTCTACTTAGATGTTAGCTTTGAATTTCTTATCCTGGGGGAAGAGTGACATCAACATGCCCTCAGATTGTTGAACCACAGGTACAGATAAATGGTGGCATCATAAATATTCCCTTCAGAATATGCTGTGGAATAAAAAAACACTTAAGCTTTAACATTTTTCTCTGCCAGCTCAGGATTAAAGCAGATAATGATATTTTGATCTAATTTTAAGTAAAATGACATAACGAAAGGAGCCATGAGGAGAGATTTATGGATCTTAATCTTTTTAACCTTGAAAGGAGAAAACTAAAAACAGATTTAATTGAAGTGTGAAAAGTCCTTCCAAGTACAAAAAAACACACCACACAAAAAAGTAAGACTTGAGTGGCTCTGTTTAAGATGACTATAATTGTAAAAAGAAAGCATGCAGTCTGTACAGAATTAATAAGCTGTGGTGTCTAGGAAAAAAAATCAAAGAAAAATGTCCATGCTGACCATAAGCTCTGATATTCTCAGGAATTTAATTTAATTTCTTACTTAGAAGTGATAGAAAGGAAACAGCAATAAGTAATAAGAAAGAAGAACATAAAAAATACAGATAAAATGCATATGATTTTGAGTCTATTAGTAATCAAGTCACATGATGTTAATTTGCATTGATTTCTTTTACTGCTCTTCTGATTTGATCTTTTCTCTTTTCTATGACTGAATGTTTTCATTTAAATTGGTCGCACAGTTAGCTCTGAATGCAGTAGCAACAATCTTAACCAGGAAAAGAAAATCCAATGACATCTTTAGCAGTTTTAGCGTCATTACATTGGTCACTTGGATCCTATAGAATTGATTTTAGAATACTTTTAATTGCATGTAACGCGCTAAACAATCTTGTGCCTTCCTATTTTTTAGAGTGCCTGCCCCTTTACATTTACAGTCGTAACCTTAGATCTTCTAATACTGAATTTACCTCTTCTTTCAAGGGCTAATTATAAAAGTAGTGGTGAAATGACGTTTTGCTGTTATGCACCAAAAATCTGAAATACTTTAGCAATAGACATACACCAGGTTGACAGCTAGAAACATTTTTCAAAAGTCCTACAAACCCAATTTAATTTGGATTTTTCATAGTTGTATGGTAATATTACTTTTTTTTAATGATTACTAGCATAGCTTGAATACCCGGTGTTGCCCGGGAGGAAAATAAAGTGTTTTTTTTTTAATTGTTTGAGAAAATATAATTTAAAAAACCTACAACTTCAAAAATAAAAATAAATTAACAAACAATGACGACTCACTAATGTGCTTGTCTTGCTGTCTTATATGTATGTTATCTTCTAGTTGACGCTTAGAGCCGTCCAACTCTATTTAAATTCAAAAGCAACAGGGGCATGGTGGTGCTCAAACATAAAGAATGCTGGCAGTCACCTCCAGTTTGCCCTCTGGTGGTTCTGAGTGTCAACTGGATGATAACATGCATACAAGACCACAAGATCAACCCAGTCAATACACATACATTGACTTTAATATATATAGATATTTGCATGGATATATCATATTCTTCATTCATTTAAGTCAATTATTAATCACCATTTTTATCTGCTGTCTTTTATGGTTTTCTGTGGTGACCACCACCTGATCAAAGTACTCCGCAGTTGCCTGTGATGTTGGAAGGAATCTGGACATTCCTGCAGTCCATGAGACTCACTGCATCAAATCTTCCATAGCAAAGTTTACAAAACAACTGCAATCATTTAAAATATGTATGTTAGGTAGAATGTGCAGTGAGGGCTGAGTGGTGTTTTTGCCTTGGAACCCCTGCAGATTTTGGTTTTGTTTTCTCCAGTATCTTGCTTTTGGGCTTTTTTTTTCATTTTTTCTGTTTCCCCAGCCATTTGAACATAATATCAAACTTATCATTACAGATTTGAAAACAAATCGATAAAGAATTACACTACTTTGTCTGTGACTTGTACAGTATACCTGTTTTATTTAAGTGTATATTGACTACTCTTCTTTACTAAATGTGGTGTACCATTTATTCATTACTATTCTTATCTGGTTTCACTTTGTTTTTCTTTTCTTGAATTTTTTTGCTTTGACATCTTGTAAAGCAGTTTGAACTACATTCTTTTTATTAAAACAAGCTATAGAAATAAATATTATTGCTTTTTACTTTTTTGTATTCATCTTACTTATTCAGTTATCTGTATGTTTTGTTCATAGTTGGTTTCTTTAAGGGAAAATTCTCTGTCATGCATTGAGTAGATTATGATGTATTTTTTCGATATGCTGCCTTTGAAACTGTAAACAGGAATTATGGGTACATTTTTAAAGATGATTATTATACTTTGATTTCATTCAATTTTGTGATCGTTTTTGATAGTCAGTTCATTTTGAGGACCTAAGTTAAATATAAGTGTGCATAGTATATAAGGTGCTTTTGTAAGATAATGATTTTTTGTTGTCACCACCACGGTAAGCTGCCTGTACAATTCCAAATTTTTTTCACTCCAATCGTATTTGAGACAAATCCAATCTTTTTAGAGACGTGTGAATCTCCACGTTTTTAATTGGCTTTAGGCCACTTTTGTAAGTAATAAATGAAATATATGCACAACTTCAATGTGATTTGCATTTGAATTCTTGAATAGTTCTTAAGTACACAAAAACACCGGTCACTTACAAATTCAACTGTGCTGTCACCTACCAAAACAGTTGTGATTTTTTTTTTCCTTTTTGTGTTTGTTGCAATTCAGAACTGAAGAATTCGCAGGCACACACACTGAGCACAATATTAAGCTACAATTGATCGTCTGCTAAACCCAGGTAACACAAAGGAATGCCTCCAAAATACTTCCAGTGAAACCTGTGAGGCTATTGCTGTATTTTTCAATCAAAAAATTAATGATATTAGAAATAGTATAGTATATCTCCCCAACACTGCGGATCCTCCTAAGCCCCAGTACTCCGTTATAAACAAATTAAA
>JANRMT010062807.1:55560061-55580660 GCA_026402145.1 Polypterus bichir lapradei | reverse complement strand
AACAGCAAGTGGAGAATGACAGTATATAAATGGATTGCTTCAACAATTTTGAGTGGAGTGACAATGACATTTTCCATGACAGTGACTTTGAATGTGACAGCAACAAAGACCAAATGAACTCTACCAGATGTACCATGACAGTGGACAGTCAAATATGTTGTTACAATGAATGCAGTTGATGATCTCCAGACAGTCTTACAGAACTACATGCCAATCCTCCCCAAAAGTTCTAGAACACTTATGAGTAGAATCCATGAGCTGACATTTCAGAAGATCAGTGGAGAAGAATATGTACATTATGGAATACATAATCATATACTGAAAGAGTGCAATTATGCCGAATAACAGTTGTAGATGGCTTTCCACTGCTCCTCCATACAGTTTTGGCCAATTCTAGAGAAACAGCTATTTGATAAAGTTCCTTTTATTATTGGCACTTTTTGTGGAGAAAGCAAAGAATTTTGATGAATACCTACATGCTTTTGTGGGAGAGGTATACAGACTAGAGAAGAAATTTACTATTGATAGTAAATCATTTCAGTTAGTTGTGGAATGTTTCATATGTGATGCTCCAGCCTGATCTTTTATAAAGCAAACAAAAAGGGCATGGTGCCTAAAGTGGTTGTGATTGCTACATTCAAGAAGAAGTGGAAATTGGGATTCCCTGAGAAATATGATTTAAAAAATGTAACTCCTTTTCAAAGTTGGAACATGAAAGCCATCATAAAGGTGCCTACGCACTGATATATCTTAAACTCTCAATGGTTACACAGTTTGTGCTTGATTACATGCAATCAGTGTGCTTAGGAGTGACAAGGAAACTTCTGGGTTAAGGGGGATATGAAACATAGGTTTAGCTCTTCCAGCATTAAGGTAATCTCTGACAAGCTAGAAAGCCTATCAAATTGTATTCTGTGTGAATATCAACAAAAAGCCAGAGGACTTTGTGATTTAGATTGTTGTACATTGGTCTCGTTGTCCTAAAAGGTAATTTTAGAACATTGAACATTTCTTAACTTTATCTCTGGGAATTTCTCTTATGTTCACTCCTACCCTCTGTGCCCATAACTGCGACTATGCTGGTGAGCTCATGGAGTATTTTCTATATCAGTTTAAGGTTCTGTATGACAAGGAAGAAAATGTGCATAATGTGCATTGCCTCCTTCACTTGGCAGATGATGTTAGAAGATTTTGAGCTCTGGATGATTTGTCAACAATTCCATTTGAATCTTTTATAAGAAGTTGTGAGAAAACCACTGAACATTTTGCAACTGGTAACAAATACCACTTTGCTAACCTGGAAATATAAAACTTCTTGCTATGAAAGTTGTAAACTGAAAATTAGAAGAATGCACTAGAGTGGACCAAAAACTTCCACTCAGAGACCAAGTGCACAGTATAAGAAGGCAACACGCTGAAATGTCATAGTAAAAAGCAAAAGTGGAGACAACTGTATAACAGTACCAGGACAACTTGGGATTGTCAAAAATAACTTATCAGACCCATCAACGGGATACACTTATGTTCTTTTCACAAAATGTTTGCATTTGGTCTCATTTTATACTGACCCAGTGGATTCTCAAAATGTTTGAATTCACACTGTAAGGTGGCTTAATTCAACCATTAAACTATACAACATCATAGACATTGAGGCAAAGTACATTCTAATCCCTTTCAGAAATGGCTGGACAGCTACTCCACTGCACAGTATTAAATAGGCACATGACTTTATTATCTTATATAAAAAACATTGTAGTGATTTAATGTCTGAGTATATTGTATGCCTAGAATGAAAATACATTAACACAAAATCAAATATCCATTTCTTTCCATAACAGAATAGATTCATATTATGTTATTGATTTCATTGTCTGGTGAGAAATAGATGCTGCAAGCAGCAAGGCAGACTACATGCTTTTGGCCTCCCTATCCATTCTTCAACCAACTTAGAAGAGCAGAGCCTGAAAGGGAATAGTCATCTTATGAAGTCTGAATACTTTATAAAACAGGTAAACTAAAAAGTGTTCTAAAAGTTTAGTATTATTTCAGTTTATTTTTTTTTTGCTAGTTTTCCTATAAATACAAACTTGTTTGTGTTTCTTCAATAGGTAACTTTGAAACGACTCAGCAAAAAGCCAGACAGGCAGTGAGAAGTGATGCTCTGCACAGCGATTAAGAGTCAATGGGGAAATGTCCTCCTATAAAACAGTACATTTTTGCAATTTAACTAAAGTCATTAATATTAAATATGAAACATTCAATATACCTTGCTATACAACATTGTGTCCAAAATATGCAATCCTAATTTGGTAATGTTTTCTTGTCCTGCTAGATATGTTCACTCTCCTAATGATAATGTGGAGTATCAACAATCAAAAAGGCCTTTGCTGACTACACCAACTGTACCAATCCCACCAGCAAGGCCTAGTTTGAGTCTTCCAGCTCTACCAACCCCATAAACAAGGCCAGTTTCAAAAGGACATTACACCAAGGTCAAGAGCAAATTGAGACATCCCTCCAAACAATACATTGGCTGAGTCCAAAGTTTGTTCTTTTTACACACAAGTAGAAGAAATAGATTTTTAGTACAGAAACAAACCATTCACTGCCCTTCAAGACTGGAAGAGAGGCACTGAACAATAACCATTGCAATCATTTCAGAAAAAAAACCCAATTCTGGTCATTACTTTTAGATTGCATTATATACTACCTTTGTACGTAAATGGCCAGGTAGTCACTAGTTCTCTCTTTTATATAAAGTCTCAGCAGCCATTTAGCAAATTTCATAAATAAATCTAGCCATTAGATTGTTCCCTGAAGGACTTCTTTTAAGTATCTCCCAAACCTCGATGGCGCCTGCTTAACAACAATGGCTTGTAGAGCGTTACCTTATCGTACCAGAGACAGAGAGTACTTTTGCATGTATTTCTTATCATGATTTTTAACCTGTTTTGCGCCTTTTTAACCAAGAGCACTTCTAGTCTGGACTTGGGCGTACAGTTGGATTTAGGAGCAAACTTAGTTGGAAGAAGGATGAAGCCAGGTTCTTAACTGTCAGAATGTGAGAAGTAATAATAATAATAATAATTCTTTGCATTTATATAGTGCTTTTCACACTACTCAAAGTGCTCAAAACAGTGTTTGATTCTACTTTTGGGTGGAAGTAGGAGAAACGGGAGATTAATAGCCTTTTACGTAGGACCACATACACTTCTTCACTGAGTTGTATTTTGTGTTATCCCTTTTATTTTATTGTATGCTTTGGCTTTCTTAGATTTATTCTGTCATAATGACTTCCCGCTGTCACCTCATACATATACTATATGTTGGTAATATATAGTAGAATATTTTTTCAGGAGTAATAGACACACAGTATGAAAAGTGAACTAAAGTTATTTTCTTTATTTTGTATTTAAACTCAAATCCACTAGATTAAAATCCTTGTGTGATTGTATTTATCTTATTTTGCATGGAAAATGAATACCTTTTCTTCATTTTGCTACACATTTCTTTAAGTGTCATTATCTTACCCCAGCTGTATTTCTGGTAAAAGTAATTAGCAGAAGGATGACTCATTTATTTTTTAGCACGCTGTCATCGCACTCACTGCTTTGATGACCATATTTCTAGGATTTCTGCTAAACCTCACCCATCCCTTTTCAGCAGTCTTCACAATCCTGTCTAAAACATAATGAGATATCTGTTAACAAGTAGTGCATATGGCAAGACAAAACAAATGCATATTTAGCATCTGTCAACTTGAATGAAGAATGTTTTATCATCTGCATGGTTCAGTACTAGCAGAAAGCACAAACTTTTGTTTTTTGTTTTAGTGTTAGTATTTCTAAGCTTATAGTTTTTGGTACTTTCTCTCCTACACTACAAAGAAGTGCGTTTTAGGTTAATTAGCTATCTGTTTTTCCGTCTGACAGGAAACAGGTGGTGAAGCATCTCTAAGCCCTTCACCTTTGTATGAGTGCCTCAGAGAGTTGTGTCGTATCACTTCCCCTTTACTCCTTATACACAAACAAGTACTTCTGAAGCCACTTATGTGTGCCTCATCATAAATTATGTTGAGACTGTATGAAGGAATGAGGCAACACAACTAGTCGAAAGGTGCACCATTAATAATCTTTGATAAAAATGTTGATAAAACAAAGCAGTGATGCAAAAGATTATGCATCAACAGCTAAATTAAAGAAGTAGTGGAGAACTTCAAGTTCTTGGGTACCAGAATTTCCAACATTCTTATAAGGGAGTTATATCTTTCTGTTATAATCAACAAGATTTATGAGAGGTTATTCTATCAGAGTTGTATAAGGAAATTTGGAAAGTCATGTTTTGCCTGTTACAGTTTGGTGTAGCAATATCTGTACCAAGGACAGGACACTGCAAGAGAAAGTAGTGAGCAGCACTTCAGAATTCATTGTTCGCCACCTCCTTACTATGGATTCACTCAGTTTGCCTGGACTAGAATATAAAGAAAAAATACCTGACTCCTATTTTCTACTCTTTGTTATCAGTCTTTGCCATTATGAACAATGCTGCACATCCTCTCTCAGGCACACTAACACTGGGAACCTTCGGCCAATGGATTATTCAACAAAAGTTCATTAAGAAACGCAACTGGGGCTCCTTTATACCAACAGTAATGCATCTGCATAATGCCTCACTGGGACTGTGACAGCCAAGTCAGAAGTTTTTTCTTTTTAATTTTCTTGCTTTATAGTCATTCTGTTGTATGTTAAGACCCAAATGTGTTTGTTTATTTATTTATTTATTTAAAAACCTTCCGTAAAAAGAAAAATGTCCCCCTGGGGACAAATAAAGATCTATCTATCTAGAAAACAGATCATCTAATTCAAGAGAAGGACAATCACATTTTATAATAGTACTTATCCATAAAGTGTGACATCCATTATTTTAAAATCTTGATCTTGAGGATCTTCTACTCTAATTTGATAAAGATGTTTTTGCTTTTGTTAAATATGTAGTGTGTTTGTGATACGGGGTCTATGATGAAGCACGATATTTAAATAAGCAGTCGAATGCCTGAGTGTGCAGGCTCTAAACAGGTGTGGGTGTGCACAAACACGTGCCACTTTGGGGTTGATTGGGGTGCTTGGCTAATCGTGCATTCACATGCAAATGTGACCAGGTCAGTCAGTTACCTCATTAACACCTTGGAGTAGGAAGAGTACCACACATGCACCCAGTCAGCCAGTATAAAGTAAGCCTGCATGATAGAAGGGGAAAGGGTAGGAAGAAAAAGAGAAACAGAAGATAAGGGGAAAGAAGGATGGACATGGTAGGATTGGGAGATGCAAATGTGTGCTAGAGAGGAGGCAGGCAGGCAGGTAAAGAGTGTGTGGCTGGTGCTCAAGGGTACTGAAGAGGTTCACTTTGGCTGAGCAGTTTGAGGGCGCTGGAGTAATCCATTGCTCAGGAAGACTCTCATGTAAGGCTGGGGAATGGCAGCGGGAGTCAGAGGAGACTGGATACTGTTTGGTTTTAAGAAAAGCACTTGATACTATGGCACCAACACCTTGCTGAACGTTTGTGTCATCATTTGCCCAGCTCATCTTGGCTCATGACTATTAACAGTTATGGGTTTAAGAGGCTCCCTGGAAGCACCAGGGTGTGTGGAGCTGACTTGGACCTTCATTGTGTTTTTTCTATTATTATTTTTTTTTTGTATAAGAGAAAGTAAAATAATTCTATGCAACTCAAGGTTTCATCGCATCTTGTGCTTTTATTTTATTTACTTTCTTGCTGAGATTAATCCAATCACTGGCCATCATTGGCTACAAGGTAGATGGGGGATGGAATAGCCGGCTGCTTGCAGCTTGTCTTTATCGGCACATTTAGAGGACAAAAGATGCTGGCATAGAGGTGCGAACGGATTTAAGAAGCAATTTAAGGTGGGACGGATTTTTGAGTTTTTTCGTAGGCTCTGGTAATTCTAGTGTTAAGGCAGAAGCAAAGACATGAGACAAGGGGACCAAGTTTATTTTGTGTTGTGTCTTTCATTTGAATTACACTCACTGACAACCAAAGTCTTTTCTAGCAAAACTGGATGCAGGGCAGAACCAACACTGGACAGGCTTCTAATTGCAAAGCACACTTACACAACTAAACTCATTCAAAATTCACCACTGGAAATTAATAAAACATACATGTCATTGTGATGATTCAAACAAACCCAGGTAGGCTACTTGGAGAAAATCCCATGCAGTGATGTGAAGAACATGCAAACATTCTTGGAGTTATGAGGCATTACTGTCTTGAACCACCGTACGTGAAATTTTTCCTCTGTCTGTTCCTTTCACTGTTGAATTTAGTCTCATTTTTAAAATGTAAGTCATTGACAAGCTGTAGACAGATGTGTCATGTTGTGGAAACCTCAGCCTAAGCGAACCTGTTACTCTCGTTGGTTACTGGTTGTTTACAGTTTCCTTATTCCTACCTCTTGGTACAGCCAACACCTCTGTGTCCCATCTGACCACAGTGGAAACAGTGGGGGCACCATTCTTTTCCATACTGGACACACTGTCGACATCTTTGTTTGTGACTACCCCTTGAGACCTGAGTGCTTCAATTGTGGAAGTGTATGGACGGCTGTCTGAGTATTGTTATCACCATGTTTCACAGTGTTTTCAAACATTTTACCTAGTTCTAACGTTTGAATTGTTAACTGCTTCACAGTCTTTTCACACTTTTTTCTAGCACAGACAATTGACCTGTCAGTGGCCCAATAGTTGAACTATGAGCTTGAGTTTCACAGATAGCTGTCAGATTATTATCATTATGTTTTACCATCTTTTCAAATTTTTTTGCCAGGTCAGACACTTGAGCTGTTAACTGCTTAATAGCCGCACTGTTCACTTGCACCCTGTCATTTACCTGACTCACCTTAGTCTGATCAGCCAGTGTTTGTCTCTACTGAATTTACAGTGACTGACCAATGTTTACTCAGAGGGTTGAGATACTTTATACTCTCTGCTTCCTTCTTGGTAGATTTAGTTATCTGTTGAATTACAACATCAGTCACCTCTGGGTCAGTGAGAAATGGTTTTATGTCTTGTTGGATGTTCTTTTCATTCAATCCTTGATAAAAGGTATGAAGGAATATGCTGTGAACTTATCTTTTATCAAAACTGAATTCAGCTCTGTGTTGCTGTGATGGTAGCAGCACACACTGTTGAAGTTCCGTTATTAAATATATGAATTGTATGGGTGTTTCTCTATCTTGCTGTTTCATGTTGCTTAGTTCCTGAAACAGTTCTGTGCTGGTTCCACAATCTAAGAAATCTATTGTGAGAGCATCTCTGTTCTTACGAACATCTTTGAAGATGCCAGATTTAACTATTTTTAGTACAGGCTTGATAAATTCTAACTCAGTAAATCCTTCATGAATCCTGCATCTTGTTGTTTGCTAAGGTTACTGTATGAAATTTCATAATAGGTTTGCTCTCCATGGACTTTGAACTTCCTGCAAGGCAGAAAAGCAGCAACATCAGTGAGTCATACCACCTGATGTGAAGTTATATTAGGAAGGCATCCTTTTTCCCCCAAGTCCCCAGATTGCCTTATAATTTCAAAATGTGCGCCATGGTGTTTAGATATGTTTGAGTATCTTGATTCACCCATACAGTCCTCACTCCTAGCTGAGGTGAAATCCTTTCAGTTAAGACTTGTGATATTTTATCCTGGAGGTGAAGTAGGTGTGACATGTCTTCATCCTCCAAATTTCTCAATATGTCACACGTAACATAATGAAAAAGGTAATAATAAAGTTCTTGTTCACATAGTTATGAGAGTTCTACAGTTGTAACTCCTTCTCCATTTTCTATACTTGTTATTTGTAAACCAGCAATATTAAGATTCTGTGAATATCCCAGATGAGCATCTTGCGTAGTCTAGACATAGCCATCCCCCTTCTGTACCTGAAGCTGGGCTCTCTGGATGATACCCTTTTAGGATTCATCCCTGAAGCTCCACAACAGGATTTCCTAGATGTAGTGACGACTGTCTCCACAATAGGGTGCTAATCTGGGTCGAGCCCCAAGTTGTTACTGGCATCCTAGGGGAACCTGGGCTAGGTACAAGCCACTGTTGTTACAGGGTATAGCCAAATTGGTATGGTGGCAAAATCATAAAAGAAGCAGGCTACAGTTTGGAATCTTTGACCACACTTCACTTTATTCTGATTTGTGCAGAGGTATGCTGTATAACTGCTTCAATCTCTGTCTAGATAAACATGATGATAGGTTAAACCAGTGGTTCTCAAACTGTGGGGCGGGCCACCCTAGGGGGACGCAAAGTAACAAAAAGGGGGGTGCGAAGATGTGAAAAAAAGAAAACAAGAATTGAAAATATGAAAAATACATCTATTGAAACCAAAACAAATTAACTTAAACTACATTCTGATGCTAGAAAAATAAATACAGAGTTAGATAAATGTAGATAAAAGTTAAGTAGGTATAATAAAATATGCATCTATGATATATCATTAATTAAAAAAGAACAAATTGGCATTAGTGGGCTCCTTTCAAAAAATGTTAGGGGGGCACGATTAAAACTGTTATGAAAACTTGGGCCGCAAATACTTAAAGTTTGAGAAATGCTGGGTTAAACAATGGTAAATACAACAACAACATTTATTTATATAGCACATTTTCATACAAAAAAATGTAGCTCAAAGTGCTTTACATAATGAAGAATAGAAAAATAAGAGACACAGTAAGAAAATAAAATAAGTCAACATTAATTAACATAGAATAAGTGTAAGGTCCAATGGCCAGGGGGGACAGAAAAAACTAAAAAAAAACTCCAGACGGCCGGAGAAAAAAAATAAAATCTGCAGGGATTCCAGGCCATGAGACCGCCCAGTCCCCTCTGGGCAATCTACCTAACATAAATGAAACAGTCCTCTTTGTATTTATGGTTTTCACGGAAGGACTTGATGATGATGATGATGATCACGTGGACTTCTGGCTTTTAGTCCATCAATGCTGGGACATCATGGTGCTTTGAGTAAGTTGGTGGTGGCGCAGGCCACCAATTTCCTTTTCTTAATAGTAGCTTATACACATTTTCATCGGTTAAACAATAGTATTTTTGCTAACTATCAAGAACTACATATGCCACTGTATACTGATTAGAGACCAATATTCCCTGAACAAGTTAATTTTCAAACAAAGTAAATGCAAATATTTTCAAGGAAGCGGGTAGTTCAGTTATTACAGTACAGTACTATATGTTGATGAGATACCAATCAAAGCAGTTTGCTCTTCAAAGCAGATGACTGTTTTGTGAGACAGGTAAATACATATGTCCTGTAGACAGCCATTAACAATAATCTTTAACAGAATTATTCAGGAAATTTACCTTTTCACTTATCATCCCTGTCTCAAACAAAGGGTGCCTATTGCCCCTTCATTTATTGGCTTTTACGTTTGCTGTTTACATGTTTGTTATCCTAAGATCAACACACAGAAATGTCCTTTTCTTTAAAACACCAATTTCTATCCCATTACACTGGGAATAAACTTCTCAGTTACTTTAGCAGGTGAAATAGTAAAGGTAGAAAAAGCACCCGTAGCAAATCAATTTACCGATAAACTGAGGGCTAACCTATAATTGGTGACATCTAAAACACAAAGTCACATCTCTCATCTGTGTAGGAAACATCAAGACTCATTTACCATTGACCTCTTTAAACCATTGTAGGCTGTCATGCATTTTCAGCTTTGTTCTGCATCGATCCACAACAGCACTCATTATTCTGTTTCATTTAGCACTATGTAATATTTGACCCACTTGCAACCTCTGGTCTGTTTCATATAGCAATCAATGCTGCTGCTGTGCACTGTAATTTGTAATAATCTTTTGCTTTGTTATCTACAATATTGTATTTTTGCTTTCTTTTTCATAAATACTGTACATGATAGTTTCAAAGTTATTTATTCTATTAGTTGAAAGAATGTGAGTGTATTTTTTAAATTAAAAAGAAAAAAAATAACTGCATTGGAGAGCTATACCACCAAACAGATATTAGGACTTACTTATCTTTGTATTCTTCTGAGCAATGCAGATAGTCAGCCTTGTGGATTTATTTAGTCTTTACAACAACAGAAGCCAGGTCAAATGGTAATTTTGAGTAAATAATGTATTTTTCTGACACTTGACAGGCAAAAAAACAAAAATTTAGAAATTGACAGCACTTCAGTGTTGCCCATTCAATTCACAAAAAATTACCCATTATAAAAGGAGCTGCCAGAAAGAAGGTCACAGCTTCCACATGACTTCAGACTTATGTAAAGTATACCAGTTAGTAAAAGTGAAATATTTATAATTTAAATGCTTGATGACATTTAAATAAAAAATGCTGTGAAACCTTAAGGTTTGCTTTATTGTTGGAAGCCCAAATATGGGGCCAGAAGCCACTTGGCAGATTGGCAGATTCTATTGGTATTACACTTTATTTTCAGTGCAGCAAGTATTTTATGTCTCTCCTTTTCATCTTTACTTTTTATTTTTATCCTTCCAGACCACCAGCTACCATAGGTGTTTGCTACAATTTGATAAATAAAGTGTGTTTTTCTCTTTTATTCTATCTATACTGTTTCTTTGTTATTTGTGATGACATGATGCAATTTTATTTTGGAAAGAGCTGCTATGATGCTATAGTGTGCTCTATGTGTCTGTGAATTTGACATCAAGGAATTGATAGCCAGCTTTAAAAAAGCGAGCCATGTGCTCAGAAAGAGTCTCCAGTTTGTTTTCAAGAAAGGGAAGACTCTAGAGCAGTGTTTTTCAACCAAAGCACAGTGGTGTGCCAAGAGAGCTGCCCAGGTGTGCCATGGAAATAATAGTGTAGCACACCTACGTGTGAGCCTGAGAGGGGCAAGTCCCTCTGGTGGTCCTGATATGTCTGAGGAGTATAGAACTACCTGGTGAAGCTGGCATAAAAGCAGCTCCCCAATCGCTATCTTGCAGACACAGCATTTAGAGCACTTTATATGTGTCTCCTGGCTGCTAGTGTCCATCTGTCTGGCTGTGTGGTCACCAGCAAGTCTCACAGGGCCGGTGGATAGTAGGTATACGAGTTGCCTCTGAAGCAGAGTGGGTTGGGCAGAGGGACAAAACACCTGGGAGATGTTAGCAAAGTGCTCACTAAGTGCCGTGTCTGTGAATGCCGAGTCCTGCCCCTTCGGCCAGTTGAGCACGTGATTGAGATATAATGTGTTGGTGCATAGTAGAATAGTGGTGTGCCTTGGGATGTTTTTGGTTAAAAATTGTGTTACCACAGAAAAACACTGCTCTAGAGCAAGAAACTTACTTTCTTCATTAATTTCAAGTTTTTGGTTTTTTTCCATTTTGTTGGTTTGGTTTTATTTGGTTATCAAGGTACTGAAATTTTTGGTTATGATCCTACCTTCACTCTCACTACTCTTTGTCATTACTCTTGTGATGTTTTCTTTGCCTTGCTAATTATTAATAGCTATCAATAAGAAACTTCTTTCAAGGAAAAGATTTTGTTGGTTGCAACATTTTGGGTCGTTTAAAGTGCAGCTATGAAGAAGGATTTTGTCTGGTGAGGGCAGATCCTGGTCTCCTCTGGGAAGTTAATGCATTTTTAAGGTGTGATAAAAAGTTTCTATTTCCACTTCTTTATGTTGTATTTGTTGAAAATGGCTAATCTAAAGTTGTGTAATTTTTATAGATACAGCCTGAATTGAGCTTTCTGTTCCAGTTACCCACCTTTAAGAGTCAAAGGTTGAGATATTGACAACAACATTATAACTTTGGATTATAATTCAGGCAACTCTGTGCCAGTGATAGAATACCCCAGTTCACAGTAGAAAAATTACTAATAAAGTTTAAAATATGAGGAACAAATAGAGTAGAACTCAAAAAAACAAAATAAACAAATGAATAAATGAATTTGTGAACTCAGATTCAGTGTAAAACAGTGCTCAAATCATTTCCTTTATTATTAAGGACTTGCTCCAGCTACAGCGTAATGCTTGGTATTTCCATTCTTAGTAAAAACATCATCAATGACATGGGAACCATAGTGTTAGTAAACATCAGGTGTATGCAACTGTGATGAGAGTTGTTTAGCAGTGGGTCTGAGCGCTTGCTGTTTCTGACAGTTTGTTAGCCTAGGCCGACAGTACTTTGCAAATAAAAGAAGAAAAAAATACAAGGAGCAGAAAAATGAAAGCAGTGCAGGCCACCAATTGGTGTCTTTAGAAAGGGTAGTGATTTGGGATTGTCTAACAAGATCAATGGCTTAACTGTGAGTAACTACTATTCTTACATGTACATTCTTACAGTTTCAGGTCTTTGTATCAGAATTAAGTGTTAACATCCACCTTAATAAAAGGACAAATGTCTCTGTGTGAGTCAAAATAAATTCTAACACCGTGTACACTGCAAAAGTTAACACTGAATACGCTGAGGTCTACATTGATTGCTTAGATTTCAACCAATCTTACTCTCTCATTCTCTAAGCCATTTAATGGGATACCTTTTAATTGGGATTTGGATTGAAAAGTATTTTAAAGAGTTACAGTTACTATATATACTCGCATATAAGTCGGGTCTTGAAACCCAAAAAAACGATCATAAAATCAAACCCCAATGCCCGTTCAAAAATACGACACTTAATTTTTTTTTTTACATTTTCTTGCTTCCTCCAATCTCGCACCAGTTTCTCAGACACATTGAATTTTGTTGTAGCAGCACAGTTACCAATTTCTTTCGTCACTTCAACAACTTTTAATTTAAAACAATCTTCATAGTTTTTTCTGATCGAATGTTACATCATAGATAAGGGATGCTCTTACAATAAAGGTATATGAGGGTGTGACACACAGTACAAGCCAAAAGTTTTGACACACCTCCTCATTCAATGTGTTTTCTTTATTTTCATGACTGAAGGCATCAAAACTATGAATGAACACATGCGGAGTTATGTACTTAACAAAAAAAGGTGAAATAACTGAAAACATGTTTTATATTCTAGTTTCTTCAAAATAGCCACCCTTTGCTCTGATTACTGCTTTGCACACTCTTGCCATTCTCTCGATGAGCTTCAACAGGTAGTCACCTGAAATGGTTTTCACTTCACAGGTGTGCCTTATCTGGGTTATTTAGTGGAATTTCTTGCTTTATCAATGGGGTTGGGACCAGCAGTTGTGTTGTGCAGAAATCAGGTTAGTTGGACGATCATTTATTTTTCAACAGGACAATGACCCCAAACACACCTCCAGGCTGTGTAAGGGCTATTTGACCAAGAAGGAGAGTGATGGAGTGCTGTAAATGGTCATGAAAATAAAGAAAACACATTGAATGAGGAGGTGTGTCCAAACTTTTGGCCTGTACTGTACAAAAAACACAAAACAGTGCAAACATCACTTTGGAATAGTTTGGGTATTACCATGTGGTCATGTAGTCACACTACATAGAAAAAAAAGTCAGTGTGCTCCGTGGTTACTCAGTCAGGTGGGCGTTAGCATATCATAATCTCTTGGACCAATAGCGTGAGTTTTCCGCAATCGACTTATATGACCGACATTATAAAATACCGGAAATTATACTGTAAAATCAAGCCCTGACTTATCCGCGGGAGAACTTAAATGTGAGTATATATGGTAATCACAGCAAATAACTGATGAACAAGCCACATACACTTTATATTGGCTCACTGAAATTTTTCCATACTACATATTTCACATATGTAAACTCATGTTATACAGACTGATGTAGAGTGCAAAGTTTTACAATCTGTTTACTTGAAGGCACTTCTCTTTGTCATAGAGAGTCTCTTTGCGAAGGTCAGGGTAGAATACTGTATTGACTAGGCAGGTAGCAGCCTTAAGAGAGTAATTCCCCCCAAAACTTACACATTGCATACGTTAGGCTTGACATGTAACTCTGCTTAAATATATCCCAATAACTACTGCTTTGTTTTCTTTACTAAACACATGCCCTGTTTGATGGCCAATGCAAATGAAATAGCAGATCTTGTGATCACTTTTAGGTAGATGTTCTGTGAGGGTTTTAATAGAAGACCAGTGTGGATGCATAAAGGGCAGCTAGGGGGATACACATTCATTAAAAAGGAGTCATGTCTGAATACATACAAAGGATACACTCCCACCAAGCTTAATTTCATATTGAATTATTTCTGGATTAAGTTTGCACTTTATTCTGCATGTGTTATTTTTCAGAAAAATAAAAGTGAATTACTGGCCACATTTATGAAAGGAACACTGAATTTGTTATTAATAATGGTTGCGCCTAGCCATAACACCTAGACACCAGATGGTATTACAGAAATACTCTTTGCCTACAGCATATTCATTGCACAGAGAGCTGACACACTTTCTTGGTCATAGAGGAACTGTTGTGCACACAAAGGAGAGATGACAAATGGAGGCTGACAGTGGAACAATGGATGGTCTAAAGCAAGTAGTGTTATGTACTGCTGCTGAAAAGAAGACAAGTAAGACAAGAAACTTGCAAGAAAGTTTAGTTTAGGAGTCATACATTGTATCATAGCCCCTTTAATATATCCAAAAGTAGATTACTTAAAAAAATCTTTAAACAATTAATACACATAACAACATACATATTTGAATGTAAAAACCATGTCTTTTAAAGTTCATTTGTATGTAATATGTAAAAATTCCCCCCCTCATAAAGCTAAACTAAGAAGGTTTAGCAATAATAACGATTTCCACATAAAAATAAGAATATGCAAAAGGAATTTAGCAAGTAAGTGACATGTCTGATGAAGTATGAGTTAATATCATGGGATGTACATATGATCATTCTTTTGTAGTAAAAGATATTATTTTGAGACCTATGCTCATTAGTAATTTTGTGTTGCCTTACATCTTCTAAACCATCAGCACGTTTTAAATCTGACTGGTGTTCTTTGCTATTTTATGTGATGCTGCTTACTGTGCTATGTAGTACATAATATATGGTCATAAATCATGGAAGGACTTTATTTGTACTTTGTACAAAGTGAAGTTTTGGGGGCTAAATGACTACTGATGTCGGGTAACTGTTCCTCCCGCATACTGTTATTTTTGCATTAATAAATGAAGGATTATGTTCTAAACCAATAAGATGCATCTCAGTTACTTTTTCTGTGGATGGTTATGGTGGCTTGTGATGTCAAACAAAACAAATATTAATTACACTCACCTAAAGGATTATTAGGAACACCATACTAATACGGTGTTTGACCCCCTTTCGCCTTCAGAACTGCCTTAATTCTACGTGGCATTGATTCAACAAGGTGCTGAAAGCATTCTTTAGAAATGTTGGTCCATATTGATAGGATAGCATCTTGCAGTTGATGGAGATTTGTGAGATGCACATCCAGGGCACGAAGCTCCCGTTCCACCACATCCCAAAGATGCTCTATTGGGTTGAGATCTGGTGACTGTGGGGCCATTTTAGTACAGTGAACTCATTGTCATGTTCAAGAAACCAATTTGAAATGATTCGAGCTTTGTGACATGGTGCATTATCCTGCTGGAAGTAGCCATCAAAGGATGGGTACATGGTGGTCATGAAGGGATGGACATGGTCAGAAACAATGCTCAGGTAGCCCGTGGCATTTAAACGATGCCCAATTGGCACTAAGGGGCCTAAAGTGTGCCAAGAAAACATCCCCCACACCATTACACCACCACCACCAGCCTGCACAGTGGTAACAAGGCATGATGGATCCATGTTCTCATTCTGTTTACGCCAAATTCTGACTCTACCATTTGAATGTCTCACAGAAATTGAGACTCATCAGACCAGGCAACATTTTTCCAGTCTTCAACTGTCCAATTTTGGTGAGCTCGTGCAAATTGTAGCCTCTTTTTCCTATTTGTAGTGGAGATGAATGGTACCCGGTGGGGTCTTCTGCTGTTGTAGCCCATCCGCCTCAAGGTTGTGCGTGTTGTGGCTTCACAAATGCTTTGCTGCATACCTCGGTTGTAATGAGTGGTTATTTCAGTCAAAGTTGCTCATCTAATAGCTTGAATCAGTCGGCCCATTCTCCTCTGACCTCTAGCATCAACAAGGCATTTTCGCCCACAGGAATGCCGCATACTGGATGTTTTTCACTTTTCACACCATTCTTTGTAAACCCTAGAAATGGTTGTGCGTGAAAATCCCAGTAACTGAGCAGATTGTGAAATACTCAGACCGGCCCGTCTGGCACCAACAACCATGCCACGCTCAAAATTGCTTAAATTACCTTTCTTTCCCATTCTGACATTCAGTTTGGAGTTCAGGAGATTGTCTTGACCGGGACCACACCCCTAAATGCATTGAAGCAACTGCCATGTGATTGGTTGATTAGATAATTGCATTAATGAGAAATTGAACAGGTATTCCTAATAATCCTTTAGGTGAGTGTATAGTGACATTGTTGAGATGGTTGATAATTAAATGTCTTGTAATTTAGGTGATTAATTGTTAACACAAAATAAAACTGGCACCATACTTGTTTGAGTACTAAAGGTTTTAAAGGCACAATATTAGATATTCTATCTATCCGTCAGTTTTCTAAATACATTTATCTATTGCTTGATTATCCATTATATATCTCTATAAAATATTGCAAATAACAAAAAACACATATCACAAAATTGAAAATTAGATTCAATGATGTCAGTAAGTTATAAATTATAAATTGTAATTGAAATATGTATCTAACATTTTTTTTTTTTGTGTGAAATGTGCCCATTTCTAAGGGCTTTGTAATGCCGTCTCACCAATCCTTGGTTCTAGGTTTGAATTTCATTCCTTTTCATTGCCTGGTAGGATTTGCAAATGCACACATGACTGCATGGGTTTTTTTCCCCAAGTCCTCAAATATGTGCCATTTAGGTTTATTTGTCACTCCAAATTGGTATGTGTGTTTCTGCCCTATAATGGACTGGCTCCCTATTCTCCATTGTTCCCCACCATAAGACCAGTGCAACCAGGAAACCCAACAGCACTTGCATGTAGTGGGTGAGAGAATGTGTACAAGAGTTTAAATCATTATTTAAAAGTTAGCCAGGCTTAATTTCAACTTTAAGCATACTAAATCAGTTTCTAATATTAATTAAAATTATTTCTGTTGTTTTCGTTGTATCCTGATAATGCTTATAATAGACCTTTTTCAATTCCAAAAGTGGACCCATAGCCTTTTTTCCTTTCCTCTGATGAGCTTTTAGATAGCTGTGAAGGTCCAACCATGTTGAAAGTTTTCTTAGGCAGTTTTGGAGCTGGATTGACCCCAAACACAACAATGCCCTGCACAGAGGCAGCTACAGTACATAAGCTTTTCTCTTTTGTCTCTTCTGTTTCTCAGTCTCAGTCTATCTCTTTTCAAAGAATATATATCCAGAAGTTAATTTTTTTTCTCTGGTGTAGTTGTTCCTTAGCAAGGAGTTCTAGGTTACCTAACAGGATACGATGCAGTGAGATTCTCCTTCAGATTGTCCTTGAAGCTCTTCACGGACAGATCACGTTACTAAGTTTCCTTGGAACAACTTAGAAAAAAGAACCTGTTTTGAAATTCATGTGTCAGGTCTTCTGATGGCCAAGCCTGCATAGCTGATATGGAATAATGATACTGTAGCCTTGATGCTTCTTGTGCTTGATCATTAGAGGATCTCAATATTAGTAGTTCTATCTTTCCACCTCACTTTTACGATAGATTGAATTTTTCCAGTAAAACCATCTTTAAACATTTACCCATGGTTCTTACTTACTGTGTCTGTGCAAAGAATGCAGTATCAACATTCACTTAAAGAATGTCATAAGGGTTTATTCAAGAAGAAACTGAATTGGGAGAACTTCTTAGTGAGCCAGTAGCAAATATGATGAGCATCATTAATCACAGTAATGAACAATGGAGGATAATACATTTTTAACATACAATGTAGCTCATTTTGGAAGTGCCTATTCTTAGAATTAAATTAGTTTTAAGTGATATATTTAAAATGTAGTGCTGCAATTCTGTTGCTGTGCTGGTCGAAATTTACCCTTAACAAGTTTTCAACTGTGAACCCCATGTTCGCTCATTTTAAAATAACAGTCTTGATCCACTTTATTAATTCCCTTCATAATTTTAAGCAATTCAATCATGTCATTACATAATCTCCTTTTGCTTAAAATGGAAAAACTTAACTCTTTTAATCATTCCTCATAACTTATCTACTGTAGCTCTGGAATAAGCCTAGTCATTCTTCTCCAGATTTTGTCTAGTGCTTCTATGTCCTTTTTGTAGCCAGAGGACCAAAACTGTACACAGTCCTCCAGATGAGGCCTCACCAGTACATTATAAAACGTGTGTGCAGCCTCCTTGGACTTGTACTCTACACATCGTGCTATATAACCTAATATTCTGTTTGCCTTCTTAATGGCTTCTGAACTCTGTCTGGTAGTTGATATTGTAGAGTCTGCTACAACTCCCAAATCCTTCTTATAAGGTAAACTTTGAGTTTTTACATTCCCCATAGGGAGATAATACATGACCATGTGGAACCAAAATATAAATGTGTAAATTTATTTGTGTCTGACCCCTAACTAATGATACATACAAGCAGAAGTTTATAGAACACTGCATTCTTTCAAATTCTAGTTATAAACCTGGGACATATCTAAGAGCTTAGCCTTAGTGAATAAAATGAGATGCTCTGGTCTATTATGAGAGATTGTGTGTACTCCAAGTGAAGGTAATTTTTTTCTAGTTTCTTAAAATATAACAACAAAACTGCATAATTACTTTTCTAAAATGATTTTAAGATCTTACTGCTGTGCTTTGAAATTATATCATTTTTCTGTAAATCTCAATCCTTATAGAATGGCACCTCAAAAATTACTTTGTGTTAATGTTTAAACATCAAATACAACACAAACATGTAAATGGACATATAGAAATAATAATCCAGCGTTAAAAATTGATATTCCACTAGAATCCCTGTGATAAAAACTTGTTATACTGTATATAAAACTTTATGGTACAAAGCCTTCACCTTTTAAAATGATGGTTTCTTTACAAATCACACAATGTTGGCAAAACAGGTTGGGGTGGTTTTAAATTAAGAACTACAAATATTTCCAAAATCACTTAGGGAAATCGCATAACTTTTAGCCTATGACAAGTATTAAGCACAAATCAGATTATTAATTTTAGGACCAAATTCCCTGTTCTTACTTTTTGCAATCATCTGTTTAAATTAGACATGAATTCTGATAGAGTAATGTGGATGGGAGCCTTCAAATATTCCTGTACACATGGAAATGGACAGCCTCAACATATGTTTTCATTTTCTGCTTCGCTCTGTAGGGCTTTTCTAAATTAAGTATCCAATTACTCACTCATAATTGTGTAGTAGAATGAATTATTACTTATGACGTAAACGTCGAAACTGTAATTATTATTATTATTAAATGAAACCATTTTACACCAATGTTAAACTGCTTCTGATCTGTTCCTGGTATTGACAATTAATGCACAGGTGAGAACAAGGACTATGCACCACCAATATAATATTGAGACTTCAAACTTTAGGATTAATCGAGATAAAATGGTGAATGAATTTGAAGTTCAGAGTAAATATTTCATTTGGTGAGTTTAGTGCTGGGGATACAGGATAAATCTAAGCTTGGTAGACCTTGACAATGGTAGGTAACAATAAGCTTATCATAAACAAAGTTAAAACAAAATAGTCTAATTTCAAAATGTAAACCAAAAAATGCATCTCTCTTTCCAAAAGGCAAGTGTGAAAGCAACTGAAATGGAAAAAGTATAGTAGATCTTTCTGTGGAGGACTACAGAATACTAAAATCATAGACTTTTGTCTGGTTCATGGTGCTGTAAATTTTTATAACTTGTATTATTAAACATAAGTTGATTGTATCTGAAAGGAAAATTACCAATGACTGTGACTGGTTCTCCAAAAAATGGTTGTAATACATCATTCAGAATAAATTATCGATCTGGGGAAATGGACCCTGCTGTTTGCTCAGAGAATATGGGAGCACATACCGAACACTTCACACAGCCCATGGCTTCTCCACTATATTAAAAAAATTCATCTCAGATATAGCTACAGGGTCTTGTCTGACCAAGTCCTAAAATTGCAGAATGACATTGCAGACAGGCAAAGAGGTGGCAGAATGTCAGGTTAAGTTAAAAGCTTTCCTGAACAGTTGAGTTTTAAGTTGTTTTTTAAAAGAATGAATGGAGTCAGCTGATCTAATCAATTTTTGGGAGGTCATTCCAAAGTCTTGGCTCTATAGAGCTAAAGGCCCTATCACCCACAGAATGCAGGTTAGTATGAGGCACAACAAGATGGAGATCGTTCCTCCCCCACACTATGCGACTCTTCAGTTCCACCCCTTGGGGAACGTTAACAATATAAAAAGTTGTTGTCTGTTTTACCTGCATTTTTATCACTCTTTAATTTAATATTGTTTTTATCAGTATGCTGCTGCTGGAGTATGTGAATTACCCCTTGGGATTAATAAAGTATCTATCTATCTATCTATCTATCTATCTATCTATCTATCTATCTAT
>JANRMT010062807.1:55490627-55550937 GCA_026402145.1 Polypterus bichir lapradei | reverse complement strand
TATCTATCTATCTATCTATCTATCTATCTATCTATCTATCTATCTATTAGTTCATTGCTCTCTTCTTTCAGGGTTAATTCATCTCAGGTGTATTCATTTTGCTAACATTCGAACAAAACAGTGTTAAGATGAAAGAAAAAAATCACTTTGCTGTCCCAATATAAGCAAGAGTATTTTTCAGTTTCTTTGTTACACCTTCCCTGATGAAGGGGCCTTAGCTGCCTCGAAAGCTTGCATTTGTAATCTATTTAGTTAGGCAATAAAAGGTGTCATTTCACCCTACTTTCTCTTGTATCAATCTATGGCTAACATGGTACAACAGTCTACTGCTGTAGCTTTGTTAAAAAAGAGATACCTGTGTCCTGTTTTTAAAATTGGCCTTTGTCAGATTCAGGGCATTCTTTACATCATTATGCTATCACTGTTTTTATCACTGGTTTGTCATACAGTTGTTAAATTTTATTTCAGAATTTTTAATAGTGTTTTTTGAGTGCTGTACTAATTATGTCAGATGCGCTCTAATTATTGTGCTGATTATAAAATACACAACTGTCATTGCTGGGTGCACTTGTACCGGTGTGTGGAGTCATTTGCCAACATATTATATTGTATGAACAGGGACTTTATTTGTGCTACATGTAAACACATGTAAAAACACTTCTGGAAGAAATACAATCAATTAACTTTAATAATTTCAGGAACTTGACTTCTGCCTGTCCTTGGCTTTAATTTTTGCCTTGTCCTTATGTTTTAGATGTCAGATTGTTTGTTACAAACCTTGTTGCCCCAGACTATGATTATAACTAGTGTTTGGCTTCCACCTCTGCCACCTCTAAATTGTAAAATATTCTTTGTTCTGTTGAACAGACAAATGTACTGGTCAGTTGTGTTTGGATAATAAAAATGGGGGGTTCTTCACAGCACCTACGCCAGCAAAGATGTGCTTACATAGTGAATTCAAAGAGACAATTTCTTATTTCATTTACTTGCTTCATTATAATTTCTTGGGAAGAGTGTGTGTAAAAAATATTTATGAAAAATGTGTGTGTGCGTTTGTGTGGAATAACACCAAAAGGATTTTGAT
This sequence comes from Polypterus bichir lapradei, assembly GCA_026402145.1. NCBI lineage: Eukaryota > Metazoa > Chordata > Cladistia > Polypteriformes > Polypteridae > Polypterus > Polypterus bichir. The sequence continues at coordinate 55,549,853 of JANRMT010062807.1, read as the reverse complement.
ATACATTGATTTGATTCCCATGGGGACCAGACAATAAAATAAGTTGTCAAAGAAAATCGTGTGAAGGGAGGCTAAGATGACTAAAATCAGGTTTTCACGTGGGACAGGCTGTGACGATGCGGGTTCTGGCTCCACACCCCAATTGCTATTTGGAAGCCTTAAACCCAACACCGTCGGTAATGTTACCGTTGAGCTAGTCAGTGGAGGCAAATAATTCGAGCAAGGGGATGGTAAAGTGCAAAAGTGCATTGTGCTTTTATTTAAAACAATCAAAAACAAAGTGTCCATATAGTGCGGTGCTGTTCCAAGTTCCTCCATAAATAATCCAATAAAAGAAACGTGGAGATTAAAACAATAAATAGAAAAAAACACAATCCTTTAAAAACGAGGTTAAAATGTTCCTCTGGAAGCAGTTCTTAAAACCAACAACAACAAGCCCGGTGCATCTTCTTTTATGCTAGCGCCTCACCTGCTTCTCCCATACGGGCCCACGCAACAGGCGAGACGCTCTCTGCAGCTGCCCTTTTCTCACTCCACCACGAGACTGGAGACCTCCCGATCCCTGGCTTCGGCCTGGCATCATCCCAGCCTCGAGACTTGGACTCCTTGGTCTCCAGGATGCTCACACCAAGGACTGCCACTCCAAGCCTCCCGACTTCCGCAGCCCTCTGCGGCTCGTCGCTTTCACCTGGTCACTCCCGCTATGTGGTCGCTCAGTGGGAGCAACAACAACTCCAACACCTGGGTGTCGGCCTAACACCCAGCTTCCTTGCAGCTGCCCACGAGCGCTCGATCGCGCGCTCACCACACGCTCCGCGTGTCTGTCTCTCTCCTGCACCGCCTGCTTCCTCGCTTCCTGTAACCTCGTTCTCTCTCCTTTCGTTCCACCCCAAAACCGACTCACGCTTCTTTTTTATAAAGCGAGGGGCCATCACAGCCGTAGCATTAGCCACGGGAGCAATCACGGATGTGGGCAGTTCCTCACCTGTGCACTCGGTGAGAAACGCCCACACTCCTGAGCGTCCCGCGGCTCGCCATGGACCAACGCCCCCCTCACGAAGCCGCCTCGAGTACGGTGATTATTTATTTAAAAGAAATGGCCTTTGCTCAACGAGCTGTGGACCCACTATACCACACAGGCCATGGCTTATTTCCTCCTTTGCAGTATAAGCTTTGGAGAAAACCAGACACAGTTAACTTAAACATCCTTTTCAAGCTTGTAAATCCCTAATGTGCTTTCTGAAGGTGTGGTGCCATCAATGCAATGCAACACATGCACACTCAACCTGGTTGCAGCATTACTGTTAAGTTTTGTTTTGTTTTTTTGGTTGTACTTATGTTAATACAGATTTTATTTTTGCTTTCAACATTTATTACCCATTAGACTTGTTTTTACATTTTGTATGCTTTGTGGAAGCAGCATCCCATATACCACTCTTCCTTTGTCAGGACTGTTGCCATTTTTGTAAAAGAATGAAAATGGCATAGGTGCCCAGAATTTAATGTGCACTATTCATTGTCTTACATCTTTGCTCAAAAATATTATAAAAAAAATTAACTCAAGTAATATTGTTTGAAAAATCTACAACAAGGCAGGTGTTTAGGCAAGTTATGATGGTGCTGAAATTTTGCTTTGATTGAAAATACATCAAAAACAGAGGGAACCTGTGTCAACCTGCAGTTCAGAAAGATATAAAACTTACAAGGGAGACTTTTAACTGTAAAAAGGAAATGATAACAAATTACAGTCTAAAGGAGCCCATTAAGTCCATCAAGGTGCCTTGGATAACTAATAGCTTGATTGTACCTTTCGCGTGAAGAAATACTTCCTGTGGTGTTATGGGTCCACAGCTCGTTCAGCAAAGGCCGTTTTCTGAATAAATAATCACTGCACTCGCGGCGGGCTTAGTGAGGGGGCGTGGTGGCCATAGCAAGCCACGGGGCGATCTGCGGTGTGGGCATTTCTCACCAGGTGCACAGGTGAGGAACTGCCCACATCCGTGATTGTTCCCGTGGCTAATATGCTGCAACTGCTATGGCCCCTCGCAATATAAAAAGCGTGAGTCGGTTGGAAGGGAGAACAGAGATCAGAGAAAAAAGGAAAAGAGAGTACGGAGGTTACAGGGAGCAAGGGAGCAAGTCTGTGCAAGAGAGAGAGACAAGGAGCGTGTGGGCAAGCGAGCGAACGAGCGCTCGTGGGCAGCTGCGAGGAAGCCTGGGTGTTGGGCCGACACCCAGGAGTTGGAGTTGAAGTCGCTCCCACTGAGCGATCAGGTAGTGGGAGTGACCAGTGAAATGAGGCTGGCCGCGGGAGTCGCGAGGCTTGGTGGTGGACTCCCCAACGTGTGCGTCCTGGCCGTTGGGCGTGGACCAAGTCTCGGGACTGGGATGAGTACCAGACGGAAGCCAGGGATCGGGAGGTCTCCAGACCCGTGTGGATGTGATATGAAAAAGGGCAGCTGCAGAGAGCGTCTCGCCTGCTGCAAAGCCTAGTCGGGAGAAGCAGGTGAGACACTAGCATAGAAAAGCACCAGGCTTGTCATTGGCATTGTTTTAAAGACTGCTATTTGAACCCCGTTTGATTTTAAGTATTGTTTTTTCTATTGTTTTTACCTCCACGTTTTCTTTTATGGGATTATCTATTTAATGACTCTTTTTGGAATCACTGCACTTTATTTGAACACTGTTTTTGTTTTAAATAAAAGCACTTTTGCACATTTGAACCATCCTCTTGCTCAGTTGTTGCCTCCACTGTCTAGCTCATCGGTGACATTACCGACGGTGTTGGGTTGAAGGGCTGCCGAACAGCAATGGGGGTGTGGAGCCGAATCCGCATTGTCACACTTCCTTATTTCAAACTGTAATGCATTTATCAGTCTTTATCATTTATCACACTGCCTACCTGACAGATTCACAATTTAATAGAAAGAGTTATCCTATATTAAGTTTATCAAAGTTTGTTGAGAATTCTGGATGACATGGTGGTACCATAGTAGCATTGCTGCCTCACAGAAGGAGACCAGAGTTGTAATCCCGGGTCCTCCCTGTGTGGAGTTTGCATGTTCTCCCCATGTCTGTGTGGGTTTCCTCCAGATGCTCCAGTTTCCTCCCACTGTCCAAAGACATGCAAATCAGATGCATTGGTGGTCTTTAATTGGCCATAGTGTGTGCTTGGCATTGTGTGTGTGTGCTACAATGGACTGGTAACTTGTCCAGGGTTTGTTTCCTGCCTTGCACTCTATGCTAGCTGGGATAGGCTCCAACAGACTCCTGCAACCCTGTTCAGGACAAAGTGGGTTAGAAAATGACTGACTGACTGACTGTTGAAAATTTTCAAGAAATAGTGGGTAGCCTTAGAAGAATTGTTAAATTATATTTTTATATGTTACTTAATATACTGACTCCGCAGAGACAGTAAATTAAAACAAACAAAAAGATTATGACCAGAAGATATAGAAACTGGAGAGAGGCACAATAAAGAAAAAAAAGAAGTCAAAGTTCAAAGCTAGGTTCCTTATACAGTCACCCAAATAACGTCACCAATGACTGCATTGTGGAAAATTCTGGGAATGGTTTCCAAGTCAAAAAAAAAAAGACCAAAATATATTTCAGATTCAGAATCCTTGATATTCAAAAAAACCCATATTGTATATATAGGTTCATAATAATGTAATAATAAAAGTTACAAAAAAAGTATACAAATCATAACACTTATCCCATGTTCTTTGTAGTTTTGGCCCTGAAAAATGTTAATCTCTCACTTTTCAAATTGATAATATAAGTCTTGACCAATAATTGAGGGGGAGAGACAGGTCTTTAATTTAAACAAATCAATCCCATGAGGCTTTAGTTTCATGTTTATGATTTTTACAGATTACGCCAAACGTAACTAACAATTGTTTAGCAAAAAAGCATGCGATTTGAGCATTTTTGAGTATACAGCTGAATAACTGACATGAATTATGCAACATGAGTAACTTTTTTTTTTTTCATGGATGTTTTTCACATCAATTGCCATTGCACAGCATTGGTCACTATTATGTCCTAAATCTTTTTATCCATTCAGCATGAAAACATGAGATTATGTATCTATATATATATATACGAGGGACGTTCAAAAAGTATTTGCACTTTCGTATTTTTGTTGAAAACGGTGAAGGCAGGAGGAGTAATTGGGCATAAAAAGTTTGGTAAGATGCTGGGAAAATTACATCGCAAACGAAGGTGACTAGAAAAGTAATGTAATTTGTTTTTGAAATTCTTAATGAAAAAAGTTAAAAAAAGTTTAGAAACTTTCTGAATGATAGATAGATAGATAGATAGATAGATAGATAGATAGATAGATAGATAGATAGATCGACACTAAATTAATGAAGAAACTGCCAACAATTGTTTACTACAGTATATCAGATTGAATCCAGACTCACCTACATCTTGTTAATTGTATAATTGTATTGTAATTGCAATTGTAATTGTATTATCAGATATCTAAATTTGAATATAAACAGTACATGGATTTTAATGTTGCATTGATAATTAATATTGAAAAACAAGCTTATTGCCAGCATGTTATTGTGTTAACATTATTTGTTTTCTTTTAATAGCAATTACTTTTTTCAAAGGTTAAACAGTAAGATTTTTTTTTGTTTTATTTACCTATGTCTCGTTATTTATTTTCTTTGTCCTTTTTCTTTCTTATGAATAAAAATATTTAAAACAAAGCATTTCTTATTTTCTCTCTCTTTTGCCCAAAGGAGTTTATTGGTGTTTGAGGCTTGCCCTAATTTAGCCCCAAGGTCAGCCTTTGAAGTTGCCAACCCACCAAGCTTCTTCTAGCTTTATACTGTGAGTTCTTTGCACTAATTGCTCCCTGAGAAAGGACTGGGAACAAGAACTTGTTTTCTGATGTCTCTTTATTAGCATGGGAACAACATTTGCTTTCCACTTATCTGAAACTATGTTTGGCTAATTAAGAGCTTTTCTGAAATGATAACAATCGAAACGTGTACAATAATTGCAACTCTAAGTATGTGAATACAGTGTAAACCTGCATAAATTACCAAATGATCTTACTCAAGAAGCAGCTTTGATCCTTTTATGTTTCTAAAGCTTTATGAATGTAGGGTTAAAGAGCTTTAATAAAGCAGCTTTAAGAACGTGGAACAGTGAAGAAATACTGATGCATTTACCAGTTTTCTTGTACACTGCCACATGGGCTTTTTGAAAAATGAAATCCCAGGATACCAACAGCATAAAAAGTAAAGTCTGATCTCTGAATAAACATCTGACAAAATTAAAATGAAATTGCAATTACAAGTAAATGAATCCATGGAAAGTCATTTGGGAAATCTGTTCTTGTTTTGGAAAATATTTATGCAGAGACAAATTCAGTGTGAGGTTTTCAACTAGAATACATAAGATCTCATGGGATGAAAAAAAAGTGTCTGGGGTAAATGAAACGTTAAAAATGTGAAAAAAGAAACTCAAGATAATGTATTTTTAAAAGGGTATAATTTTGCACTTAATTTTTACAAATATAAACAATCAGCTATGAAATGCTTTCAGCTCTTGTAAGATGCAGGTATTTTAATGTACTTGGTACTAAATTTAGGTTCTTGACTTATCATAGACCCATATGGTATACAGTAGACTTTGATAGTGGATGTATCGTGACGGCACATATGATAAAATCAAGGGTGATATCTGGGAAAGCAAGAAGGTGCTCACATTTGTGAAGTGTGAAAACTCTTTCTTCAAATGGCGTACCATGTAGTAAATATCATAATTGCACAGGGTACTTTTCTCAGCTCTGTGACATCTGTACCTGATCCTCCAAGAAATATTCAGACCTGTCTGTCAATAAGAGGATAATCTAGAAATTGAAATGTGCCAGCTCTGTTCCTTGGTCTCTTTCTTAATATTTTGTGGCCAAAGAGTGTGGTATTACAAGACATTGACCTGAACACTCGCTCACTTCACAAAGAATTTTATTCAAATTGGATCGGGGCTTGATTTTCTTTTAAATGTATGAACATGAGAATCACGTTCATACGTTTAAAAGAAAATCAAGCCCCTGTGGCAGAGAGCTGAAGAAGAGAGTGCCGGCAGGGTGGGCTGGGTAGAAAAGAGTGGCAAAAGTGATTTGTGATAAAAGAATACCTGCAAGAGTGAAATGGAAAGTCTATAAAACAGCATTGAGACCAGCTATGTTGTTTGGTTTAGAGACGATGGCACTGACACAAAAAACCAGGAAACAGGCTGGAAGTGGCAGAGTAGAAGATGCTATGGTTTTCACTGAGAGTAACGAGGGTAAACAGGATTAGGAATGAGTATAATAGAGGGACAACACAGGATAGATTGCGATGGCTTGGGCATAGGAGAGATGAGGGGTACATTGGGAAAAGAATGTTGAGGATGGAACCACCAGGCAAGATGAAAAGAGGAAGGCCAAAGAGCAGGTTTATGGATGTGATGAAGAAAGACATGATGACAGATGGAGTGGCAGAAAATGATGTAAAAGACAGGGATAGATGGAGATGTTCCACTGTGGCGACCCCTAAATGGGAAAACCTAGAAGAAGAAGAAGAATAAGATCTCCCGTCTGACCTTAACCTCTATCTTTGTTTATTTATTTTTAATGTGATCTCCCCTTTGACCTACTGGGGCTCCTTTTATACTCCTGTGGGTGCTGTGATATAATTACAACCTGTGGAGACTCGATGAGTAAATTGAAACCAATTGCGCACTCACATGCAAGAATGATTAGCCCCAATCTCCCCGTTAAACACACTGGGGCAGCATGACTGCACACAACCATGGAGCCTCAGCTTTTTTATTTAAAAACTCTCTACACAGAACTCTATCATGCTGTTTTACACACCAAAGTACTTCAGTCTACTGCACAGTTTGGTATCTTATTCCATATCTGTATAGACCCCTGTTAAAAAAATGTGTGTGAAAGTTACCCTTAACCACTTTCCATCTATGTCTGTGTCGTGTAGAGGGACTGCAGCTCAGCAAAAAGAGGCCAATATTAAATGAATAAATAATGGACGTGCTCACACTAGGGGCTAAGCAAGTGCAGCCCATCTGCAGAGAAGGCAGCTCATCTTTGGGTTGGTGTGAGGCAGTCAGCCGTCCATGCACAGCATTGTTGGCTAGCACGTGCGGATGGTCTGTCTCATTATCAGCCTGTGGTGTCAATCAGGCAATCGCACCTGCAACCACTCCCCAGCATATAAAAGGGGAAAAACAGCAGGTCCAGCTTGTCTTCAGAACAACAACAACATTTATTTATATAGCACTTTTCATACAAATGATGTAGCTCAAAGTGCTTTACATGATGAAGAAAGCAAAAAAAGACCAAATAAATAAGAAAACAGAATTAGGGAACACTAATTAACATAGAATAAAAGTAAGGTCCGATGGCCAGGGAGGACAGAAAAAGCAAAAAAAAAAAACCCCAGGCAGCTGGAGAGAAAAAATAAAATCTGCAGGGGTTCTGAGGCCACGAGACCACCCAGCCCACTCTAGGCATTCTACCTAACATAAATGAACTCATTGTATTCAGGGTTCACATGGAAGAACTTGATGATGACGGTCATGTGGACTTCTGGCCTTTAATCCATCAATGTAGATTCTAACATGCTGTTAGAAGTTTGTTCCATCCAGAGTTCCCTGGTTGAAGTCATCAGCATTCAGAATAACTCATCATTAGAGTATTGATAACAAGATTAATTATTTCTGTTGCTGAGTCTAAATAAATATCAGCACGATGATGCAACCCACCTACTAAGCAGAAACATGGAGAAATTCAAACCACATTTCAAATTTTTAATATAAAAGGACAAAATGTGTTAGCTTCAAATCTACAGTGTTCAGTGAGGTCTGAAAATTATTATTATTATTGATGTACCCAGTAACCTAATGGCATCTTGTTCCGACATTTTGTTTGAGTTTCAGTCTATTTATTCTTTGCTGACTGCACCTGGTGCCATCAGCTTTTAAGTGGAGACGAAATCAAGAGATATCATAAAAACTAAATAACCATTAAGCAGTCAAAATCAGGAAGACATAAAATCGTGCAAGCTAGCTCAGGTTAGAGGGACTTCAACTTACACTAGGGCAATTGAGAATCGAGTAAGTGTTAACAGCGTACATAAATATCATTGGATATGTGATGAATTAGGATGCACAATGGAGCTTGCTCTAAAGCAAATTAAATACTAGAACAAAATTACCTTTCACTTGCACCACAAAGACAGTAAACCCAATCAAGGCTAAGATTTCCAGCGCCCACAACCTCCTGTAATACAATAATGTCTGACCTGAATGCTCATAGCTTTTTATTAGGAAATTCTAAAATGAACTCTTCTTCTGGTATCTTTGCTAATCTGCTTATAAGGTATTTTGTTAATATCCACCAGCTAGCTTGCTTCTCCACTCAAAATCCTGATGTTGACTTCCCAACTGCAGCGTAGATATGAGTTTCCTCTTCTATTTGGGAGTGGAACCCTAGAGATATTAAGAAAATGGGTATTTGAAATACAATAAAATGATCTGTTATTTTCCTTTAGCTTCCTTTTTAGGTGAATTCAGTGAGGTTTAATAATTTATTGTTAAGTAATAGGCTTTCAGAGGCTTGCCAGTTTACCATGAATTAAAGCTCCCCACAGTGTTTCAATCTTCTACATTTGTAGTGGCTTTGATTAATTTTCTTCCTTTTAAGATTCTCAACTAAAGGCCACTTCTAAAAAACCCTTATTAAATCCTTTTGCACAAAAGCCAGAGTGGCAGCTCATTTTAACATAGGCCCCTTTTTCCTTTCTTTCATGCCTATATCCGGACCCCTCTGTGCAATACAGAGACATATGGGTGTATTCTGTAATAAGCATGTCGAAAATATCCTGCAAACCTTATTTCCTTAAAAATGTCTGCATTTAATCTTTCCAGTTAGCTGAAATTAAATGTTGCCTGCCATGTAGCCATTTAAGAATTTAAAATGGTAAAGCTTCATTGAATTAAATTTGCCTCACAGTCCTCACAATGTTTTTCATTGTGCAAATTCAAAAGCTACATGAATGGGAATAGTTGAATTAGCCACTGATAATAATGGAATGAAAGCAACTGAGAATTGCTTGAGAACATGCATATAAATGATCCTGTCTATTAACATTTGGTTTCTTAATGACTTATTCTATATTGATCAGCCTCTTATTGAGGAAAATTACAGTATTACACTGACAGAGGCGTGTACTTTACATTTTTAATATTCATTTATTTTTTTTATCATTTTGTGTATGCAAGTGTACTTCATTCTAGGTCCATGTGGAATGGCAAAGAAGCTGTTAAACATATCTGAAAGGAAGCAGAAAAGAAAAATCTGTATGCACATCATGCAAGGCTTTGACTCAATTAAACCAAGACGTGATGAGATATATTTTTAAACTAGCTGATGAGTGACTGTTGCTTTCAGTTGGTTCAGAATTAGATGGATATGGTCGGGCCCATCACAACTTTCTAATGAGGTTTTCTCTTGATATATTCACCTCAGATTGCTTCAGGTTTTAAAAATATTCATAGAGATAACCAAAACTGGAAATTAGGTTGGCTTAATGCTGGAAGCCCTACATTTGCTGAATTAAAAAGTCTGATTTAGCTTTAAATCACTCAATCAATCAATCTTTACTTTTTCTGTTTTATAAAATGCTCCATAATTAATTTCTGGTCACAAGACAAAACTAATTGATCATGTGAAAACAGATGGAAGATGCACCAACTGAAAAAGAGTTTAAACTAAATGTGTATGGTTTGTTTTCCAATATTTGTTTTGAGACATTCATATTGTTTTGCATTCTTTATCCACCTTACTCACTGTACATCTGGCATGGCTGTATGGATCTACTGTACTTATTCCTTGGAGCCAGTTTCTACAACTTTGGGCACAATGATTAATTGTGAATGATGTCCCAAACAAACAGAAAATACACATTCATGCATACAAATCTGCGCTCTCTTTTATTGACCAGTTTGAGTATCCTGCTAACCTAAACTGTATATACTACCAGTAGGGAAAAAGTAAGGAATAGATGGAAAGAAAATGCAAGCTCCTCTGTGATAGCAGTCAGGCCAGGGAGTGACCCACAGCTCCTAGTACTATGAGGTAACAATGCCTATGACTGTGAGACAGGAATGCTCAGGCTTCACTATGTTGATTGATTGATTGATTGTTCATTTCCTTCCATCACAGGAATTTCCTCCTTGAATTTCCTTCTGAATGGTTAATTATTTTGTAAGTCTCAATAAATCTCTGTGATCTGCTGTATCTTCCACTATTTCTACTAGAGGACAGCGTCATTCTCCTGATGAAGCATTTAAGATTTCTATAGAGACTTCTGGGATATGTAGTGCTTTCCAGAGTGAGAATGATGGTGATCCAGAAATGCTTTCTGATGGGCTGAAGTGACACCAGAACTACTCTGGAGAATAACTTTAAAAGGGTCTACATCTCCTCCATAAGACTAGCTTGGAGTTGAGATCACAGTGGAAGCAACTACTTGCCTGGATGTCTTATTTGATATTTTCTGGTTCTTTCTTGGACTTTACACAAAAACTATTCACGTAAACCAGGGAATTCATTTTTTTTTAAATAACTCACATTCTCCCACAACATCGCTTAGATTTTTTATGGGTGCTGACATTTTTTTGTCCCATTGTCATGACATGGGTGCCAATGTTCAGGGGACATGTCCTGAAAGTTGCATCACATGATGTAACAAAATTTGAGCTGGCTCTGCTTTGAGGCACTTGGTCCAAGAATGTGGAATCACCCAAAACATTTGTCATTCTTTTCTTTGTTGGTTTTTAAAGTCTGTTTTACAAATTATGCCTCTGTTTTGACTATGATTAAAATATAATGTTTTGACTCTGGTTAAGTGTTCTCAACTTGTTATTTGACTACAGAAATTGTTAGACATTGAGTTTTGACTATTAGTTTCTTGATTTCTTAGTTATGACTTTTAGCTTGCAATTTTGACTAAATTCCAGTTATAGTTTCCATTATTACTGCTGCCTTCCCTATGCTGTCAGCACTGCCAGGAGGTACAGGTGACCAGTACTTTTAGGAAGTGGCATATAGGGAGGTAGAAAGAAGAGTATAGTTTGGCATTTTGTACTTTGTATTTTTGAATTCTTTTTTCCTTCTCATTTTTCTTTCCTTTTAATTATTTGTATATTAAAGTTTTATTATTATTTAAATATAATTGAGTTTTGTTTTAATATTTTTCACATCTTCTGCCATTTTGTGGATTTTTCTTGCAGATGCCATCTTGATGTTTATACTTATGGTCTTTGTGACCTTTTGGCCTGTGATACAGCACTCATCATTCAAGCATTTGATACAAATGCAAACTCATTTGTGACAACTACAGTATGTGTATCACTCTAGTTAGTTAGAGGAATCTTTAGGTATTGTTTGGATATCTCTCTTTGTTATCCAACTATATGTTCTTTTTCATGTTTTGTCGTTTTTGCTGATTTACTGTAACTTTTTTTGATATTTTCAAATGATCTATACATTGCACTTTTGACTGTCCTTTCCTTGAAGCCCTTAATTATACCGTCATCTTTTGCCTAATAACATTTGTCTTCTGTGTAATATTAACCAAACAACACCTTGGGTGCAGGAAAATTAAGCATTAAATGGGTAAAAAGAGACAACAGAGACTTTAATAATATGGCAATTACATATTTTATAGCAACCTAAACTTAAAGGAAGAGGACACTGAAATATCATCAGAAGGCTGAGGACCCTGGCATTTTGCTAGGAACTTGAAATTTTGTTTACTGGCATGTGCTGAAGGTGAGAATGTCATCTTTTTTGGGATCACACTAAATTTGGACAAAAATCATTGAACGTTTCTCAAGACAGCCTTGGTGTCACAATCACTCATTACCCATTAACAGCTTTGTTTGGTGTACTCCCAGATGGGCGTAAAGTGGCGAAGGACAAATTGATTGTAAAAGCCTATACCACACTACTGCCATGCCCATCTTTTATAAATCAGTAGGTAACTGGGGTTCTATATTATTTGAAATCCACATCTCTTCCTATCAGAGTTTCTACCAGTTTCCAATTTTCTTTGAATTGTGTAGGACACCGTGCTCACTGAAACTGATTTTTTTGCAGTTTTTGTAAGTGAAAGGTCTATACTTCTAAGGGTAGTAATGCTCTGTGTCATTTCATTTGTGAATTGCAATGTTTTTGCCATTATCACAGGAATGTACAACTTTCTAGGGTGTAGGGGGTGTAGTAACACAGTCTGTTCCAACTCTGCTTTAAGACACACAGATGGTTCCTAAGTAATCAACAGAAGTTGGGGCACCTGTGCAAATTTGCAAGGCTTAATTTACTTTAATTGCTGCAGAACATCTGTAGGTTGTAACCTATTAATTGTTCCCTGAAGAAGGCCCATTTGTAACATCCTGAAGTTTACCTTTTTTCAGTTTTTGCTAACCTTACATTTAAATGTAAGCCGCTGGCAGTTTACTGCTTACCTTTTCACCATTTTAGGTCATTCATTTCGTTTCAACTGATTCATCTGGTTTGACTCCAAAAGAGATATAAAAATGAACATGTCTTAATCTAATGACTCCTGATCATGAAATATGATATCAGCTTAGTTTCACCTTTGGTTTTATGATCCATTGCTGTCGTCATTGCTGTGCCTAACAATTTTTTCTCTCGGCATGCAGTTTTGAAATAAAGGATTGGTGTCTAGATTTCACCTTCTTAGTTTTTTTGTGTGTTAATATCATGTTTGTTTGAGACATTTGGTTTCTCTATTTATACTGTATTTACGTAATAAGCTCATTTTAGAGAGATGATTTTATTATTCCACCTTAGCTATCTTCACCTTTCTTTTTAGGATACATTGTGTCCAGGAGCTCATACATTTGGGTCATGCATGTGCAGTCAACACACCAGCATCTGATGCATCTAAGTTGATGTTTTTTACTGTAGTTTTTTCAAACTTTCACAGTTTGAAACAGCATTTTTATCAATGTGATATTTTTCATGGAAATACTCAGTACTGTGTGTTAAACGTGTTTTTGGGGAATCGCCACAATGTTTTAATTTATTTATGTTTGTAAGCCCTAATGTTCAAATATAATGTAGTTATTTCATTGTCTTACAGTGGATGGTGTGGGCAGCTCTGTTGCTTAAAGGTCATCTGGTAGTCTGTGGGACATTAGGTGTTTAGTAGGTTTGCTCTTCCGATTTCTTTGACTGTTAATAGGCTTATTGTATTTCTGGATATATTGTTTTCTTCTTTGTATTGTGTAGTCCTGGAAAAAATGTAGCATACACCACATTTATTTCATAGTATATGCAGGCTTTATTTGGGCAGTAGTTTAAGTGTGATTCTGGTCAGGTGTAAGAGGGTTTGAGTTGGATAGCATTACTGCATATTTGTGAGGATTAGTGAACTGGTGCAGGCATAGAGTGTGGGGAGGTGGTTAGCACTATTGGTTTGCCTTTGGAACTCTGTTTTGGGATCTGTGTGAGAGAAATGCACAGACTGACATCAGCTCAGCTCTGTGTTCCTTTTTTTATTTCCTGTGTATATCTATTTTGTTTTTCCTCCTCTTCTTTGTCCTATTCACCTTTTCAGTTACACTCTCTGCCTTTTCTTCTACTTCACTTATATACTGTAGCTAACATTACTATAGCTACTTGGAATGTTGCCAGCATCCTTTTCTGATCCATAAGTGTGCTGTTTCCCAGTTTAATTTTCCATTTTTGCTGTCTCATGCAGCTTGTGTTCAGTTCAATTCATCGCTTAATTCAATTCTGTGTTTTGCCTGAAGTTATCAAGTACACTGATAATCATTCAGGTCTGGATGGCAGTCAAGGGGGCGATCAGTAATTTTTCCATTAGTTGTTTCCAGCTGTAGGTGTAAGATTTCAGGGCTGGAGTCACAGTTCACTGCCGTTGAGGGCACACATTCCTGTGTTATTGATCCTGACTATGAGCTACTGATTCTAACCTGAGAACAGAATTGAACTCAATTCTCTAACAGAGAGCTCAATCTGAGATTCATTTCACACACTCCAGGCATTATATAGCCATAACTAGGTCCAGTAAAACACCTATTCTTAAATGCAATGGTTTGCTGCTCTCTCTTCTATTCATAAAGAAAAGGTGCTCATTACCAATAATCAAAATGAAATTGGTGTTATTTAACCTCTATTCTGAAATATTTTCTGATCCTACCAACCAAACCCTGTTGAATTTGCTTTTTATCTAACATGATCATGCATAGTCTTTGGAGGGTGAAGCCTGTATTTTAGATGTCCTCATTACTGTTTTCAAACTTAAGGAGCTTTTGAATCTATGCACTTCGGGAGATCTCCAAGCCCGGATGGGATGACGTCTGAAAGATTTTCCTCATTTTGGAAACACTTATCCATAAACGTTTTCTATGTATTGAGAGCAATCCTCTGTCTGTCTCGGATTGGAGACAGTGTGGCCTATTATTTTCACATCTCTGGGCTGAGAATGGTCCGCTCATTGATGTCCGGGTTTTCTATTTCATCCTCCTCCCTGTACTTCTATCTTCAGCTTAGGTCAGCTGATAGGTCCTGTAATATTCCTGACTTCCACACACTCTTCTCACCTTTTGTATTCTTTTCTAGTTGTTGTCCTCAATAACGAAACCTTTTACTGTAAATCATGCCAATTAAAGTACAAGTACCCATTAGGCATTGCTGACATGATCAGTTTTGTAAATGTCATCATTAATCTCTTACTTCTCTTGATTAAGATATGATTTTCAAGAACATTATTTTTACATCTAAAATTTCTATAAATCAACACTCCCTATTTAAATTTAAATACATTGTTTGTATCTGATCTCCTTTAAATGTTTTGCCAGGAGTCTTTCAGATGATCCTTCTATGTTTCTCTGTTCCTTCAAGTCCTCAGGTACCTAACGTTTGACATATTTATTTGGTATCTTTCACGGTCTTAGCTTTTTAGCATGTTGCATCAGAGTTTCTTTCAGTTATCATTTCCTGTAAAATTATTTTCTTCCTTAAGTTAATCTTCTTCTCGACCATTCTTCCTACTCTTTCTGTGTCCAGTAGTGACAGTTCTTACTGGGCAAAAACCCACAAAATTAGCCCTAGCCTCTTGCTGGAAATCCTCTGATACCCCATTGCTCAACATATGGAAATTTTCTTTCTTCACCCCTATATTACTGAAATTATATACTGCATGAATAAATACTCAATCCTGTTCCTGTGTTTCAAAATGACAGCCCTATGTGTAACTGGTTCACAAATGTCTTGACCCCTGTAGCTTTTTTGTATTCTTATGCTGTGGGGTTGCATTTCTTCTAGTGGGTTGTTTCAATCTCATTGTATTTTTTTAACTACGTTAAGTACTTTTTGGTCACACAGGGCTGTGGGATGGGTGGTAGGAGATGGGTGCCATGAAGTAAGTATTCTTATCTTATGATATGTATATGGTTTGTAGGTTGTCACTACTTTGTATTGGCTTATGTTTAATAAAACTTTGATGGCACAAAAAAATAGTGATCAATACACATTAGCTTGTACATCATTTATAACTCTGTTTGGAATGAATAATACTTCATCCACCCTTATAGTGTTACCACCTGGTCTTGTGCTTTCATACAAGTATAACCTCTAATGAAAGGAGAACTTTCAAAAGGAAACATTATTAAAAACAGAAATTTAACATAAAGATTATTATTTTATTTAAATGTACTATTCATCCCCGTGACCCTGTGTTTGGATTCAGCGGGTTGGAAAATGGATGGATGGATGTACTATTCATTGAATGAGGGCACAGGTGGAATTTCATGGTTTGAAGAAAAGACTGCTGGCTTTGGGTCATGTTGATTGCTATTGTAAATTAGATCAGAAAAGATGAGAGAGGAAACTTAGAAAATCAAATCTTGAATTGTACCTTTGGCTGAGTGACTTACCTAATACTACTCTGGTCATGTCTTGATTCACTACCTGTGGTACAGCTTATGCAAGAGCAAGGAGGAGTTGTATATTCAAGAAGAAAAAGAAAAAAAATCAGGTAAACAAGACGGTTTTCTGTATCTTGCTTTGGTTAACAAATAATTATGTTGTCCCAAGGAGCATATTTTTATAAATGTACAATATTATTTTGTGTTTGTAAAGAAGTAGTGTATACATAATTTGTGTAAATATACATATAACTCCATATCAGTCTTAATGATATTTACTCTATAATTACATTGACAGCAGACTTGTGCTGCCCAGAATTATCAGCTATAGAGCCAGAGGTGTCCAACTGTCTCTAGTTGTTGTTCACTTATCCCATGTTCTTTGTAGTTTTGGCCCTGAAAAATTTTAATCTCTCACTTTTCAAATTGATAATATAGCTCTTGACCAATAACTGAGAGACAGGTCTTCAATTTAAAAAATCAATCCCATGAGGCTTTAGTTTCATGTTTATGATTTTCACGGATTATGCCAGAAGTAAGTAACACTTTTTTAGCAAAAAAGCACGCAATTTGAACATTTTTGAGTATACAGCTGAATAACACATGAATTATGCAACATGAGTAAGATTTTTTTTCATGGATGTTTTTCACAACAATTGCCATTGCACAGCATTGGTCACTATTATGTCCTAAATCTTTTTATCAACATGAGATTATGTATGTATGTATATATATATATATATATATATATATATATATATATATATATATATTCAAGGAACGTTCAAAAAGTATCTGCACTTTCGTATTTTCATTCGAAACGGTGAAGGCGGGAGGAGTAGTAATTGGGCATTAAAAAGTTTGGTACGATACTGGGAAAATTGCATCGCAAAGGAAGGTGACTATGTAGAAAAATTATGTCATTTGTTTTTGAAATTCTTAATAGATAAGAGTTAAAAAAAATTGTGGAAACTTTCTGAACGTCCCTCATATATATCGATCAATCGATAGATAGTTTATTTCCCACAAGGAGAAATTTTTCTTTTTAGAAGTAGTTATAGGAACAGTCTGTAGCCAATACTAAAGTCCTAGATAAAAGATCACATTGCCTGTGGAAATGAGGGTATCCCATTCATCCATTTATCTTACTAACCTGCTTATCCAGGGCAAGGTCACAGGACAGCTGGAGCCTGTCTCAGCAATCACAGTGTGCAAGGCATAAAGAACAACTAGACAGAATGCCACTATGAGTTTGTTCCATTATACATATTTGCAAGGTTATATACATTATTACACAGCTGAACATTTGTCATTTTCAAGAACCATCCTGAGCTATCTGTCAATTCACAAAACTGTGACATATTCTTAGTTTTTGAGTTGGAGAATTTTAGAGCAAAAAGTCACACAGACATTTATACTCAAACTCAAACAGTGTTCTGGTTCTATGAGGTAAGAGAACTGTATCATAGTGCTACCTTGCTGCAATGACACCTGCATTCTGTAATATCCAAATGATTAATAAGACTACATATATTTATTTTCTGAGCTGTTGTTATTGACCTTTTTACTCCTGATGGCTCACCACAGAACCGATGCGAAACTTTTCATTCACTTATGCAGTGGTGCCTTTCAGCTGATGGACTTATTATGTCTTTAATGCACTCCATTTTTCTGCCCATTTATAAAATGTAGTCCATCATCTGTTACTGTTACATTTAACAGGTAAACAGGTATGATGTGGCCAAATGTTTATCTGAATTGCACTACAATTGGTTCAGTCCCTTCCACCTCCAATTCTTTGTGCAATTCTGAGCAAGTATCATAACCCACATGTGCTTCAAATGTAAAAAAAAATATTTGTAGTTTCTTTAGATGCTGTTCACTTATAGAAAGACACTATATAAAACAAAGCAGCAGGTGGAGGGTTACGTTTCCTTGAAATCGTAAAATGGAATAAAAGGCTCCGAAATTATTTTGCTTCACAAAGGATATTTAGTGAATTTTAAACTTTGTGTAAGCCATTAAAAAGTGCAGCTTGGTTGCAGAGTATCTTAAGAAGAAAATAAATTGAATTTGACTTACTTTTTGTTTAAGGGATATCATAACTAGTAAAGAGTGTAGGTTAAATGTAAATTAGTAACCTGCAGCCATATAATGTATGAATGTGCCTGTGTCCACCTCGATAAGTGAATGGAGTAGACAAGGTCATGGATTGGCTGGCTAATCTGGAAGCCCATATTTATGGAGTTGTCGGCCAACAGTGGTTGCCATTTGAAGAAAACAGTGAGGTATAGAGGATTTCAATGTTGAGTGTCTGAATGAGGAGTAGAAAATTTCATGTAAATGTATTTTTTTGTATATATCTCAGAGTAATTATTCTCCTAGTGTAGACATATAGAGTACATACGAGTATATTTAGATGCATATTTTAGGATAGTTTTCTTTTGGTTTTATTGCAATTGATTAGTGTTTGTATAATATATGCATACCTTATTTTACTTGTAAATATTTTTTTCTTTTGAGGCCTATGATTCTGTTTGTGCATTTTTTCATTATGTTTTTTTTCAGAGCATTTTACATATTGTAAATATATTCTATTTTCATTTTCTCCTTTTGCTATTTGTTTCTGTTTGTGTGTCATTGCTGAAGAACTGTGTGAAAAAGCCCGCAGTGAGACAAAGGATTGTTTTTGTTGTAGACTAACAGAATAAATTAAGAAATTGCACCTTTGTTTTGCCAACATTTTTGCCTCATCTCTCCTCTGATCTTGTTTGGTCCATGAACTACAAGATATTTAAAGTGTAGTCTGGTGCCCCATTCCCACTGCATGGGATATCACAATATGCATAATTATTTGATTTTCAAATCATTCTTAGATAAAAGCATTTACTTAACTAAGAATAATTTACATGAGTGCAAACAAAGTGGCTTTCCTCAGCTAGTATGACTGAAAATACACAAAAAAATGATAAAACATTGTCCATCTATCCATCCATTTTCTTAACCCAGTTAACCAGGGCAGGGTCAAAGGAAAACTGGAGCCAATCCCTGCAATCATCGAGCACAAGGCAGGAACATCACCTGGACAGGGCGCCAGTCTATTATGTACCAGTATGAAGATATGTGTATTTTATGTCTTATTGTTGTTTTTGTTAATTTAAAGCTATTATTTTTTATGTCTATGTTATTTTTGTTGGCTTCATTGATGTCAGTGTAATTGTGATCTGTCCCTTTAAACCCTTCCTTCTGGGTGGAGCCCAAGGAAGCAGGGGCACCCTGACATTACCACTCCAACTCTTAAATTGGATGAGAAGGCACAAGAGTTGAAGTTCATTGATTTCTTCTGCTTTTTGGAGGTTGTGAATTTTGCTATTTAATGTGGTTGGATTTTCTTGTTTTTCTTGCTCACTTACAAGGATTGTGATTTTAGGACTGTATATTGGGGCTTCTTTGCTTAGACTTGTCTTTTAGGTAACTCCTTATTCTCCCCCTTTTGCTCTTTGAGCTTTTTCTTGTAATTTTCTGATGTTTTTATTCAAGCTGAGGGTTTACGGGCATCCCTCCTTTTGTGGGACATTTGCTATATTTTTGTATAGTCCTGATCAAAAGTTTAAGACCACTTGAAAAATGGCAAAACATCATATTTTGTATGGTTGAATCTTAACAAGGTTCCAAGTAGAGCTTCAACATGCAACAAGAAGAAATGGAAGTGAGACAAAACATTTTTTGAGCATTCAATTAATTGAAAATAACGATTAAATTGAAACAGGCTGTTTTACAGCTGATCAAGATTTTAGGACCACATGCCTTTAAAAGGCCAAATCTGTGCAAAGATGTGGATTCATTGTCATTTTCTGTCAGGTAGTCACACGTTCTGATGGCAAAGGCAAAAAAAACTCTCCCTTTTTGAACGTGGTCGGGTTGTTGAACTGCATAAGCAGGGTCTCTCACATTGCGCCATTGCTGCTGAGGTGGGACGCAGTAAGACAGTCATTTGGAATTTCTTAAATGATCCTGAGGGTTATGGAACAAAAAAGTCAAGTGGAAGACCCAAAAAAATTTCACCAGCACTGAGCCGGAGAATCCAATTGGCTGTCCGTCAAGACACTGGACGATCCTCGACCCAAATTAAGGCCGTTACTGGTGCTGACTGCAGCCCCATAACCATCAGACGGCATCTGAGACTGAAGGGCTTCAAAAACAAAAAAACGTCTTCAAAGACCTCGTCTCCTTGAACGCCACAGAACTGCTCATTTGGACTTTGCAAGAGAGCACCAAACATGGGACATTCAAAAGTGGAAGAAAGTTTTATTCTCTGATGAGAAAAAATTTAAACTTGATGGTCCTGATTGTTTCCAACGTTACTGGCATGACAAGCAGATCCCACCTGAGATGTTTTCTACGCGCCACAGTGGAGGGGTGCCATAATGGTCTGGGGTGCTTTTTCCTTCAGTGGAACAATGGAGCTTCAGGAAGTGCAGGGGCGTCAAACGGCCGCTGGCTATGTCCAGATGTTGCAGAGAGCATTCCTCATGACTGAGGGCCCTCGTCTGTGTTGTAACGACTGGGTTTTTCAACAGGACAACGCTACAGTACACAATGCCCGCTGGACAAGGGACTTCTTCCAGGAGAATAACATCACTTTTTTGGCCCATCCTGCTTGTTCCCCTGATCTAAATCCAATTGAGAACCTTTGGGGATGGATGGCAAGGGAAGTTTACAAAAAACAGTTCCAGACAGTAGATGTCCTTCGTGCGGCCATCTGTGGGATTGTGTACTGAAAAAGTTTGAACCAAGTGAAAATCCAATTCCTTTGTGTTTTATGCACGTTCAAAAGAATCGCCACATGCAGGACTCTGACAGAGTGTTCACAGCAAGGAAAATGAAGACATTTTTTAAGGTGCCATAGCAAATTGCCACTGTGGCACATTAATGTGCTGATCACAGTTGTAAAACTAACTTAATAAATTAGAAATTTAATAAATAAAATGTGCACCTGCTGTATCTTCACATTACTGCATTGTGTTTTTGTGTCTCTATTTTATATTCTTATGAGGTCAACTGCATTCAACATCCATCCACTTAATTAGAAACCTTGTTGAATGGCAACATGCCTTATTAAAAACCATAGCGACCACTAAATTATTTATCTTTTGCACAGTTTTGCAACATTCAAATAGCATAAAACTCAATTTAGAGACATATGGGTAATAAACTGTACAAGCACTATGGAAAGAAACTCTTCTATGGTCGCTAGGTCAGAGCATGTTTTCTTCTGTGAAGCGTGACCAGTCAGTGAATGAGATGTTGTAATGAGAAGGATCTGATCAGAAAGGGGCCATATAATAAGCACGAACCAGCCCTAGCACGATGGGGTCTGTGTTTACATAAATCTTTTTCACGGACCCACACTGAAACGCCTCATGGTCATTTTCAGAAGCCGCCAGCTCTGGAGGGCATTTTTAGAAGTATTCATTTTCAGCAATTGAAAACGGTGGGTTAGTGTGAGAGAATGGTGAAAACGAAGACAGATGTCTGTGTTTTTAAATGACAACTTAGTAGTGTGGATGGGACGCTAGAGGAAACCCAAACAGAGGACATATTGTATTGTGGAAAACTATTGTGTAAGACCCTTTTCTTATTGTATGGAAGACTGATTTGAATTATCAGTGGAGAGAGTGAATAGAACTACCTGTTAAAATAATCACTTCAAGCTAAAGCCTCATAAAAGTCTAAAAAGCAAGTGATTTGGATGTGAATAATGGTATTGAGCTTAAAGAATCTTAACACTTACACTTCATCAATGTTTAAAGATAAGACTAAAATAAAATGCATTTTGAAGCTTAAAAAGTTCTTAGAAGATTGACATAGTGTCATTAAGAAGTAGCAACCTAATTTAGGCATGGGATACATTCATTGAAAAAAAGAACGTCAGGCTTTAGACACTATATTGCGTTTAAAGGGAAGGCAACATTTTTCAAACCTCAAATAAAATCCTCTTCCTTGATGTTAAAAATTAAACATTTCTTTCTGGTTTTATATATTGTAGATTGTAAATTATTACCATTAATTCACTTCAGACCATGCATTATTAAGGTAACTTAATATTTAATGATACTGACGGCTGCGCTTGCTACCATTAAAATGACCCACTTACAAAGGTGTATAATAAAATTTCTTCCACCAAATGTAGTTGCTTCATTCTTTTGTACCCTGAGGCCTGCTTTTCAGTTAAAGCCCCAATGGTGAAGTCCATAACAATTTTATCAAATTGCATATTGCAGTGATAAATGCTTGTGTTCCCATTTTACCTCCACATCATTATTATTACATTATTAATATTTTTATAATTGTTGTTTTTCTCATCTTAGTTTCACGCAGTGTCAGTGAAAACCCTGTGTATACATATTACATTTAGGGCTCTAAGATTACAGAAAACTCTGAATGCATCCTCCCAACAGCCCAGCTTAGCACCTGCTATAAACTATTGGAAAGGATGACACATATGAAATATTTTGGAAGAAAAAGCAGTGGAACAGGTGGGCTTTAGGTTGAATCGAAACTGCATGGAGCAAGGTTTGTCAATTATCACACTCATGCTGAAGCTGGATTTCAAAGGCAAATAAAAAAGCCTGTAGTATATATCGATCTTACACCACCTACAAAAGTATTATCCACATATTTCTAAGAGCAGTTCCCTGTGGCAGAATAGCCAAGTTAATTGACAACATGCTGAGTAACAAACTCATCCAGGGTGTTATAAGGAACAAAATAAGCAAGAAACAAAAACACAAAGTCTTCCTCAGGGCTTCGGCCTGGCTCTCCTACTCTATAATTTATCCATTTCTGACTTACTGGAGACATCTGCAGTTACGTTTTTGTGTTCAGGCGATTTCACATTCTCCACCACACAAGATTGTCATTTTGGAAGAACTAAAACCTTGCTAACAATCTTAGATGATAGAAATGAACACTCCGGCTAATTTGAGGAAAGCATGTGAGTTGTTTTCATTTGAAGAACAGACCGGCTGACAGAGAAGTGAATGTTTTTCAATAACACTCTCCTTCCCTACAACCCATTTCCAAAATATCTAGGCATGATACTCGAAAAATTTTTGCAGCATACACAAACATTTGTACTAACATCTTGCATAAACTATGTGGGACAATCTGGGGAGTAATAGCTACAACACTGTGAAGATCAGTGCTCAGTCATATTACAAACGCATAGCTATTCACAGTTTGTGCCTGTGGTAGAAATCGACAGCTTAGTTAAAGAAAGCAGCTTATCCTCAACTAGATAAACAAGTAATCAGGCAGGAGAAAAGTTGCTCATTATATCTCTTAATTACTCCTCGGCAAAATGCCTTGAAGGGAGCATTCTTCAAAGGCAGTCTGTTACAGCATGGTCAGAAGGATTACAGAAACAAAGAATAGAAGTTCATTTTATAAACGATTGAATTTACATAAAGTGTCAATCAATACATACATTTTACTCTGGTTGGTTTGTTGGTTTACATCCAAATGACTTATATAAAATAAACGTCTGTTATATTATATTCTGGTTCTTCTTATACCTTTGAGTTGAGCCACCACCCTTGAATTTTCTGTGCATATAACAACTGTCTATTCTGGTTTCTTTACAGGGCATCTACTGATTTCTTAGTCATCTTTCAGTACATTTTGTTGTTCACTTGACCTTTACCTGGTTTCCTGAAATTCCTGCAATGGTTTCTAACCTTTATCAACCCTTTATGCTATTTCTTTAAGATGAATGCTATACTACCTTAAAAATATACCTTCCACACGCCTTGCTCCATGAGTCCAAGAAGGACTATCCCAAACTCCCTGTCCTCAGCAATATTCCGTTTCTTAACGACAGACTTAAATCAAGAAGATCTCCAATCTGGACTGCAAAAGACTTTAAACAAACATATTTTAATTGATTTGATTTGGGTAACACATACCACCCTATACCACCCATATCTTTACAGCATTATGTTCTGATTTCATATTGACTCTGTGCTACAGTATGTGCATGTCATATGATAAATAAAATAACAAACTACTCAAAATATTCTTTCCTTAAGGAGTGCTCACACAGCCAGTGATTATGTTTTGCACAGCTCACCTTACTCTTTGGTCTTTGCTGTTCTCCACTTGTTCTGCACACTTAACCCCCCTCTCCATCAAAGTTCCCATTAAATGTTTCATATATAAATTGTTTTGTATATAATTTATCCAGATAACCGTTAATTCTGTCATTAAAATGCATCTCTAAAGTCATGTTTAACTCAGTAGCACAGCACAATGCAAGTACAAAAATATAGTTAGAATGAAAACTGGCTGCTCGTAATGCTCAAGAACAAAAAGTGAAAAGATAGTGACATGCCACACTGCCATTAAGTGTTTTCTCATGATGCCTCAGATGTGACCAACTCATGAAGGAATCAATAGCTTGATTCTACACACGCTGATCTCTTTTTAAGGCTGCACTGGTGGCAGGGCTGGACACCCAATGGCTTACCTACTTATTGGAAATAAAGAAATACAATTTAATGAAACTTCTGACACTGCATTTCCACAGAGTTTATTCATGTTTGGTGAGTAGTTGGAAGTCTTCATGTTTAAACATGATTCCAAGCTTATATCATTAAGTTGACTTCTTAGCTTGCATTTGATATCATTTATGTTGGAGAATGTCTGCTCACAAGAATAAGTGGACCCAAAAATCATCAAAATTTCAAACACTACTATTTTGAGTTGACAGCAATAGTCTGGAAGGCTTTTCCATGTTTCGAAAATCAGCTGGTTGTCCTTTTGATAGTTGGAAAGATCCATCCATTTGTAATTTTTAATTTTCTTCAGGTGATGACTCGTCACATGCCAAAGAAAATACAGATGCTGATTCTATCATTAATCTGTTGATCTGTCACATTCTTACCCACTGTAAAGATTCTGTCGTAAACAGTATTTTGCAGATAGCGGAGCGTCTTTAATTTTTAAGTATCTTCTTTATTCTTGAATTCAGAGTAGAGATGTTTGGCCAAATATAAAAAGCACTTTTTACATATTCTCCATCTGTGAAAGGATTTCTATGCTTTGCAATCTAACAAGAAACAGCAAAACATGCTGATTGTTGCATATTTTGCTTTAATTAAGTCAACGCTTTTTTTCTTCCTTCTCTGAATGATTTTTTTTTTTTTTTTGCAAATGTATCGCACTTTGTTAAAAAGTGATATTCAGGATCAGATTTTCTGTTATTGAATAACTTTTCAATGCAAAGTGGACATGTTGGAAGACCCATAGAGTTTTGCTCAGTTTTAAATCACTCAGACGCGTAACTGCACAAAGGTGACTAATATTACAACATTGTTAATTTCTGTAATGATAGTCTTCATCCTCACCCAATTCCTAAGTAAAGTTCATTCTGCTTGGCAGTCATCTGCCCTTCACTCTCCACTTCACTACTTCTAACTGCGCTGAGCGAGCAGTTGCATAATGTACCCCCGACTCCAAACTCAGCTGACTATATTATGTAAATAGGAGAAAATGTAATAATGTTTACAAAGACATTGTGTACAAACGTTTCCATGTTCAAATCGCGATGTATAAAACCTAAACTTGGTGTAAAGCCACACACATTTTCACGGTAGCTCCAACCCTGGCGTATGCAAGTTCTCCACTCAGTTTTGCAAACTGGCGGAACCCAGCGTCAAAGCAGTGCTACTGTTCCAGTGTGGTTTCCCTTTCTTTTTTTAGATCCACATTCCTGACGCAGCTTTATAAATACACTGAAATTAACCACATACTGTTTATTAGTTTAATGCATTGGATTGTAATTAACCTGTAACAGTATAATGGTCCACAGAATGGTCAAACTATTCCAAATACCATAGCTGCTTTAGCGTTGTTACTCTCACTGAAACTTCTTCTTCGTTCAGCTGCTCCTGTTAGGGGTTGCCACAGCAGATCATCTTTTTCTATATTACTATCACTGCACCACTCGGAGTATTTATATCACTGTTTCTGAGTCGGGTATCACAGCTCTACAGCAGCTGACTGGAAAGAGAATTATCGGTATACAGCATCAAGCACACGCTGCCTCAGCCATGCTGTCTATTGAACTGCTCTCATACGGCAAACGCTTCAGAACCTTTCCTGTATTGACCTCGTGGTTCAGAAACAGTTTCATCCCAAGAACTATAAACGCACTCAATCAGTCCATCAAGTGCTCCTTGTACTTATAAGTACAATTACCTCACGGTAAACTTGCGATACAGTTATAATATTGCACAATCTGAGCCACTTTATAAAGCGCATATTTATATGATGATGATATCATTTTTAAGATGAAATGCAGCAAAATTTGTTTATTATATAATACAGATAAAACTTTAACTTCATTTAAATAATCAATATTGTTAATAATTAAATATGTGAGGACACAGTGCTGCAGCGCTAGTGAAGAGCTGGCGCTCTGTTCACGGATTGTTCCTGCCTCAGGCTGTATTCTTGCTGGGGCTGGCGCTACAAGCGAAGGATAGATGGATGGAATAATTAAACATTTACTACGAAGATATTTCAGTGTTCCTTAAAAGCATTCTAAGCTTACAGATGGCTTAACATCTTTTACATAGCTGATTGTGTGGTGATTGGTTACTTGGAGAAAGAAAAGGAAGGACAGGAATTGGAGGTTAGTACGTTTGAAAGAGACAGTACTGCTGCAATAAATTATTAGGTCACACACAGTGCAGCAATCATCTTGCATGAGGCATGAACAATCACTGCGCCACCGTGTTCCCATGTTTAATAACATGAATTAACTCCTATCATCATGAAAATTATGTCAAGTATACATCTCAGTATTTTAATTATTCAGACAGCTGTAATATCACGAATGTAATGGATTCTGTGTCCTGTCGGAGGAAGAGAAAGCCAGTTTATGAAGCACGTAGTGACTCACACACATAGAGCACATAGAAGATCAAATACAAAACAAAGCATTTAGCATGCTACTTTAGTTACGATGGGATTTGAGAAACTAGTAAATTAAACGATTTTAAGATGAAGTTTATGATGTTCTAATGACAAAATAAAATACATGATTAAAGTGGAAATTTAGAGATTAAAGTTGATATTTCGTGCATTTTTCCCACTGTGTGTCTATTTTTTTTCTTTGTACCCTAATAAGCTTTCATATGACACTTAGACTGTGGGCTATGACTCGCCTTTTCACGGCAACTTTGATATCTTTTATTTCGGGCACTGTGCGACTTTGTGAACTTGAGCTTTTGAGTTTCTCTGACACTCTATGTCACTTGATCAACTTCCTTTTGTTGTTTATACTACTGTTTAAACCAACAAATAGTAGGTTTTTCCTTGCCTCCACTTGGTATTCACTGAAATGCTTTTGCCATTGCCATTTCACAGAACGCTGAGCTTAAGGGCTATTTATATTGATTTGCATATTCAAAGAGGCATAATTCTAGGAGAAGATGGGGTGGGACACCAGGCGCGTGCACGTGCGTTACTTTTCACACTGACCGGGATTTAAGTAGTGGAAGAATGTGGAAGTTGGTGTTTGCACAAATTTCTGCATCTTTTTTTTTGTGCGTACACACATTTCCGCTTTTGTCCGTATGCCATGTTATAGTGTGAATTCTTCACATGGCATTATGCATGAGGCACCAGGTGATGATTTACCTCAAAAAGTATATGAAAGAAGCAGGAATCCCAATAAACGTTGAAGTGTACATCCAATATTGGGTACTGAAAAAAATTCTGGAGATCATATGATTTGACCAAAGACATAATCTCATCCAACAGAATGATTTTGTGGAAGATGTAGATTATGCAGTTAAGAGATTAAACACAACAGAGACACACAACAGACTGCCTAATGTACATATAGCTAAAGAAATATCTAAATGAAAAATAATAATATTAACCAATAAATAAAATATTTTACTTAACAAATGTGGTTTATCAAATAATATGTTAAGACATGAAAATGTGATTTCATCTATCATTATGGGAAGAGCTATAGCCATGCAGACAAAGAGCCGCATGTTGCTTGTGAGCCACAGGTTGCCGATCCCTGGCCTACACAAACAGCGTTAGTCTAGAGGTAGGGGCAACCATGCATATTCATTGGTTCAAAAAGGGTATCACACACATTAAAAATGAAAAATACATAATTCTGATTGGTCAAACTGTAAAACAATAAATATATCTCCTGTATTACTTTTATTTTACATGTTTGAGTACCAGTAAAGTGAAACTCAAACATAAATCCAGCCAATCATGAACTAAATCTTCTTTGTTTCACTGTAAAACAAATAATCAGCAAAATTAAAGGTGTCAGGTAAATCAAGAGTAAATAACACTTTCCAGCTGTTGACGATGCATAAAGTATATGGCAGCATTCCAAGTGTTCTAGTCGTGTTCACTGTGGTAAGGCATACAGCTCACTGCAACTCTCTGTACTTTAGCTAAGACAACATACAATTATGCATTCATTCAGGACATGTTGAAGGGTGCTGAGCAATTAGTCATTGAACAGTACTCTTCCTTGACATTGTAATCTGAATTATTAGGATACAGTACAATAAGATATCACATACTGTTATGTAACAAGACACAAAGGATTATTTGGTTTTGTGAATATAAGAACAGGTAGAAGTTGAAAATGTACTTGAAAGCTGAAGGTTTTCATCATATGCAGACTAAAGGTGATCAGGTTCTGTCTAGGAGGGACTCAGTGGTGTACGTGTTTGTTCCAAACAAATGATTTAATTAGAATGCAATCTTTGCCAATTACATATTTTGTTATTTCATTTTATAGCATATCAAGTCATTCTTATATCATAGATTTTTTGTTTTCACACAATACCATCCTAAAGAATTGCGGATCAAAGTAGGTTGGTATTCCTCAGTCGTTTAT
Source organism: Polypterus bichir lapradei (assembly GCA_026402145.1). Lineage (NCBI taxonomy): Eukaryota > Metazoa > Chordata > Cladistia > Polypteriformes > Polypteridae > Polypterus > Polypterus bichir. The sequence goes on along the minus strand of JANRMT010062807.1, from coordinate 55,520,902 downwards.
TTTTGTTTCTCTTCCATTCCTTTCCAAATATTTTATAACAACACACTTCATGATGAACACACAGGTGTAAATCAATAGGTGATGAGCTGCTGGTCCCTTTGTGATTTGCATCTCATTGTTAATTATCATCTGGATACAAAAACAAGAGGCAATTAGAAGAGTGAATACAGCTGTTTAAGACTATAATAAGAAAATAAGGATTCAAAACCTCCAAAAACAATTTAACTAAAATTAAGCAAAAACTTTTATTTTAGCAATAATTACTTTGGCAGCAATAATTTCTTGAAAATAAAAAATTGGGTTGGAAAATTGGGTTGAGTTTGAGCACCCATGTTCCAGACTATTCAAAGGATTCCTGTAATTTACATTTAAGTATTTTTAGGATACTCCCATTATAAGTAAAAGGGAAGAGAAATCATATATTGAGCTTAGCTAGAAGAGCAGAAGATAGGCACTTCCCAGTCTCTTTCACAAAGACTGTCTACCACACTACTTGGTAACTTATTCCAAGTGTTTATGGTTTTCTGTATGAAGAAAAACTTTTTAATGATTGTTTGAAATGTACCCTTAACAAGTTTCCAACTGTGTCCCTGTGTTCTTGTTGAACACTCCTGATCTATTGTACTAGTTCCCTTCAAGATGTTACACAATCTTAATCTTCTTTTACTTAAACTGAAAATGCTCCTTATTCCTTATTCATAAATCGTATCCAGCAGTTCTGGAATCAGACTTGTTGCTCTTCTCTGCACTTTTCTTGCTATGTTTTTTTTTTATGTAGTCTGGAGACCAAAACCGCACACAGTACTCCAGATGAGGCCTTACTAGTACGTTATAAAACCTGAGTGTAAGTAACCTCCTTGGACATGTATTCTACACATTGCTCTATATAACCTTAAATTCTGTAAGCCTTTTAAATGGCTTCTGAACACTACCTGGAAGTTGATAGCATAGAGTCCACTACAACTCCCAGATCCATCTTATAAGCAGTATGATCAATTTTCAGACCTCCCATTGTGTTTTCAAGTCTAACATTTTTACTTCTTACATGTAATATTTTACATTTACTGACACCTGAAGCACATCCAAGGGCAAGATAAAAGGGGCCGCCTCACTCCATTTGGGAAGCCAGAGTCGGGTGGAAAAAGGACGGAGCTTGCGAGACAGGAGTGGAGGTGGCCGAAGGAACCAAGAACTGGACATTATATATAATTTGTAAATATTTGTGTAAATAAATATGTGTGTTGTGGACACTGCATTGTCATGTCTGCTGTGGCCAAGCAAACTCTTATATGTAATCCCAGATGTGACTGTCTGCCTGTTGCAAGGCAGGGACCTGTCAGTAAATAATTCGTAAGAGTAGCGGCACAGCAGAACGAGACACATGCGGTTTCTGCGCAGCGCAACGAATGCACGCTCCTGCAACACACACGTTTGGGAAAGAAAAGCAGTCTTTTGGTTGGTCGCATTAGGACCCTGGTGACAACCGCACCTCCCGATGGGCAAGAAGATGGTCAAGCGCAGCCTGACCACAGAGGGCGGCCCAAAGTAGCCTGTTGCAGATGAAAGGATTAGTGGGCCTAAAGAACCGGCCAGGCCATGGAAGCTACCTACAGAGGAGAGGTTTCCAGAGGTAGGTACCAGACCCAGATGAGGGTCGTCCTGGGTCGTGTTTTGCATTTTTCCAGGTGCCTACCTCGTAGGGGGAAACCATCCGGAGGTGTTTGGCTGGCCGGAGGACTGATGGCGGGGCGAAGTCCGAGGAGGACTGGAGCCTGCTGTTGCGGAGAAGCCCCTGGTTTCTTAAGGAGCGCCAGGAGTCCCAGCCCGTGGGGAGTGGCCTGAGGGACCAGGCTGCGGTGAAGGGCCTGGAGGTCCATTACGTAGCGTAATGCGAGCAGGGGCGGTGGACCTTTTCCCCTCGTTAGGGCACTCGACTGGATCTGCACAGGTAGCGCAGATTCTGTGTGGCTCACAGCCGGCAGGTAAGGGCTAGAGGTATGCGAGTCCCCTGCCGGCTGACTTAATCTCTGTGTTTGCGGCCGTACGAGAGCTGGAGGAGGTCCTTCAGCCCGTCCAGTCGTTTTCGCATGTGATCTGCGGAATCCGTGAGACCATCCAGAAGATGGAGGAGGAGGCAATCGTGCCACTGAAAACACAGCAAGAGTGGGCAGAGCGGCACGACACTGAATTCTCCAGCCGGAGGGACGCAGTGGTACAGGTAAGTGAGACCTGTACCATACATAAAAGAGGACAGCTGAGCGAAGTGGGGCCGGTATCGTTTCGTTCCAGTCAACAAGTAGCCAAGTGGAAGCAGGGCAAGTGGCCAATCGTGCCATAGGGGCGAGTCTGATGCGGGGATGTGTGAGGAGCCGGCTGGTGATTGCCAGTCGCAGAAGCATATCACTCCAAAAGCCGGCGGCAGTCTCGCTGAGGTCCACAGGGATGTAAACAGTGCAGGGTCTCTTTTTGTCTCATAAGGAGAACCAGACCGTCATTGCATCCCAGAGTAGAAGGAGGAGGAACCGGTGACAGCAGTCTAGATCGCCTGACAAGGCACAGGCTGGGCCCGTGCACCCACCTGCAGTCGAGAGCTGCCCTCTGCAAGTGCAGAGGGAAGCCCCGAGCCTGGCTGGGGACCAGGCAAAGCACAGAAACCCATCCTGTTCTTTAATAATTCTTTGCATTTATATAGCGCTTTTCTCACTACTGAAAGCGCTCAGTCACAGGTGGAGGCGCTGTCCGTATACACTTACGGATGACACCATGGAGTGGCGTTGTGGACACACCTCCCAGCCCTTGTTTTGCTTATCTTTTCTAGGGCGGAACTGTGACCCAGGACATGCCGGTGCCCCAACCTGTCGAAGGACAGCCCTTGTGGGATGGGCTGCTTTGCCCTACGGGCTTCAGCTGGGGGTGGGGCAGTGTGATAGACAACCAGGAACCCTGCCCTGCCGGGACACCTGGAGGAAGGAAGACTCAGGACAGCGGCACTTCTTTTCCCTGGGCAGCCAGACTGTCCTTAATCCCTAGGGGACAACGCTTCTGGGACACCAGGAAGTGCTGACAGACCAGGGATGGTTTATGCCCAGAGTGCTTCCAGGTGCAACTGCAGCACTTCCACCACACAGGGGAATGCTGCCGGAAGTTCATCGTCAGGCACCTGGAACACATCCGGGGCAAGATAAAAGGGGCCGCCTCACTCTATTCAGGGAGCCGGAGTCGGGTGGAAGAAGGACAGAGCTTGTGAGACAGGAGTGGAGGCGGCCTAAGGAACCAAGGACTGGACATTGTAAATAATTTGTAAATATTTGTGTAAATAAATGTGTGTGTTGTGGACACTGTGTTGTCGTGTCTGTCTGTGGCCAGGCAACCTCTTACTATATATATATATTATGCTGTATATTAGTGGAGCACAATTTTATGTTCAATGTTGTTTACTATTTATATTTGTGTTTATATTAAAAACCTTACATTAGGAAATTTTAGTGTTATACTTTTTTCATTTTTTGCAATTAACATGTTTGGCTGTTTGGCAATTCTAAAGTGTTCCATTTTAAGTGAAAGTGAATAAGTACTCTAAGACAGAGAAAGATGGCGTGGTCTGCACTGTCAAAACGGGACATAAACCTACTGTGTGAAAAGAAGAGTCACCAGAGGATGGAAAACTCCATAATTACAGTGGGTTTTCCTGAAGTAGGACTCGGAAGTAATGCGGGTAGAGGATAGATGACATTGTGTTGTCAAAGGCTTAATGACCTTCTGCTCAGGGAGAAAGCAAGGCCAAACATAACCAAAAAAGGTCAAAATGCCTCTGCATCAATAGGCGGCAACATGTGGCCCTAAATTAAATTTCCTAAATTAGGAAAGTAAGGACAATATTAGGACAATATTACCCTGCAGCCTGTCAGGTGATGCCCAAAATCTCAGGCTGGTACAATAGCAGTCAAAGCAAATAGTTTGTACAAAAGTCAATTTTCAGTGCTACCTAAAAATAATTTTTCCATTTTTTACTTTCCAAAGAACATGAGAAGAATACTACAGGCAGAAATAGGTAACTTAGGAAATGGATAGGTCAGCACCCATGAAAATAAAGAAAATAAAATAAAATATGCAAAGGCTTTGTAACTGTCACCAAAAAAGTGCTTGGATTTGGGCTCTTTTATGGGACAAGAGGGAACAAGCTTTATGAGAGGTATAAATTTACAGGCACAGGAAAATTTACATGGGAGTCTGGAAGACCACCCAAGTGGGTAACCACTCCCTTGAGGAACATGTCAGGCTTTGCTGCTTATCATGGAATGTAGGATGATTTTTTAATGTTGATTCATACTCTGTAGGTTTAAATTGTTTGGGGCCAACAGAAGGATCTCCACAGTATCTTTTGTGGGAATTTCTTACCTTGGAACTGCTTTCCAGATTAACCCCAGAAGAAACTCTGCAATGGAGCTCTGGAATGACCAGGCTTTGGATTTAAACCCAAGATTGATGAAGCAGCAGCACGTACCCCTGTGATATCATGTCACCCTAAATTAATTTTGAGGTTTATATATTCAAAACTTTTTTTTATTTCTTTTATTTTTTTAAATTTTTACAGTATTCTTTATTCAGAGGTAAATATATATAAATTCATTACCTTCCTGAACACTTCTGATGTTTTGAGTCATATCCATCTAAATGTTATATAGTACCCTGAATTGATTTTCCACTTTAAATTCCTCAAAAACGCAGATATATTCGAATTATGGGTCTACTGAAGGTCCTTGGAGCTGCATTTATCTAATTTTCTCTTTCTTGTGGACACGGATAATTCAGACAAACAGCTGCCTTTACCCATTGCTGTGGTGTCCATGCTAGCAAAGTAAAGGTGAGGCTAAAATGTTTTTAAATAGAGTTCTAAATAAGAAATAAAGCAGTTAAAGTATGGTCCTTTGTTAATGGATACATTTCTACAGGCAGAGTATATCAGAATATAGAATACAAATAACACATTACAGATTCCTGCAAACAGAAGTGATCTCTCCTAGCAGTCAAATCACGTACTTTCTCTACTGTCTTGATTTATGCAGTTTTAAAAACCGAGAAGCAAAATATGCAAAAGGTCAAAAGTTCAATCTAGTCTAGCGAAGATTTCTCAAAACAACTATCTTTTTTTGACAATAAAACATATTATGTAAATAGAAATTATCAATAGAACCCATTATTTCTTCAGCATTTATAAAACAGTAAAAAAGAAGTCTAAAAGGTGACCAAATAGTCAACTTAAAAAGTAAATACTATTAGACATGGAAGTTTAATTTAAATTTCTCATTGAATCCATCCGATTTCATACTTGTTTAATCCAACTCCGGGTCCCAGAGAGCTAGAGACCATCCTGTAAATATTGGGCACAAGACATGAGCCCACCCTAGGTGGGTGTCAGTCAAGTGCAGGAAGTCCTGATGCCTGCCCTCACACTTACTCACTCACAACAGGCCAGGTTACCTAGCAATCATGTCTTTAGAATGTGGAATTAAAACAAATGTTTCTTGAGTTTCAGTCAGGTTTCAGAACAAATCACAGCACAGAAACTGCACTCGTTAAAGTAGTAAATGACTTGTGGGTAAATGCAGACAGAGGCCATTTATCTGTTCTCATCCTCTTAGATCTGAGTGCCGCATTTGACACCATTGATCACAATATTCTTAGAAATCGCCTTAGTCAATGGGTGGGCCTCTCTGGCAGTGTCTTAAATTGGTTTGAATCCTACCTGGCAGGTAGAAAATTCTTTGTGAGTTGTGGTAATCACATCTCAAAGACACATGATATCCGATATGGTGTTCCACAAGGCTCTATCCTGGGTCCACTGCTGTTCTCAATCAATATGCTTCCGTTAGGTCAGATTATCTCAGGTTACAACGTGAGCTACCACAGCTATGCTGATGACACACAGCTGTACTTATCAATAGCACCTGATGACTCCGACTCTCTCGATTCACTAACACAATGTCTTACTGGTATTTCTGAATGGATGAATAGTAATTTTCTCAAAATAAATAAAGAGAAAACTGAAATTTTAGTAATTGGCAAAAATGGATTCAATGAGTTTATCAGAAATAAACTTGATGCATTAGGATTAAAAGTTAAGATGGAAGTAAAAAACTTAGGGGTAACTGTTGACTGTAATCTGAATTTTAAATCGCATATACATCAGACCACTAGGACAGCATGTTTTCACTTAAGAAACATAGCAAAAGTTAGACCTCTTATATCATTGAAAGATGCTGAGAAATTAATTCACGCTTTTGTTTTCAGTAGACTAGATTACTGTAACGCACTGCTCTCAGGACTACCCAAAAAAGACATAAATCACTTGCAACGACTGCAGAATGCAGCTGCTAGAATCCTAACTAGGAAAAGAAAATCCGAACACATTTCTCCAGTTCTGATGTCACTACACTGGTTGCCTGTGTCATTCAGGATTGACTTTAAAATATTGCTTATGGTTTATAAAGCCTTAAATAATCTCGCTCCATCTTATATATCGGAATGTCTGACACGTTATATTCCAAATCGTAACCTTAGATCTTCAAATGAGTGTCTCCTTAGAATTCCAAGAACAAAACTTAAAAGAAGTGGTGCGGCGGCCTTCTGCTGTTATGCACCTAAAATCTGGAATAGCCTGCCAATAGGAATTCGCCAGGCAAATACAGTGGAGCACTTTAAAACACTGCTGAAAACACATTACTTTAACATGGCCTTTTTATAACTTCACTTTAACTTAATCCTGATACTCTGTATGTTCAATTTATCATAATAACTATTCATAGTGGCTCCAAAATCCGTACTGACCCCTACTCTCTCTTCTGTTTCTTTTTCCGGTTTCTTTGTGGTGGCAGCCTGCGTCACCACCACCTACTCAAAGCATCATGATGCTCCAACATTGATGGACTGAAAGCCAGAAGTCTACGTGACCATCATCATCAAGTCCTTCCACGAAAACCCTAAATACAAAGAGGACTTTTTGATTTATGTTAGGTAGATTGCCCAGAGGGGACTGGAATCCCTACAGATTTTATTTTTCTTCTCCAGCCTCTGGAGTTTTTTTTTTTTTTTTCTGTCCACCCTGGCCATCAGACCTTACTTATTCTATGTTAATTAATGTTGACTTATGTTTATTTTTTATTGTGTCTTCTATTTTTCTGTTCTTCATTTTGTAAAGCACTTTGAGCTACATTTTTTTTTGTATGAAAATTTGCTATATAAATAAATGTTGTTGTTGTTGTTGAGTGAAACTCGTACAGAGAAGGGTGCAGTGTGTAATCTCTACTCATAATGGTGCCTGGGTTGTAATTCAAATCTAAATCTGTCTGTAGGGACTGAAAGGCAGTTGTACTAAGAAGTGTAATTCTGTAAATGAAAATACACAGAATTCTATAAAGGGTTGGGGACTGGCTGGATATCCTGTTTAGTAATGAAAATAAAAATAAGTGTTAAAAAATTGGAATAATAAGACATTGTAAGCTCTGCTTTCTGTATAACTGGGTGGTGACTTTGGGTGCCACTGTTGTTTACCTGAATGGTTGGGTCCTCTGGATTGTGTACCAGAAATGATGTTATGGCCCATTCCAGGACTCATCTTCTGTTTTCCAAGGAAGGTTAGCGATCACTTTCGACCCTGCCTTGATCTTGCCTCTGTCAGGCCATTTAGACACTCCCCAAGTGCTTGCACACAAGATTAATTGTTGTATTTGTATTCTGTTTATCAATATATTGTATTGTCCGGTTTCCTGAATTGTGGTTCAGTTACCTTGATATAACTGTAATCCCCATTAACTGAGAACATTAAAGGGAAGTTAGGTGGAAGCCTTATTGAAATGTCTAAATAATGATTTGCATTGCCAAAAGTGAAGACAATAATTGATTTATTGATTGATTACATCTCCTCTTCCATTACTCTTCTCTTCAACATTGTGTTTATACAAGTATTACATATGGCATAGTGGCTGTGGCTGGGTTTCTTTAATGTTTCCAAAATTTTGAAGCTACTGTAAAGGTTCAAGCATTGAGTATGATGTGCACAGTACACAAGAAATTGCGCAGTAAAGGTATCTATGTATTTAAAGTTTGAGTGAATTTCAAAGTAAAAACAGTTAACAAAAAAAGGAAAAAACTGATCATACACAAAAAATAACTTTTGTATGATATCCAATAATCTATTATCCAACCCGCTTTATCCTAACTACAAGGTCATGGGGCTCTGCTGGAGCCAATCCCAGCCAACACAGGGCACAAGGCAGGAAACAAACCCCGGGCAGGGCACCAGCCTACCGCAGACTTTTGTATGATATTTGAGCTTAAAATTTTAGGCTTATATATTTAGACAAGTTTCTTTAAGTTACTGTATTCCTTACAGTTTATGTTAAAACATGTTTCAATTTATATTATTATTAGTAGTTGAATCCCTGAGGATCCAAAAGTGGGATACTTCTACATGCTCCCCAAGATCCATAAAGATGGGAACCCAGGAAGGCCAATAATCTCAGGAATTTTGCACACTGATGGATATTATTTCAGGATAGGTTGAAAGCATTCTCAAAGCCCTTGCCAGAAACACACCCAGCTATGTACAGGACACCATCCACGCCCTTAAAAAACTTGCTGCCCTAGACACCATTTCTGAGGGAGCCTTCCTTGTTACAATGGATGTGGAGGCATTATACACAAACATCCCCAATGATGATGGAACTATGGCCAGTCAGACGTACCTGCAACAACATGGCTTACAAACAGAGCCAGTGATACAATTGATAAAATTCATATTAACTCACAATGTGTTTTCTTTTGGTCAGGACATTTACTTACAACTAATTGGAACTACAATGGGATGTCGTGTGGCACCCCACTACGCAAACTTATTTATAGCAAGATTAGAACAGGACTTCTTGTCAACATGTGCGATAAAAACCAATGCTTTACCTTCGCTACATAGATGACATTCTTATAATGTGGACCGTAAGCGAAAAAGACCTTCTTTGATTCCATAGGAATTACAATTCATTCCACCCCAACATAAAACTTAAATTAAATTATTCACAAACAGAAATCAGCTTTCTGGACACTGCCATTCGCATAAACGACAGTACCCTTATGACCTCTATTTTTCACCAATCAACAGACATACGGACATATCTAAGAAATGACAGTTTCCACCCAAAGCATATACGGAACTCCATCATCTACAGCCAGGCAATACGTTACAATCGTATTTGCTCAGACCCCATAGATTGGGACACACAACTGCAGAAATTCAGGACAGACTTCATCAAACAAGGATACACTCCCAAATCAACAGACCTACAAATCAGGAGAGCTACGGCTATACCCAGAGAAAACCTTCTGGAATACAAAGGTGCAGAAACCAAGAACCGGGTCTCACTGCTTGTATCTTATCATCCACATCTGGAAACACTTCGCAAAATTATGAAAGTGCTTCAACCCATGGTACAGAAATACAATAAACTGAAGGAACCTCCCCTCCTTGCATACATACAAGCATCAAACCTCAAACAACCGATTGTCCGAAACTCTATGTGTAGCTCAGCAGCAAGTGGCACATCTCCCTGCCTGCAGAACAGGTGTGCCACCTGTGCACATATCTACACGACAAATCAGGTAGTTATACTACGTTGCCAGCAGGAGCATAAAATAAAGGGTTTGTTTACATGCAAATCTGCTAATGTGGTCTACCTAATCATGGGCATAAGGTGCCCCAGCACTGGATTATATGTAGGGGAAACTGGTCAGACACTGCGCCAGCGAATGAACTCACATAGATTTCATATTAATCAGAACAGTGTTGATCTTCCGGTGGCAGCACACTTTAACGGTAATGGCCACAGCATAAAGGATCTGAGGGTCACTGTGCTTATGGGTAATTTGAAGACCCAATAGGTGCAGGGAGTATGGGAATACAAACCTATGCTTAAATTCAATACTCTACAAAATGGTCTGAATAGAGACAAGAGTGTTATGAGCAGATATGTGGACTAACAGACTGATTGACCAGCTGACTACATCAGAGGCCTATCTTACAGACAATGCACTTCAAAAAAAACCTTACAGGACTTTCTCTATTGATGGTCAGAGGTGGGTAGAGTAGTCAAAAATTGTACTCAAGTAAAAGTAGCATTACTTCAAAATAATATTACTCAAGTAAAAGTAAAAAGTAGTCATTCAAAAAATTACTCAAGTAAGAGTAAAAAAGTATTTGATGAAAAGACTACTCAAGTACCGAGTAACTGTTTGATCATAATAAATGATTTATTTTTTAGAAATGTTGTAATAAGACAGAAAAAAATATAAAATAATGTGCAAATTCTGCTATTTCCAAATAATAAAGTAAAAAATGAGTAAAAATAAATAACATCTTTACAAAATAACACAAAGTTCCAAATCTCAGTTTTTCACAAAAAAGCTTTTGAAGCCAATACCTACAGTAGGTAACATGTATGTTTGAACAGTGCAATCTACTTACAGTGACAAGATATACTGTACACTGACAATATAATACTGCATATGCACTTGCCCTCCAAATAGCACAGCTGATAGAAAATGACATTAGAACAAGGCAGCTTGTGCACGTACAAGAAGTCTCACTTTACCTCGACTGTCTGTGCATGTTTGGTTAAAACATGCTTGTTCTTCACTCAGTGAAGTGATGGTTAAGCTTCAGCAAGAGTTGGCTCTCATTTTTCATGTATTCTTTCCTTCCCTGTCTGCTGTCTGTGAGGAGTTTGTGCCGCTATGCCGCCACAGTTTGTGTGTGGTCATGTGACTGCATGGCTACGTCTAATTTGTGAAACGGAGCCATGTGATTATTGTTGCTACGTCTGATTGATAAAATGGAGTCTTGTGATTATTGTTGCTATGTCTGATTAGTCAAACGGAGTCTTGTGATTATTGTTGCTACGTCTGATTGGTGAAACGGAGTCTTGTGATTATTGCTGCTATGACTGATTGGTGAAACAGTTATACAGTAGACCCACTGGTGGCTTCTCTCTGGCAAAAATATAGCGTATCTAATGGAAAAAAGTAACAATTCGAGTGTTGTCAAATGTAGCGGCGTAAGAATAGCGTTTCTTCTTCACAAATTTACTCAAGTAAAAGTAAAAAGTATGGTGCAGTAAAACTACTCTTTGAAGTACAATTTTTTTAAAAAGTTACTCAAGTAAATGTAACGGAGTAAATGTAATTCATTACTACCCACTTCTGGTGATGGTTTTCTTATGTCAACATTTTACTAGTTCATTGTTCTCTTCTTTCAGGGTTAATTCATCTAAGGTTTATTAATTTTGCTAACATTTGAACAAAAAGGTTGTTAAGATGAAATAAAAAAATCACTTTGCTGTCCCAATATAAGCTAGAGTATTTTTCAGTTTCTTTGTTACGCCTTGCCTGATGAAGGAGCCTTAGCTGCCTCAAAAACTTGGATTTGTAATCTATTTAGTTAGCCAATAAAAGGTGTCATTTCACCCTACTTTCTCATTAAATCAGTCATATGCACAGTACTGTCCAACTTCTACCTGTGGACATGATACTACGGTGTTTGGATGCACAAAATACCTCGTAAAGCATTGTTATCAGCTTATACAGAATAACAAACACAGCTAGTTTTCCTGTAGGCTTCTTTATTGGTTTTCCAAATGTTTTACTGAAACACGATCAACTCGGGTATGATGTCTTTCCCAGACATCTGACTTCCAACTTAAATGGAACACAGCATTATTGTACTGTTACATCAGAATTTTGGCACTAAGGCAGGAATATTCCATTTACATGTTAACTTAAAATGGATAAGACAGTATCTTCCATTATTTATGTAGTTATGTAAAGCTATTATTCTACTATAGATAAGCAAATACATATGTACAATAAAATCAACTTAGGAGGACTGGCTCTTACAGGGGCAAAATGACTTGAACTCTGATCCAGCATTCCAGTCCGCTTTGTTCCAAAAGTCATCTTTTATATTTAGATGGTCTGCTAGCAACTTTAAATTTTGCATTTGAGTTCTTTTTTGAGGATGTAGAAATCATGTCTTGAACTCTCATTTAGATAGAGGTTTCAAAAGAAAATATGAAAGAAGGAATTAGGGCAGAGATTAGACGATTCTGGATAATGAGCTTGACTACTGCATAAAATTCATCCTGCTCTTTACATTTCAGGGTCGTTGGGAACATCGGCATATTCCATTAGCATTGATGTGAGTCTGGGATTACCCGTGAATGAAACACAATTATATTAGAAGCGTATTTAAATAAAGAAGTGCAGTGCATGAAAATTCGGGAGGATTGCACTGGCAGTCACACCACAGTAAGGGTCATTTAGATCACACATCTTGCCCATTCTTGTGTTTGGTCAAACAACAACTAAACCTCTTGAATATGCCTGTATGTTATATAGATTGAGTTGCCGCCACATGATTGGCTGTTTGGAGGAACAGGGTATTTATGTTAATGAACAGGTGTGCCTAATACAGTGGCCACTGAGTGTTCATCTGATGGAAGATTTTTGTTTTGTTTTGGTTTTTTTTTTTTGCAGCAGTCTGAAAAAAAACAGCTACTTTTTTGAAAAATAATAGCTTCTCCTGAGATTTATGTAATTTCATTGCACAGTATGTTTCTGATTTATAAAATCTGTTTGTTTGAACAACTTTCTTGTCCTGGGGTTACTAGATGTATAATTACTAATCGCATCCCATCAAACTATCTTGTACTGTATCGAGGCAAGCTTGGAATTATTAGTGTATCCACCTAAAGATACTTAGCCCGTGGAGAATTGGGAAATTGACTTCTTGACTCATATCAAAATTTCAATTAAAAACCAATCTTTTTTTTTCTAATTCTCATTACTACTTTCATAAATCATTACTGTTTGCCCTGCTTCAGGCTTCCAATGTGTACAGCAGCAATGTAAAGTTCCCCTTTGTAGTAGGCGTTTGTTTTCCCCTTCGTGAAATTTATTGTTATTTTGAAATTTATAACCTTTATTATTTTGAGGAGTTTACCTTACCGCTGGCTAAATTCTTGCCTGACACATTTTTTTCTTTTGGTTAGCAGAACCAAATACTAATTAACTACCTCTTAGGATTTTTATAACAGCATGGAATGTCATTATGGGCATAATGAAAACAAAATGGTTGAAATTTGAAATAATGGACGTGTAAGACATGAAAACGCTAAGAGCTAAATGATATAACATTACTGAGAAAAAAGATCTTGTACTAAAAGATCAAATCCACATCTAGTTTATATGTAAAGCCAGTAATAGGCACAGTTAAACTGACAAAAACAATAAGATGAAGGCAAAAATAAGACAGTGTATATGACAAAGACAAAACTCTTAATTCAACATTGACAGGATTGTGCCTTTGTATTATTATATGTATTCAGTTTTGAAAAACCCTAACCCCTACTATCATCTTCATTCATAATTAATGTTCTTTACATTTTTTATTATTCTAGTCACTACAATCACTTTTAATATAATGAGGCCTATTAAAATCACTTGTTAATCTCAGTTTAGTGCTGAGGCATTAGCTATCCCTGCTCTTTTAATTCTTCATCAAGTTATCTAAGTTTATTTATTTATTTATTTATTTATTTATTTGACATTTTTGTTCATCCCTCTCTCTTTTTTCTTCTCTGGTCCCTGGCTTTGTTGTGATGCAGCAACACAAAATAGTAAAAAAAGGGGTGAAAAATTCCTCAAAATGAACAAAACTCAGATCTAAACTTCACTGGTCAGCCTCAGAAACAGGCTTCAGCCCAGGCAGCCAGACCCCAAAACTCAAAATGCAATCTCCTAGGCCTGCATAGACCCAAATTTGGGCTCTGACTTTAAAAGTTGAAAAATATCTTTAAATACTCCAAAACACAAAAAATGCCATTTTATGGGGAAGTGGAAACTGTAAACTCTTTGGGCTCGGAAAGGCAAGACCAATTAAAAAATGTATAAATAAACAAAATAATACAAACATAAGCTAAAAGGGGATATATGAAAAGACAATCAAATGCAAATGGGTGAAATCCTTGATACAGAATTCAGAAAATACAGAATACAGAAAAACAAAAAACAGAAGCAAAAGTCCAGAAAACAAAATTTGTACAATGCAGTACTCAAAGATGTGCACTCCTCAACGATCAATCAAACAGTGCCAGGACCATCTCTGCAAGCTCAATATAAAGGCTAAGGGTTGTCATGCCTCTTAGGTTCCATCCACAAAACACAACAGACATGTCAGACAACTTAAATACACAATACATGATTACTAAGTCCTAAGTAACTGCAATAATATTAACAAAAAATTCTTAACATAATGTGTTTCAGCTTTTTTGGATTTGCAGATTTGGTTTTGTTTATTAATAACTAGCGACTGGGAGCCCTATCGAATAGAGCTACAAATTCTACGTTTGTGAAATCCATACTTTCTCTGCAAAGAATTATTTGTTTTTTTAAGTCTTTGAAATGATTTTGTTATCATGGCACTGATTTGTGCTTAAAATAGACCTTTTCGGCTGATGTAATGAAGCACTACCTTTTTAAACGGGGCTGCAAGACATGAACTCAGCTCTTTGGCTCACCTCATTTGATATTTTCCGGCAAACAAATTTTCAAAACAAACTGTATTTTACTACTCTAATCAGAGTCGGAGTAATAATTATGTTGGCGTGGTCATTGTAGATCTGAGATCAGCTAAAATTTAAACAATGACCTTTGTTAATACCCAGCCGTCATTACTCAGTTTGCCAATAGAAGTCAGAAGGACTGATGCCAAAACCGAACTGCCCAAAGGTAGATTTCAACATACCAAGCAAATGGCTAAACGTTCTAAATTACTTAGGGTTCCGGAGCTGTCGAAGGGTTTAAGTCAGTCGACGATGTTAGTCCTGGAAAGTAGGCCCCACCAAACCATCGTTCCAGAAACCAACCGAACTTACTGTTATCTGCTCCAACTAACATCGACTTACTATACTCGGCCGTCCAGCAGCGTCACTGAAGCATTCGAACATTTTTAGCCAATCATGCAATACTGCGTCCGTGTTTGCCATGTTATTTTCTAACTACAGAGGTAGAGTCCCATTGCATGGTTCTAACTTGTACTGAGTCGAGGTATTGATGCGAATAGCATACATACAGATAGTATCAATTTATATATAAGGATAGCATTCTGTTTTTTAGAGGAGGTGGTGCACTGCTACAAGTACTTGAGGATCTACATCAGTGACAGTCTAAACTGGTCTCGTTACACAGAGGAACTATACAAGAAAGAGCACTTATTTTTCTTATGAAACTGCGTTCCTTTAATGTGGGCAGTAACATCCTTCCCTTTTTCTATAACTCTTTGATGACCTGTCCAATTTTCTGGGTTGTGGTGTGCTGGACAGATAACACCACATCTATCTATCTATCTATCTATCTATCTACAGAACTGAATATTCTGAAAGCTATGAGGTGTAACATTTGAAAACAATTTGTTTAGCAATCAGAGATTAACAGAAATTTAATGGTATTCTTGGACCCTTCAATCCACTACAGTATCAGATTCTGCAGCATGCAGAGCTAGACAGAAACCAAACCTGGACAGAATAATAGTTGTTACAAGAGTATATTCCAATATGTATTTCTACAGGGCCAATTTGGAGATGTCTATAATCCTAATATATGTGTCCTTGGTAGTGAGATTGCGAGTCAAGCCCAAACCTCTGGGGACATGATGTTCATGTTAGAGAAGTTGGTCTTGTGGGTATGCAAGTGAGGGTGTGTCCAAGATTGTGCCATGTCATATAGACTGTTACCCTACCCAATGTTAGCTTAAATTTTACACACCCGTAAGGGTAGCACAGGTTCCTCCTTCCTGTGATTCTAAACTATAATAACAGGTATGGAAAATGGAAGCATGAACAGAAGGTAATCAATATGTCTTCAAATGTAGATTCACCCATTGACTGAGATTAGCATTAGCAGAGGAATATTACTGTTGGCTTCAGTTGTATAAAGTTATTTGATATGCATGTCTTATAGCAAGGAAGGTTTTCAACCTTCCTTGCTTCATCTAAAATTGGAAGATGAGTTGTCTATCCCCATGCTAATTATATGTCACAAATTGCAGTTAGACTCAAGATACGACAAAGGCAACATTCTTTCTTAGAAAAATGGAAAAATATGTGTTTCATTGATATCCTTTCAAAAGAAATGTCAGTGTGCACAAAGGCAATGACAAAAAAGATATGCCTTCATTGATTTAATCTGAGGCATTACAGCAACTCAACAAAAATGAACATATATTAAAGAATTAAAAAGAATATAGAATCAATCAATAAAACTGAGTGCAAAATATGCTGATACCCACTATAAACCACTAAGAGACGGAATAAATGTACATAAAAATAAAACTAGAAATGCAGGTATACCAGCAAGACATAATACAGTATAAACACAGTATGTAAATTCTGTGTTCAGAAGTTAAAAGAGTGTGACTTGTTGTACATACTGTTAATACAAAGTAGATGAGGATAGCAGGCATAAAGCAGGGCAGAGTAACACACCTTGGCAGCCACTGAGAGGAAGGACTTTGAAAAGTTCCCTTGAGCATTGTCCCGGGATCAGTCTGATACTAAAGTGTCCTATAGTCTAATAACAGTGTTGTGTAGTGGATGAGAGACATTGTTCATGATGGCTATGAGCCTGGCCAGCCTTCTCCTCTCTGCTAGTACTACAGACTAAGTCCAAAGATAGAGCCAGCCTTGTTAATGGGTTTATTTGAGTCTATTCATATCCCTTGTTATGATGCTGGTGCTCCAGCACACAACAGTGTAAAGGATTACTGCAGCTCACAATAAACAGGTTTTGAGTCGGCCTATCATATGCTGTTCTTTTTTACTTCATGATTATCAAACGATTTTCAGTATCTGTCTGGAGTTACTCATGATATCCTTCACAATTTGCTGTTGGGACTAATTCTCTATTGTCTATAAATATTGTCAATATTAGATATCATTTGCAAACACTACTGTATATTAGCCTTTATTTGTATGATGATGACATCCAGCAGTATTTAAAATTTAGATGAAATAATTCAATTATAGCATTAATTAACTGACTTATTGATGTAGAAACATGGATGAGTGGTAACAATATTACAATCAGTTTGACAAAATTTGGCTATTAGCATGATGCCCTGCATATTTGCAGCCTCAGTTAGGTGCTCTCTAGTATTTTTCTTGTTTGTTTGTTTCTTTATTTGTTTTTTATTTGTCCCGTCATTCAATGTTCAACTACAGTCAAATAAACCCGGAAACAACTGTGTAATATTTGCTTCAGGTGATTTGATATTGGATTTTTCCAATGTTTTCTAGATATCATAATTGAAGGAGCAGCAGTTCTCTCTGAAATGTTTCTTACTAGCTGCTATTTGATGTTACATCATAACTTCTGGGTTGACTATGTTTGTCCTGCAATTTTAACATTTTTAATCTATCTATCCTTAATACACTTTAATTTTAATTTCACTGTCCTTGTGATGCTGAAATAGAAAGCAACCGTCTTGTCGTTGACTTTGACATTTCTGCTATGTTCTTCTTTAGTTGACTTCTAGTGTTTTTAAGTTCTTGTGAACTTGTCAGTCTTTAAACTCACTTTACTCTTTGACAGCCGCTGCTGACAGCAAAATGGATCCCGAGAACAAGTGAGTCCAAAGCCCAGGTAAGGGATGTAAAAGTAAGCCACACCTCTCCAAACCTGCTCTTCTCTATCATGGCCCAAAGCAGCCAACAATTTTACTGCTCCAACAAATACATCTTTCAAAAATGTTATGTTTAAGAAATTTGAACAATTAGTCACAGACCCTCTACAACCATTGGCACATTTACTCGACTTGAATTGCAATCTGCTGTCATTTAGAACTATTGAGCCACCACAAACCTACACTGTGTTTTAACTACATGATATTGTAAGTGCCGTTAAAAATTGTGTATTTAATGTATTCCACTAAGTAAGGTATGTAATTCCATTCTATCACCACTGCTATTTTTGTATATGACTCACTGTTACAAAATCATTTGATAAACAAAAATGTGATAATTAAGTCTTTAATGAAGTAACTATAAAAATTTTAAATGCTCCAAATTTCAAATCTGTCAATTAAGTCCCAGAATGCACCCTAATGTTACACTAAATGTATGTACACATACATTTTCTAACTTGTTTAAAGTTAAATTTCACAGTTCCAGTTTTTCTTATATAGATTATGCTAAAATCCTAACAGTTTAGTAACCTTTACATTTTATATTCTGTGTTAATAATTACAGAACATAAAATCCAGACATGCTTCCCCTCTCCTTAGTGTTTTAATGTCATTAGTGAGCCTCTTCCTGTGCTATGCTACTTGAGAGTTTCCCTGATAATATGGGGGTATTTTCCATAACATCCTCATCTAATTAAGTTTTTTAGGTCTTATTATAAGCTGTATATGGACAATTGTTCATCATTAAGTTGGATCATTTTTCATTTCTGAAAACAAATTCTTTAGTGGGTAGTAACAGACTGAATAGTAACAAGACCACCAAAAACTCTTCACTGAAAGCACTTGAATTTTTGTTTTGTTTAAATGTATTAGAAATTAGGTGTTATTTTTGGCATGCTTTTCCCTACACTGAAGACATTTGTCTGTTCTAAAATATGCTTTCTTCAGCTTAGACATACTGTAAAATAGAGTTGCATATAATACAAAAAGCATCTATAAGGGTTGCCACATCTGTCTGTCTGCATTAAACAGCTTGGTTCCCAGTGGACTGTGTTTGTTGAAATTTTAACACACTGATTCTTTAAAGAAACCTGCCGTGAAAGTAATAAGATATCTTTAATAAGTTGTGCTGTAAAAATTTTGAAATTTCCAAACTTCATTGCTCTAACTTAAAGCAAATAAACATTCTGTATGACTTCAATTATGTATTAGTTTACTGTTTCAAATTTACCCAGAGAGCTGTTACTTTAACTTGAATATTTTCAGATTTTACTTGTCTGATGGCCACTGTTGACGCCAAAACAGATCCCCAATATGAGCCAGTCTAACACCTAAACAGACATTTTTGTTAATCTTCAGTCATCCAGTGCTGATAATTAACACCCATTGATGTCATACCTTTATGTTTTAGCTGACAGGAGTGATATGTAGCACAGTCCTGTTTCTGTATCTTAACCATTCCAAAGCCCAAAGTATTCAGAGATGCCCTTTTGTACACTACTGTTGTAAAGAGCTGTTATTTGAGTTTTTGTGGCCATCCTTCCTTATTAGAATGACATATCACCCAGAGAATGGCTGCTCACTGGATATTTATTTATTTATCACATTATGTATCATTTTTTTTTTGTAAACTACAGAGAATGTATTGCTTTAAAATCTCAGGAGGGATGCTGCCTCTGAGATGCCACAACCTATACGACTAAAATAAACATACAACAGTCAAAGTCAATTAGATTACGCTTCCTGTTCATTCTAATGTTTGGTCAGACATAAACTAAACCCCTTGACCACATCAACCTGTATTAAGCCACATTGATCAATTGTTTTTGTGAAAAGGCTATTTTTGGTAAAGAGCAGGTGTGCTAACTTTATGTATATATGTGCTATATCTTTTTTTTAATATACAGCATCGCATAATGTTTATTCTTCAGTATTGTCATTGATGTTTATGCTTTATTTCATTTAGTTATGCAATAGTTGTAATTATTGTACAGTATTGTGGCCTGTTCAGGGCACACATTTTTATTTTTTCCTGTGGGAAACGTGTTACCCTGTTTCCCACATGTACAGCTCAGTTAAGCACACCAAACACTTCTCTTCTTCTTTTCCTTCCTTCCTTCCTTCCTTCCTTCCTTCCTTCCTTCCTTCCTTCCCCTCTCTCTCTCTCTCTCTCTCTCTTTCTTTCTTTCTTTCTTTCTTTCTTTCTTTCTTTCTTTCTTTCTTTGCTTCCACTCCTGCTCCAGCAAGCTTCATCCTCTTCCACCTGAGCAGTGGCTGCTGGCTCCTTTTATAAGGGACCTAGAAGTGCTCCAGGTGCTTGTTGGTCTAATTTGCAGCACTCAATCAAGGGCTCAGCAGCAGCTGCAGCAACCCCTGATGGATCCCAAGGAATCCAACATGGCTGCACCAAACTCCAGCTCTCATGGAGCCCTGTGGGAACCTGAGGCACCATTGCAACCCAGAGGGGCTGCCACGTAGTGCTGTGGGGAAGGTAATGTTCTGTAAACACTCCCTTCCATGGTCCTTCAAGTGTAAAGGTGTCCTGACTGGGCAAGGGCTGTAGACCACAGTATTCAAGACTGTTAAGTAGAAGTATGTAAATAAGAATAAACTGAAATAAATGAAATGCCCCTGAAAATGTCTAAGAAGGGCCTATTGTGCCTAGCTTAGTGGAATCTTTTGGTGCAAGAATTACACATTTCAGGTCCTGACACAACTTCCTTTTGGGCAAGTCCAGAAACATAAACATCATTTTCGTCATTAACTCTGATTAAAACTTTCTTGTATGTCCTAAGTTTTTGTTTTTTGCCATACACTCTTAAAAATAATGGTTCCTTAATGGCATTTTATGGTTCTTTATTGGGTTGTGAGGTTCCTCTTAGAACCATTGTATGAAAAAGCACCATTCCATTCTGGGAAGGGTTCTTTGCATGTGAAGTTGGTTCTGTGTGCTTTGAAAAAATTCCTAATACATATAAAAAAAAAGCCTTAAAATGCTTGATGTATAGTAGGCTGCCTGACAGAAGACCAACAGATTAAGAACACTGGGACCTATTTTATTATAAAAAGCAAGAGTTCTTTTAAAATTATCACCCATTGGTATTTCACAAATCGGGTACCATCTTCAAATAAATAAAGGAACCTTCTTATGGATTGGTCTTTTGGGAAACAAAATGGTTCCCCTATGGCACTGCACTGAAAAATTACTCTGTCGCCTTTATTTTTAAGAGTGTATGACCCAAAAACACTTCACCTTCACCTTCAAGGACTGCTGGCCTCCCTTTTCTTCTGAAGAAACCTGAGATGCACAGGAGGATCTATTGTTCCTTCAGTGTTGGCAAAGATGTGTCTTGTTATTTTGATCATACAGATATTGATTAGGTACGGCTAATCTCGATCAGAAGACCGATTTTTAACCTATGCGTTCAAACAGGAAAACCAGTTATTCCAGTAAATGGATTGAAATCACAAGGGGTTATCAAACATTGGTTTTTTTTTTTCTACAAACAACTACAGCCTAAAAGTGGTCTGATTTAATTTACTGTGAAAACCAAACAATAATGCACAAAAGATAGATAGATAGATAGATAGATAGATAGATAGATAGATAGATAGATAAAGCTCCCAGTTACTATAAATTATGTATGTTTCATTCATTCGTCTTGACCTAGTTATAGCTAAGAATGTTTGAGAAATCACATGCAATTAAAATTCTTTTGCTAAAAGGCTTTATTTTTGAATATAATCAGCAGCCTTAAGTACTGATGTCATAATTGCATATCTGCAATTTGGCCCCAAAAGATCCTTGTATTAAAAACTAAGTAAGCAGTAAGGGGCAATAAAAAAATAATAAGAATAATCAATCTGACATTTCACTGGCATGTGAGGAATTTATCCACCATGAGATGTTCTCTGTGCTAATCTTGTCAACTAGAAATCTGTCAAAGATTTATTTTTAAATCCCCATGTAAAGTGCCTTACAGCAGTGAGCTGGATCTGTTTTAGGGTCCTACTATGCTATTTATCTCCATCAGACAACACTTCACTCTTGTTTTTGGAACTAAATATATCCAGAATAGAATAAATAATTCTGGTGTATTATTGTATTTAAAAAGTTCAATTAAAATTTATATAACGTGTTCAATTTATGAATTAGTTTACATTATACCTTTATCTCCTCTAATGTTTTTGGACTAATATCATTGTACATTTAGACCTGATACTTACAGATACATATTATCGGTTCCTGTAAATCATTACTGCTGTTTTCAAAATGCAAGTAAAATATTTCTTTTTAATTGTATCTGTAAATTGGTAATCTTCTGAAGCATCTGTATTTTTGCTGAAATTTAATAACATGGGTAAAAGATTCTTGACTCTTAAAATCCCTTCAAAGCAATTCTGCTCTTGATCTTCTGCTTTGTGTAACTTTAAAAGGAAACTTACAGAAACAGCTGCTGTCAAGGGACTTTCCTAAAATCATTTTCACCTCCACACCAAACAGAGTGGCTATTACTATTGTTATTCTTAATTAGCTGGAGCTTAATTCCTACTAATATTCAATATATTTGACTGGAATAATGGACAGTGGTTTGGACTTTGGGATGGTTGCACTTTATCTTAAATACCTGACACATCCTTCTAATTGTTCATTCATTTTTGAACACTGTTTTTCTGTTAAGCATTGACAACTTGATTAAATAGGATTTGAGAATGTTATGTCATATTAAGGCACAAAACCTAAATTCCTATGACTTAGTCAGATCAGGATGAGGAGCATGCACTGGTACAACACATTGCCGCACCCACCACATGACAAAACAGCTCTGGATCCTGGTTGGCAACCCCCCAGGCACACATGTGGTCCAGTCCCACCATCTAGAAATGACCATCTATCTGCCGGAGCCAGGTGTTACATGGACATCCCCTTGGCCTGGTCCAGCCACTAGGGTCCTCAGCAATGAGGATCTGCAAGCCAGATCACCCTCAAGGAATTGTGCCACGTGGCCATAGTGCCATAGCTGACACTCCCTCACAATGCGGGTAATGTGCATCAGTCGCAGCTCTGTGAGCAACTGCTCATTCAACACAAAGTCAAACACCAGGACTCTAAAGACTTGGACCTTCCTCCTTTTGTATAGACATTGGGAGTGCCACACACCCCTTTCCAGCGACCTCATGACCCCCCATGCTCTCCCAATCTGCCTGTTGACTTTGTAGGAAGAGTCACCAGAGACATGAATGTCACTGCCAAGGTAAGTAAACTTGAGGTAAGCACTCACTCCGCAGACAGACACACTGCTGATGGCTGTGCCTAAGAAGTCATTAAAGGCCTGGATCTTGGTTTTTATCTAGGACACCACAAGCCCAGACACTATTACTGATTGAATTTAAATATTTATTTAATTATTTAATTTAATTATTTATGTTTAAATGGGTCTAACCCTTTTAATCTTGCTCTTTTCTTTATTCAGGAGGAGACTTAAAGTACATAACTAAGTACTGTCTCACACATGTAATTAGGTGGCAGCCAAAGGGCCCAAAAGAGTGTGACAGAACAACAGACAGAACAACAGAGTACTAACACCCTTTCTCTTTTTTCGACGGACCAAAGGAAGAATAAAAAATCTTACTCACCACATTTACATGGCAATAAATCACTTCCGACTCCATGTGATGACTCCACTTCCACTTCCTTCTACAGAACACGTAATTTCTGGTCTCATTCCAGTGACTTCACCACCATCCTCCTCTGATGACATCATTTCTGGCTCCCATTGAAAACATCACTTCCTGCCAACTCATTTACACCTCCTCCATATTGCATTTCCTGTCATTTCTACATAAAAGTCCTATGATGAAAAACTGTAGTTGTCAACTGTATGTTTGTACACGTTTTGACCGTTGTATCAGTCCTTCATGATCACTCTGACACCAACAACAGTATACGGGGAATTCGCCCAAACCTTTATCTTTTGTGCTGTGCTTTATTTCTTCACAATACATCCCGAAAAGGGAGACCAGATATAGTGGGAACCCAATGCTGCCTAGGAAGGTTTCCTAAGGCAGAGTTTCTCAAGCACTAGATCCCAAAAGTGAGTTGCGGTCTGCTGCCAGTGGGTCACGAGTTCCAGTTGCTTATAACGGTTGTGGGACGTGGTGGGTATTGAAGTGGGTTGCAGCTCCAAAATTTGCTCTCAATCCCCCTCCCCACCCCACTCTGAGATGATCATGCATGATTCACCAAGGGGTGGACCACTCCAGTGGGTCACAAACACAGTCACAGAGGAAGAAGTGGTTCACGCCACAAAATAAGGCTGCGAAACACTGTCCTAGAGGGAGGTTATAGTCATGTAAAAAGTAAGCACACCCCATGATTTTTTTCTTCTTTTTTAAAGTATGTGCAAATAGCAACATTTGATCTTCATTTAAACAATATCTTTAGAAAAAAGGATGTAATTGGCGAAAAAGAAAATTTGACTATTTTATAAATGAAAAATGAGCATATATGCCATTTCTTTCTGTGAAAAGAGTAAGTAGACCCTTGGCTCTAATAGATGGTATTTTCCCCTTAAGCAGACATTTCTTATAACTGTCTACTTCTTTGAAGGGTGTTTTGTGTGCATAGTTTGTTTCAACCCACCCTCCTCTCCTGGGGATCTTGATGGGATTCAGATGTGGACTTTGATTTGGCCATTCCAGAACTCTCCATTTCTTTCTTCTCAGCCATTCCTTGGTGGATTTACTGGTATGTTAAGGGTCATTATCATGTTGCAAGATCCACTTTTGTTTTCATGGATAAGTTGGCAGTTGCTTGAAATCTGCAGCATACGTAGATGATCAGGAAATGGTTGATTTCCAATTGTTTGATTTTTAAAAATCCTTTCCCAGACTCATAGGGACCTATATCTTACTTTCTGGAGGCCTCAGAGAGTTCTCTCGATCTGCATATGGTAATAACACACACATCAACAACAAAGAGCAAACCAAAGTAAATGTCTGAGGTTTAAATAAGGCAAGTTTCTCCAGGATTCTCTGTAATGATGTTCTAATGATTTGAACCTCATCTGGTGCACCTGATTCTAATTTAAAGTAATTAAGTGTTTAAAGTATTTATAAATATAGCGGTTTGACCATGGTTAAAAAACAGTCATCAGTTTAAAACCTGCTTAATCCAGTCAAGGGTCAATTGGGGACAGGTTTAGCTCTAGGATATCCCAGCTAGCATAGGATGCAAGGCAGGAACATGCCCTGGACAGGGTACCAGTCCATCAAAGAGTGAACACACACTCACACACACATACACACACACACCAAACATGAACTAGGACCAATTTAGCATTGCCAGATCAACTAACCCTGTATGTCTTTGGACTGTAGGAGAAATCCACACTGACATAGGGAGATCATACAAGCTCCATGCAAGGGAGACCTGGAATACGAACCCTGGTCTCCTTATTGTGACACAGTAGCACCGCCACTGCGGACACATTCTACCCCTGGTATTGTATGATTTCTTTAAATTATTCAATGGACTACAAAAAATGTGGTATCCATCCTTTCATTTGCCATTGCTTATCCTAAGCTGAGTCACAGGAGCAGTCTTAGCAGTGATGCCCATATGTCCTTAACCCCAGTCACACTTGCCAGTTCATACTGTGGGATCCCATGGTGTTCCTGGACCATCTGGGAGATAAAATCCTCCGAGTGAGCCCTGGATCTTCCCTAGGGTCTCCTTCCAGGTGGTCAAACCCGTAAAACCTCCAAACGAGGCGTCCAGGAGGCACCCATGCAAGAACCACCTCAACTGGCTCCTCTTGATGTGGAGGATCAATGGCTCTAATCTGAGCCTCTCCTGTATGTCTGCTCTTCTTGCCCCATCTCTAAGAGAGAGCTGAGCCACCCTGCGGTGAAATCTCATTTTGGCTGCTGCACCTACAGTATAATCTCATTTTTTCAGTCATCACCCAAAACCATCATCATGACCATAGATAAGGGTAGGGTCACAGATCATTTAGTAAAATGAGAGCTTTGCTCCAACTCAGCTCCTTCTTCACCACTACAGATCGGCCACCCCAATCCATTTCCATTATCCTTTTTCCCATCATTCATGAGCAAAATCCCATGGTACTTAAACTCTTCCACTTGAGGCAGTAACACACCTCCCATTTGGAGATGATAGTCCACCTTTTTCTTACAGATGACCATGGCCTCAGATTTGGAGGTGCTGATCCTAACCATTGCCTCTTCCCATTCAGTCACAAACTGTTCCAATGCATGCTGGAGTTCACAGCTCGATGAAGCCAACAGGACCACATAATTTGAAAAAAAGCAGTGACGCTGTTCTAAGGCCACTGAGCTAGACCCCTCCTCTTACTGGCTGCACCTTGATATCCTGTCCCTGAAAATCACAAACAAAATTGGAGACAAAGCACAGCCTTGGCGGAGTCCAACATCCACTAGAAAAGGTGTTGAACTTTTTCTGATTATGTGGACACAGCTCTCACTGTGATTATACTGGGACCAAATAGCCTGCATTTGGGGCCCCGGAACTCCACAAATTCCTTCCATATCCAGTGTTTTGCTTGACCACTAAGGGTGTCTGTCCCTCTCTGCTGCTTCACGAACCTCTCGTGCTAACCATTCATGGAAAGCCTCCTTTTCCAGCCTGATGGCATCCCACATCTATAGTATCCACCATTGGATCCTTGGGTGGCCACGTCAAGAGGCACCTATGGCCTTCAGGCTGCAGCTCTTTGCAGCTACTTCCACAGTGCAGGCTTTGAACAAGGCCCATTCAGAGTCTATGTCCCCAGCCTCTCCCAGCATGTGGGAAAAGCTCTTTTGAAGGTTGGTGTTGAAAGTTTTATTGACAGGGGCCTCTACCAGATGTTTCCAGTTCACCCTCTCTACTTGCTTGTGCTTTCTAGGTCTGTCCAGCTACCTTCCAGACGGTGATCAGTTGACAGCTCTGCCTCTCTTTTCCACAACATACAGCCACAAATCCGATGATACGTTTATGAAATTGATCACAGATCTTTGGCCTGATGTTTTTTTATATCACCTTCATCTGTATATAAATGAAGATCAAATCTTTATATGTCTGTGTATGTTAAGAAAGAAAAAAAAAACATTTCATGGGGTATACTTACTTTTACAAGTGGCTGTAATTCATTTGATAGGCAATTTATTGCAAAAAGGTCCTAGGTGTTGTGTCATGCTATGCGTAATATACATGACATTCCAGCAGATGGTGCTGTAATAAACAGCTGGTTTTGGTAAGTTACGATGCTCTGCTTGAGTAGGGTGCTAAGAGGAAGGGGCAGAGAAGTGAGTTTTAAACAAATAAACAGAACTATGTATATTTTACTGCTGTCTTACTGAACAGAATCCACAGCATATAACACTGGGAGACAATCAAAATGAAACTTCACCATCATGACTAATATTAAACCTGTGCTTTTTGGTTTGGAGTCATGGCTTGTTAAGCTCCCTCTAGTGACTACAAATCCAATCCAGGTATATATGAATTATACTTGTACCATCAATGAACTCATCTGCATTCCTTATCTGTAATATTACCATAACCTGATATAGATTTTGGAAAAAGAAGATACCAGGCTGTGAGACATTTTAATAAAGATAATTCAAAAAGGAAAATAAGAAAAAGTTGGAAAGAAGTCTAACTAGGAAACACATGGGAGCATAAAGCTGATACCCCTTGATTGGTTTACTCTGGCAAGAATAGGGTGGTAACGGGGACTGGATTGAATGAAAAAATAGGTGAGTCAGAAGAGACATGATTTAGGGAATGGATGGACTGATTGGTGAAATAGAAAAAATAAAACGCTGGAAAGTTCACATCAATGGAAAGTACAGGCTGGACACTGAAAGTTTGCTTTCAAAGAGAAAGTGGCTAGAGATGGTGAAAAACAGTAGGTTGGCCATTTCATGAATACAGCAAAAGAAACAGAAGCGTTCTGCAGAAGATGCGAAGAGATAAGCAAAGATGAGGAGACCTGGCACAAGGTAGCTGAAGGCGTGACTAAAGGTGTTGACTCAAAAGTCCAGTGGCAGAAAGAGAGAAGGACAGATAAAGACTTACCGGTTTGAGAACAGAGTGTTTCAGGATTTGACGGTGACACCATGAGTTTCAGTGTACAAAGGAGCTACTTGTGGTAGATGTCAGATAGATGGGTAAACTAGGTTGGAGCCATTAAAAATAAGTTTGTTTTGCTTTTTTCTTTTCTTTTTTGTTACCTGACTTGAGGATACACAAGTGAAGGGGCCAGTTCAGTTTTTTTTTAAAAGGCATAGCAACGACCGGGGCCCCTGTGTAAAAGTTTGTACGCGAGTTCAACTGACGTCTGTAATAAGTCTGGGTGAGCTTAATGCATAAATATATGTGACTGTAAATATTTTATTTCTCATTGTTTTATTAATTCTGTACATATTTGCATTTCTGAAATGTACCATATAAGTAAGGTTAATAGTTAAATAGTTAATCCTCTCAATTTTTTGTTCTTAAACCTTTGACTGCATTGGCATTGTGTTTGTTGCAGAGATCAAAAAATAGAATTAATTTAAGAAATGGAAGTGAATTTTAAAGACACGATGCATGGGAATAATTTAGAAAGGGACACTATCTTAAAGAACTCAGGACCCTGCCTACAGGGGGTCTCAAAAGGGGACAGGGGTTACATCATGATTTATCACTTTCTTATAATCCATGTACCATACTTAAGACACTACATTATTAAATCTCAGAAAATATATGTATACATTAATTTTTTATATTGTAATTATTAGTACTGCTCTGGTTTATGTCACTTCATAAAATAATTGCCAGGCAAAGATTGATTTGTGTTTAATTACTAATAAATAATTGAAATAGTTGTAAAAACATTATTTATTGAAGGTATTACTGAGTAAATATTGCTATTAATAAAATATTAAAAAGTAACAGTAATGGCAGTTACATTGTGGCTTTGCACAGTATAAACTGGAGACAATATTGCTGTATTACACTTCTGCACTGGCAGATGCACTTTTGAGTGCAGCTCCTGTCACGCCATTAAGTTTGGTTGTTTAGCTTTTCTGTGTTCTGAGAACTGCAGCCACAATTGCCTCTTACTAATATTCTTTGAAGGCCTGAGTAAGGAGGCAAATAATGTCTCACACATGAGGAGAATGTTTGCCCCATTAGTTGCTGAGATTGTTGTGCCACTGCTTGCCTTTCTGGTGGAAAATAAAGCAGAATAAAAGACATCCACATGCTCTTTGCTATCCAGCCAGGTATATAATTTAACTCTCCCTAGCAGTTGGTTATAGAAGGCAGTGCAAAACATTTTTGTTTGGGATCTGTTTACATTTATTCTGATCAGCAGCCATTTAGTTGAATTCATTTCACCTAACTCTGATTGACTGTTTTCTAATTATTGGGGTCATTTAAGACAGACTGGACACTTATATTTGCAGCTTGTTAGTGGGTATTTGGAGGATGCACACAGCAGCTAACCCCCTTCGGTGCTTCTCTAATTGGATAATCAATCTCCCGTCAATTGCCAGAGCCCGGGGCCGCTTGGTGCTTTATCAATGACAGAAGAAGCAGCTCTCCCCCATCTACCATTTCCTCCCACAAACACAAGCTTTGGTGTCTGGGTCAGAGGGCTGGTGGGAGAATTTATCTCTTGTGCATCTCAGATGCTCAGAAAACCAGCAGCGGAGACAGTAACAAATAGGTTCTAGCAGTCTGTCTATTTATATCTTTATAAAATTAGTCTGATGACAAAACCGGTCATACAAATGTCACCTCTAACCCCTTCTCCTGGCAAAGGTTACACTGTTAAGTGTCTTAAGAGAGATGCCATATCAAAGATCTAGAGAAGCACAGATGTCAAAGAAATGTGCAGCTGTTACTCTGCAAAACAGTCACTGAAGGATGTGTTTATCTGGGTAGCCCTTCGACCAATACGTGATTTAATTTGTTGTCTAAAAAAATGACACACAGGTATTTTATCAAAATAAGTGAGCAGATGAGAAAATGTACATGTTTTGTGATATAATGAAAGAAATGTCACTTGCAGTGTTTTATGTGATTGAGTTTTTGCATTTTATATGGTATGTCTCTGAAACCAACACAATTGCAAGACTCAAAATTCACTATTGGAAATCAATGTCTATTCTTTGTTGTTGTTCATGAAGTTACATAACCAAAAAGTTGCTTTAATGAGATAATAAATTATGTACAAATTATAAACAAAAGTAGATCAAGAACTTAAATGTTTAGTCTGCTTCCTAGTCTTTTCATGTTTGGACCCCCAGCCCTTAAAGTGATATATGGCTTTATGATATAAAACATTAAATTGAGCAAACATCTTACCATAGACTAGATACATTCCTCACACAGCTCATCAAAGTTAGATAGATAGATAGATAGATAGATAGATAGATAGATAGATAGATAGATAGATAGATAGATAGATAGATAGAT
>JANRMT010062807.1:55414282-55488709 GCA_026402145.1 Polypterus bichir lapradei | reverse complement strand
TCTATCTATCTATCTATCTATCTATCTATCTATCTATCTATCTATCTATCTATCTATCTATCTATCTATCATGTATTAAAATAAACATAACTGGTTGTAGGGAAAAAAACTTTCTGTAACATCAGATTATACTTTGGGATTTGACTGTGTCGGCTCCCTGTTAATCATTGATGATGATACTGTCAGAGCACATATGAGACAAAGAATTTGCATCTAAATTTGTGAAAATATGAATTGCAAATTATGCATTTGAAGTAAATGGTGTGTGTTGGTGAAAAGGACTGTCGTTAACAGAGATGATAACAAAGCACAACAGGAGATGTAGATTTTGGTACTCAGTGCAGCCAAACCAGTGCCTTATGACAACATCACTCTAGCTGTGCACGGACAAGGCTGCACAGTGTCTGACTGCATTTCTGAACAAATAACTAAAGTGGAAAAGCAAACAGACAATCACCATGGCTTTTTAATACATAGTATGTACACATACCACAGATCTTACCTAAACTCTGTTTGCTGTTGATATGCCAGATAGTGGCACAACAGTCAAAATAACAGAAGATATCATAATCGACAGAAGCTCTGTTGAAACTCCTGGAGTAGGCTGTATCTGCAGCAGTCTGTGTGTGTGTGGGTGTGTGTGTGTGTGTGTGTTTGTTCTTTTCAACCAATATAAAATACAAATAATCATTGACCTTCAGCTACCTTATGCTACTGATCTCCTGAATTGATAACAGCCATTTTAACTTTTTTTCTCCTCTCAGCTTTAGTCTTTTGTTCAGTTTCTTTTGTGGTCTCTCTGTCTTTTTGTAGTTTCTTTTATGCATTTTTACACATTTTTCTAATACATGAGGAAAAATGAGACTCTGCAATCCAGAATGTTTAAAATGCACAGACTGGAAGTAATTGGGAGTGTGTCAATAGCCATTCTCCTCTTGATTCATATACTCTGTGTCATCCCATTTGTAAATACACTCCATTAGTGTAGGGTCACCGGAGAATTTCTGCAAGTGACATGTCCTGGTGTTATATTTGCAGTCCGCGTTGTACAGAGCAAAGAGAAAAGGAGACAGGACTGTTCCTTGTAGTGCTCCAGTGTTGCCCCACATTAGAGACACAGTCCTTGAGCCTCTCAATAGCGCAGTCTACAGGATAGATAGTCCATTACCCAGAACATCATATGTTCATCCACCCTCACATCCAAGAGCTTATCACTTCCCTGGGATGGCTGGTGATTATTGAAGGCAATGAGAAAATTAGAAAGTGAAGCCTTTATAGTCTTGTTAGCTTTGCCCAGGTGGGGATATGTCTTGTGGAGCAGATAGATATTTGCATCTTCCACTCCAATCTTTGTCCAATAGGCAGATGGTCTTTCACAAGAGGACTCATATAGTCTAACACCAGCCTTTCAAAAGTCTTGTTGATGTAGGACGTAAGTGCAACTGGTCTGCAGTCATTAGGCCAAGAACCTCCTTTGGAACCAGAAAAATACAGGATGCTTTCATTTTTGCAGCCTTTAAGACAGACAAAACAGGTGACGGAGGACACCACAAAGTTGATCAACACAGGACTTAAGGACTCAAGGACTAACACCATCAGTGTTTCTTTTGTGTTACCTTCTCAATTGTTAGTCATTAGTTATAGATCAGGTGGACTCAGCACTGGCAATTCCAGAATTTTCTATTTTGATAACCACATAGCATTTTAATTATCTGAACTGTAGGAACTAAACAATCAATCAGTCACCCAATACTTTGTATCAAAATCAAAAAAGTGTTTACAAATGTGTTGGAGTCCATGTGGTGTGGTAGTGAGGTTAAACTACTTTTGTCATACCAAACATTTGAAGGAGAACTTTTACTGCTGCTTAACACCATAAAATACAAATGGTATTTAAATTATACATTTAACAAAGACCCTGATGTTTATTTCTGATTATCAATTAATTTCCAGAACCCACATAATCTAATTTCATGATTGTGGTGAGCCTAACTCAGCAGCACCAGGTACAGGGCAAAAAACAGCTGTGAACAAGAAATGCTTTTTGTTTTAAATCAGACTCAACCAAATCGAACCTACTCATAATCGACATGTTTAAGGTCATCACTTAATCTAACTGGCATGCCTTAGGGATGTATGTCTAATACTGCAATATTCGCAGAAAAGAAAAACAACAACAAGATGAATGTGAAAAATCAAAAAAGAGAATGATTAGGCTAGAGTGTGAATCCAGCACTCAGTAAGAAAGATAATTATAGCATCTCTGTGCCACTTAACAATATTTGTAATTTCAGGCTTGATGATTTGTTTGGTAAAGTTTCAATGAAGTATTCATGATAGTACACAAAAAATTAAAAAACAGGAATGTTTTGGATCTTTTCCACTGAAGCATGGTCAGTATTAGGATATCACTAATTTAAAAAGTCCACATCAAACACATATTTATATTGCCTTCTTAAGTAATTTTGAGGAGTAATTTGGAACAAACATTCACTAAGGGTCCATAGAGATCTCTCACTTAAACCAGATGCTCTTTTTTATTGTCAGACCTACTTAATACTTTTAAATCTTAAGGCCTATGAGTCCAGGAATTATTTTGTGATAACCTCCACCTTTAGAAATGCAATCTTTTGCTGTACATCAGGTATTAGGAGCAGCTAAATCTGGTACTTCTACAAATGTCCCTGCCTCATCATATAATCCTGTGGGATGCAGGAGCAGCAATCATAGCTCCAGCACTAATGCGGGAACAGAGCAATCCTGCATGTGCATGCACTATTGCCTACTCCCACATTTGCCTCTGGAGCCTCTTCACCACACTATCTACATCCCAACAAAAATGCAACCATATTATTTATTTATCTAAAATACCTATGCCACAGACCCACTATATTATATTCTGGTAATTAAAAAAAAAATCTAAAAGCTAATAAGCTTTCAAGGCCACTAAGGGCCCTTCTTCAGGCAAGGTGTAATCATCTTACATCTTGCCTGAACAAGGGGCCTGAAGTGCCTCGAAAGCTTGCCTATTGTAATTGTTTTAGTTAGCCAATAAAAGGTGTCCTTTTGCTCGACTTCTCACTACATCAATAATGGCTAACACGGTACAACACCCTAGTACTAACAAATGACTTAAACTTTCACAAAATTGTATCAGTGGGGCTACACTTCTTCCCCTGGTCAGCAATGTAAGCACATCCAGCCATTTCCATGGGACCCAAAGAATGGGAAAGTACACCAATGTGGACTTGTGCTCACCTTTGTCTGGCTGACCTGTTCTTCTGCCTTACGAATCACAAAATCCTTGCCATTTACTTGATGGACAAGAACTTGACATATTTTTTCACTGTGGTGGTGATGGTAAATATCAATGCTCCCTAACTGTCACTTTGTGAATATCAAGTTATAGAACAAACGAATTAAAAATATCCCCAGATGTCGCTTGCAGCCATTTGCGCAAGTCACCCTTCTGATTTGTCAGTCAACATGGATTTGGGACCATTACTCTGTCCAATTTCAATAAACACATGGAATTGTTCTACCTTATAGGTTTCACCTTTACTATTCTGCTGTCTCAATCAGGAAATTCTAATATTAAATCATGGAAACCATTTCTCTAAGCAGATAGCCACCCATGTCATGGGTCAGCTGTCAAATGATAACAAACTTTGTGTGCCTAGCTTTGTTTTCTGGACTACGCTGAGGCTAACTGAACTGTAAAAAAGAAGAGAGGTGCAAAACACACCTCAAGTTAATAGAAGGAAAATAAAATGTAATGAAAATAAGGTTGAAAAGCAAAGCATTTTTATTTCATCTGAACAAA
The DNA here is from genome assembly GCA_026402145.1 of Polypterus bichir lapradei. Classification (NCBI taxonomy): domain Eukaryota; kingdom Metazoa; phylum Chordata; class Cladistia; order Polypteriformes; family Polypteridae; genus Polypterus; species Polypterus bichir. The sequence goes on along the minus strand of JANRMT010062807.1, from coordinate 55,484,886 downwards.
CACTAATTCTTTAAGGTGCATTTTTATTTTACCACACATTGCCAAGTTCGAGGAATCCTGTGTGGAAAAAACAAGTTAAGAAAATGTATACATATGAAAAAAGGCAATTTTGTTTTTCACTGAAAAGTAATTTCCCAAAGAGGTCAGTTTATATTAAGCAGTCTGTTTTGAAACTGTGACACACACAAAGAGGAGTGAAAATAATAATAGAGCCACTGATTTTTAAAATGCACCCTCACTCGCCCAACGGCAATTTTACATGTGCATCTAGAAGACCTCGAGTAAATGAATGAATGAATCAGCCACTGTCTTTCCTTGATTACAAGCGTGTAAACTCTGCCAAAGGCACAATTCAACAATGCTTTTCTGTGCAGTCTGTTTTGAAAATAAAAAGCTGAATAATTAAAGAAATAAATGCCAGTGCAGTCTTGCTTGTATTGAAATAAAGTCTCAAATAGACTGATATTGAGTCACTTCAATAACAGAATGTTAAAGTCGTGAAATGTGCACGTGAAGTGCAAGGCATTTCATTTTACTACATGTTTTATGGGAGATATTTTAACCTTTGCAATTGACAGATTTCAGGTAAATGGGTCAAGCTGAACCAAAGTGAAGAGAGAAAGCTGAGAGGCACAGCAGGACCTTAGAATGTTTTGTATAGCCAGACTGATTGCAGCTCAGTGCAGCTGTTGATATTCATGGGAATCAACCTTGAGCTTATGTGATACCTTTCCTGTGTATGTTTTTGAGAAACTGTAAAAGTGTTAGCTGTTTTGCTAGGGGACAGTATGCAAGGTGTGTGCAGTTAATTTAGAGGAGAATGGGGGAAAGAGTGGTTGCCTTTTATTATGGCTTTTTCCAGACAGAGTTCAGTTTTTGCAGTTGAGTTTTCAGTTGATTTTAGTTTTGTTCAGTTGATGTTTTGTTGCCTTTTGGACAATTTGAGAGAAGCCTTGGAAATTTAAATGGAACCTGCTATCTGCTTAGCTGCTGGGCACCTGCAAAGGAGCTCTACCTCCAGCAAGAAATCTTTCTTTTTACTTTCTGAGAAAGGATATCTAGTCTGTAATCTAAGGAACTGGATCATCGAATGAAGACTATATGAACCCACCCAGAGGATATAATTCTTTGCATTACTTATATTTGCTATTAAACAAATAAATATTATTTTTAAGTAATAAGCTTAAACACAATATCTCTGTTTGGTTATTGATTACTTGCATTTCCGAGAGGCTACAATTGCTTATTCCCTGTCCAGTTGTTGCCTCTTAAGAGGACGCTTTGTGAAGTCCTCTGTTGCTGGTAAATTGGGTTGTAGTAAAATGAAAATAAAAGATAGACTGAGTCAGCTTGCACCCTGCCATTAGAGGTCCCTAGGGTTGAATATGTGGGGTACAATAAAGGCAGGGAGACAAGTTAAGAGGTACATAGCTGGTTTTGACGTTGCTTTTTTATCCTCCATTAGGGAAGAACCTAAGAGGTTATACTGGTGACTTGGGTTAAGTGCCCAACATAGCTGATCAAATAACACGATAAAACACTGGGGAGCACCACACAAAACACACTCCTTAGCACAGTTGGTGGATCAGAGTAAAACACTTCATCAAAAGAAATAATAAAATGAGATTTAACCACAGCACCTTTCTAAAAATATGGGAAAATGACAATATCTAAGAAAAATTTAGATATTTCTATCATATTGTTGATTATAACATCAGAAATCTATTTGGCAAAGCCATTTGGGACTGGATTAAGGAGGCAAGTTATCTATTTAAGTTTAGTAATTATTTTATGAAGTTCAGGTAAACCTATTTTAGAATACAAGTTTAATTTACAGTATTGTGCATAATGAGGTTCAACAAAATTTGTTTTTTAGATGTCTGTATTATATCAGATATGGCACAAGATTGTCACTGTTAGCTTCTGACTCTTTCATAATCCATCCTTAATGATGTTAGGTTTAATAGATGATCAGGACTTGTAGATTTGCTGTGAACAATTTTAAAAAATGTAAGACTGTCTCTCAAGTCAAACAACTGTGTTGTATTTAGTTATATGAGCCCTTCATAGCGAACTGTTACTTTAGTTTTCTTCTATTTTTGTTCAGCCTTATAGCACTCTCATATGAGTTTTCAGGCTACTTCATTTTTCCAAGGCACTTTAGGAGTACGAGGGTCGTTCAAAAAGTTTCCGCACTTTTTTTAACTCTATTTATTTAGAATTTCAAAAACAAATTACATCACTTTTATTTCTTCGTTTGCAAAGAAATTTTCCCAGCGTCGTACCAACTTTTTAATACTCAAATACTACTCTTCCCGTATTTCACCACCTCTTTGAACATCCCTTGTAGAAGTTTTCTTAATAATTTTTTCTGGGGCTGCAATGTAGACCATGGCCTACTGTACCACATTACATTTTTCATTTTACTATTTATATTACTAACTATATTAGAATAAGTACAAATTCAAACTGACAAATAAGAATATTAGCAATGCTCAAAACAGCTGTGGCATCAAAATAATGTCTTTTAATAACATGCTGCTTTTCAGCTCTTATCAAAGAAAAGGCAGCAATGGTCTGATATGCCAGTGTCTTGGACCTGTGTCAAATAAGTTTTAGGTGTATTTGAAGCAACTGAATTCAATATGTGACCTTTCTTGTGTGGTTTCAGTGAGACATTTTGACAGAGATCAAAAGAAGGCAAAGGTTGATAAACTTTTTTGCGATGGTGTTATCTACATGAAAATTGAGAACTTAAATGTACCTACTTATCTGAAGTCTTCTCTACATCATCTTCTGCTATATTCCCTTCACCCTTAAGTTCCCTTGAATGTAACTATTTTCTTATTACTCCATTTTGATTTATTCTACATGTCCATCACAGCATTTACATCTTTAAAAGTTCTAGATACTAGATGACCTATTGTGACATTTAGGACTTTGGATAGACAGATCCTGGAGTTCCCTGCACAACAGTCTAAAAGAAGGTCCCTCTAGAACTTGAATCAACTGTACATCTTCAACTCCACAACGTGCCCTGTGGACCACAAACCTGAGTCACCTTAACCCCTACTTCTGTTGATGACTGTTGTATGGGACTATCAGCATCACAAGACAAGGCCCATGCCTATGTAACTGCAACCTCATAAATTGAAAACTGGCTTTATGACAGGCAGCCACTTTGAGCTTCTCCATTCCCTTGTCCACATTATCAGAGATTTGATTGTTTACAATTTAAACTTTCTGCCATCTAGCAGCAAAATCTTTATGTCCTGCATCCGTGCTACCTACGTTCTGGACATCAAAAGAACAAACCCATCGGGTCTTTCAAAAGCACAAAAACAGCACTTTTGGGATCATAGTGCACAATGCTGGGTTACTGCTGCCAGTCAGAGGTAATATAGATGCACTTCTCATTATTTGTTCAAACTGTCAAGAAACAGATGCTTGAGGCAAAAATTGTCATTTCCTGACCCATTCCAAAGTTGAGATGATTGGATCAAGCCTATACCAGATACCTAGTTCTGAAGAACTGTCTGAGCCAAGTAGAATTGCCACCAGTCTCCTCTGTGAAAAAAATTCAGTATTCATCCCAATCTAACTTTAAAATTAGTTTAACTTTAAACACGCAATGAGTTTATCTTTTTAACATCTTTTACTGTCCAATTTTATCTATTTAAAGTATAGGAAAAAATACACTACTGCAATGTATTATTTACAGTTAGTTCAAATGTTTCTGTTTGCAGCTTTCAGTTAATTTCTAGTTCTCAAGAACTAGGAAACTCCACCATATCACTCCTGCAGTTATGTCTTTACACTTACTTCAGGTTTAGTTTATGGTTGATCTAATAATCCTCCCTCTGAGATATACACAATTTAATGCAATGGCCCAATTTATTTAAAAGAACTCATCAATACATACTTACTAGAGTGTAAGAACAAATTAAATTGATATGAAACGTCAGGCCTTTAGCGAAAAGTTTCCAAAGCTGTGGAATGATCTATATACTCAGTAAAGGATGTCTCTTTGGTCACAGTAGCTCAATCCAGATTGAAGATTCACTACCAGTCATTTGCCCAAAATAAAAAATCACAAAATATATGTTTTCTCAGTATTCAGTACAGAAATTGACACCAGAGATATTGGGAGCATTGGAAGTTAATAGCATACTGCATCTTATCAGATGGTTTGTCATTTCCTTTCGATATCTTTTAATGCTAACAAGGGGAGGGTGGCCATTTGGCACAGGTCATAGACCTGTATCTTGTTTGTTATAACTCACCATGAACACTCCAGAGTTTTATTTTTTTCCAGGAATACTGTAAAGTGAAGTTTAATTGTCCTCTGTCATCAACTGTCAATTTAAATGTTAATGGACTTTATATTCCTTAGCTTTGTTTACGTTAATCGTTGAGCTTATTGTGTGTCACTGGATATTTAAATTTGTGTGTTGTGGAAAAATAAAATATGACAGCCAGTCAGACAAAGGTTTTGGGGAACCTCCCCGTATAATGTCCAACGGACAGGAAATTATACAGGGCGGTTCCCCAAAAACTTTATCTGACTGGCTGTCATATTTTATTTTTCCACAGATTGGCATAGTCGGCAGGATTATTGTTCCAGTACCATGTCGGAGGAACAAGACCTGAATACTGTCCTGGGTACGATTATGGAGGAACTCGGGACTGTCAAGTTACAGCTGGGAGAAACTAGGACCCAGTTAGCAGAAGCAGAGGGTCGTGGAGTGGCTGCGGTAAGGTCGGAGACAGGCTCGGTCTCTACCCCCTCAATTAACCTATCTCACAGAGGGGGACAATGTGGAATCTTACTTTCTTATTTTTGAGCGCACGGCCCGGCACAATGCATGGCCAAGGTTGGAGTGGGCGTACATACTAGTGCCGTATTTGAAAGGGGAGGCGCAGAGGGCCTATTACAACCTGACTGAGGAGCAGGCCACCGAGTACACCATCCTCAAGTTAGAGGTGTTCAAGCGCTACGGCGTATCAGCGGCTCAGCAGGCAAGGGACTGGCGTGAGTGGCAGTTTGACCCTGAGAGGGCTATAAGAACGCAGGCCTTCGATGTCTGGAGTAAGCTGGGGTGCTGGCTATGGCCAGATGTCAATTCTGCACAGAAAGTTGTTGAGCAGCTGGCCTGCGAGACCTTTGTAACTGCCCTCCCAGATAATCTCGCCCAGAAGGTTCACCTGCAGAACTACACTACCATGGACACCCTGATTGTAGTGGAAAGGCATTGGGCAGTCTGTAAGTCAGGAGGGTTGGATGGGTCTTCGCACCAACCTAGACAGGTACGTGCTGCAGCCCCTGAGCCCCTCTGACAAACCACAATGGCGTCCCAGATAGGACTCTCCTCCTGGTTCAAGGCAGGGACCTGTCGATTTAAATAATTTTATGGACAGCCCGGCGCAGCAGGTGAGCACACACACGTACTTTGGGAGTGGTATGCACACAACCCCGCGGGAGCGACTCACCCTATAGACCGCCATCGGTTTGCAGAAGGGCCGTTCCCACCAGGTGCGGGTAGATAACAATGGATGTAGTAGGAGTGCAGCGGGCTCCTACGAGCATGACGTTGCTGAGGAAGCCCGGCACAGCATCGCGTTTACTAAGGCCATGCCGAGGAAGTTGCCTCAGACAGACAGGACCCGGGAGGTAAGTTCCCTGCCCAACAGCAGTCGGCCCTGGAGGGCTGGACTTGAGTTTTCTATTTCAGGCAGGGACTTCCCGGATCCATGTCGGTGGCAGACGCGTGCCGATCCGTGGGGCTCCGTCAGTGCGGCGGCAGCAGGACGAGCTAATGAAGAGGAGTTGCTGCAGCTCAGATGGCCGCGGCAGCTGAGGAGCAGCCTGGGGGCTTAGCACTGCACCAGGTGCATGGGAAGCAAGATGGCTGGGGACTGGAAGTCCCTCCCCGAGGCAGGCAAGGGATTGGATGGTGTGTGTTGCATGCCTGCCGATGATTAGTCAAAGGCGGGACCAACTAATGTCCATCCCAAGCCGGGGAAGGACCCGATTGGGCCACGGAGGAAGCCCCACAGCATGCAGTCAGCCAGTGTGGCTGAGCGACAGGCAAGTCCACCGCCGGCTGACGGACTGTGCTTGCTGGTGGCTCTGCACGAGCTGGAGGAGCCTTTTTCAGGTGATACGCGCTCTCCGAAATGGATTAAAGGTGCTGGAGGGGAAGGCGGCTGAGTCTGTGAAGACGCTGAGACAGTGGGTGCAACGGCGCGACGCTGGAATCTTCGGCTGGAGCCGCACGGCGGTGCGGGTGAGTAATACCAGCACCATAAAGGAAAAACAAGACCCCAGAGAAAATAACCATGGTATTTCTCACCGGATTCAAGTAGCAGGGGCTCGAACAGTGGATGCAGCAGCAGTGACCAATCGCTTGATGAGGGGGGAGAGAGCGAGAGGGCAGGCAGGATGCCGGCTGATGAGTGCTGCGGGTCCTAGTGCCCTATGCCCCAAGCCAGCATTAATCTCGTGTCGCTCTTCAGGAACGCAGACAGCACGAGGTCTCTTCCTTTCCCATAGGGAGACCCAAACCGTCATGGCGTCCCAGAAAAAGAGCAGGACCCGGAAGAAGAGAGCCGGCTCCTCCGATAAGAAAGGACATGAGGCAGGCTGCTTATGTCCAGAGAAGGGCCGCCCTCTGCAGAGGCAGAGGGAAACCCTGAAGTTGGCTAACGTGTCGGATATCACAACTCGGGGGGCACGGAGGTCTCAAAGTGGCAAGTGCTGGGATGCCAGTCAGAGGGGGGAGCGCTGCCTGTATGTGAGACAGAGAAACGCTGAGTGGCAGTGTCAAGGCAACGTCTCCGCCCCTTGTTCCAATTTATGTTTTGCAGAACCGGGCCCTGGAGTGTGTCGGCTCCCTGGCGTGGGAGACCTGTCCTCGCCCCTATGTGTCTCAGCTGGCGATGGGGCACTGTGGCAAGTGGCTGGGGGTGGTACCGGGACAGCCAGAAGGGCCGAATGAGGGATTATGCCTCCTCTGGACTACGAGGGGGCAACCACCCTGGTGGCTATGGGGACCACAGGAAAGGAGCATGCAAGCTCAATCCTATAGGGGCCCGTGGTTACCGCCAGGAAGCGCCCAGATGCCTGAAGAGCCCTGGTCCTCAGCATTTCCGTCACACCTGAAAGTGCTGGGGGTGGCGAAGACCAGGGACACCCGGCGTGCTTCTGGGTGCACGGCCGGCACTTCCACCACACCAGGGAGTGCCGGCAGAAGCTCATTGGGTGGCACCTGGAGCACGTCTGGGTGAAGATAAAAGGGGCCGCCTCCCTCCATTTGGCAGCTGGAGTCGGGTGGAAGAGGATGAAGCCTGGAGGAGAGGAGTGTAGGCGGTCAGGAGAAGAGGCATTGAAGAGAAAGGCCTGGACTAAATGGTGATTGGTGCAGAGGCACTGGGTTGTGTGCGATTTACTTTGTTGTAAATAATATTGTAAATAAACGTGTGTGATGAGTTTAACGATGTCTACCTTTCTGTGTCTGGACCAGTTTCTACAGTGTTTATATAAATATTGTATGGTTTAACAATTTACTGTTGGCACATTAAAGCTATAAATATCTTTAAGTGCTCTGAGGTTGTGTTCATGGAAGAGCACCATAAAAAGTAAATTGAATTTCATAACAGAATTCATTGGATGCTAGATAATAAAGCATTTGGATGCTTCCAACACAATTATTGTGATGCTCTAGAGCACAGAGAAAAAAAACAGAGTGTGAAGTTGATAGTAAAACTTCAAATTAAAGGAGTTAAAATGAATGAAAATAATGTTTGAGAGGAATGGCAAAAGAAACGAAACCTTAAAAAACAAATCTGCTTGGGCATGGAACCCAATAGACTGTGTTGAACAAGATTTTCACTTGATTGTTACAACCCATTTAAAAAAAGTTGGAGCAGAACGTAAAATGGAAATCAAAACAGAATGCAGTGATTTTTAAAGGCTCTTTTACCCATATTTAATTGAAAAATGTACAATCAGTACTAGTTGAAGCCCATTTGGAGCCCTAGGTGGTACTGATGAACATCACCGCTTGGTGTCCATAGCACGTAATCGGTATTATTAGACTTCGACAATCTGTGTCCACCTTGGTGTTCTGAGCAAACATTCCTTCTATAGCATAAATGATGCCCCTGTGTGCATATACGTAAAGGAGTGTGTGCACCTTGGTGTATGGAGTGACCATACCAGCGGGTATCAGTATCATCAGAGGGCAAAAACCTCCCCCCTCGGGTTACTTTCATTAACAGTGCCTATTATTATTAGTCACAGTTTGAGGGCCAGTTGTGGGAAGGTCTCCCTTGGTGTCCAGAGCTTACATGCCTTTGCATATGGGGAAGCGGATGTACAATTTAAATAGATTGTTATTTTCATGGGAATTGTTATATATGCATAATAGAACTAATTATTTTACATTACAGCGAGTAATTAATCATAGTAAAAAACAGTAAAACGTAATAAATTGAAAGAAAATCATGTTTCATGTTGCGTTAGAGGTATTCGTTGCATTATACGTTTTCGTTCTGTTTTGCTTTGAAATTAACACACAAATACTTTTTAAAGTTACACTTTTACTATAAAACTTCAGTAAAAACAATTTTTTAAGTAACTTTTCGTCAATATTTAATATTGCATTCAATTTTGGAGTTACATTGTGACAATGCAACGTATAACTGCCCATGAGTGAATATAGTTTCTTTCTCTCTAATATATAAACCAACTTTTTCGAATGTTTGTCCCTGTGATTTGTTAATTGTCAAAGCAAAAGCTATTCTAACTGTAAACTGTAAACATTTTAATACAAATTGCATGTCAAGATCTCCTTTGGTGTCTAATGTTATCCACAGAAGATGTACTACATTACCTCTGTTGTCACGTTTTTTGCATTAATTCATTTGACTTCATCGTTTCTCGGTGCTAGGATTGCCTGTGTATTAATTTCTTCTGTTGATAACCCATCGGGGGATGAAATTCTCCAGTAAGATTTGGACATAATAATTTTTCTTTTAATGGGAAATTAAAGTGAGGAATTTATAAGAGCTGAGAGTGCAGGAACTGTGTCTGACAAAAGCATTCACACAAATGAGAGGTGAGAGGACCGTGGGCGTGGTAGAAAATGGTTGAGAGGAAGGCGGGACTTGAAAAAATCTCTTGGCAATAGTCTTGTCTCAAGATTTTTTTTTTTAAAATAGAGAGATATAAACTCACATTTTACTTGATGCCTACAACACGTTCCTAAAAATGTATCTGTTTACCACTATACTAAGCCACATTTCCTTTTAATTAGCATTTGATAATCGTTTGAGGACTAATGACACTAAATGTTGTAATGTTTAACAGTTCTGGATCTCCATTGGCATATTTTGCATCTCATAATATGCCACACGTAATCAATGGGAGACAGGTCTGCACTGCAGGCAGGTCAGCCTCTCACCTGAACTCTCCAATTGTGAAAACACACTGTTGTAATACACGGTGAATGTGGCTTGGCGTGGTCTTGCTGAAATAAGCAAGGTGGTCCCTAAAAAAGATCAGTGATCATCTAGATGGTAGCATAAGCCATTCCATGCGTATGTACCCTTCAGCATTAATGGAGCCTTCACAGATAATGCAAGTTTTCCATGTTATGGGTGTTGAAGGCTCTAGAGAAATCCAGAAACATAATTCTTACAGCACCACTGCCTCTGTCCAAGTGGAAGAGGGATCGGTGTAGCATATAGATGATGGCGTGTTCCGCTCCCACCTTTTCCTGGTATGCAAACTGCAGAGGGTCGAGGGCGTGGCGGACCTGTGGCCACAGGTGGTGAAGCAGCAGCCGCTACATGGTCTTCATTACATGTGGCGTCAGAGCGACAGGCCGGAAGTAATTCAGCTCACTAGGACGTGATACCTTTGAGACTGAGGTGATGTAAGATGTTTTCCAAAGCCTCGGGACTCTCCCCTGTTCCAGGCTCAGGTTGAAAATGCGCTGTAGAGGACTTCCCAGCTCCAACACACAGGCCTTCAGCAGTCCTGGCGATACTCCATCTAGACCCACTGCTTTGCTGGCAAGAAGTCTCCTCAGGGCTCTGCTTACCTGGGTTGCTGTAATTGTGGGTGGGGGGAAACTCTCTCCTATGCTAGTATCAGCAGAAGGATGGGTGGAGGGTGCAGTACTCCAAGGTGAGAGTGGGTTAGGGTGGTCAAACCTGTTAAAGAAGTTATTCATCTGGTTTGCTCTCTCCACGTCTCTCTCAATGGTGGCGCCCTGCTTCAAGCTGCAGCCAGTGATGATCTTCATCCCATCCCACACTTCCTTCATGCTGTTATTCTGCAACTTCTGCTCCAGCTTTCTCCTGTACTGCTCCTTTGCCGCCCTGAGCTGGACTCTGAGTTCCTTCTGCACAAGCTTAAGCTCATGCTTATCACTGCCTTTAAAAGCTCTTTTCTTCTGGTTCAAAAGGACTTTGATGTCACTTGTAATCCATGGCTTGTTGTTAGCATAGCAGTGTACTGTTCTTACTGGAACTACAATGTCCATACAGAAGTTGATGTAATCAGTAGTGCAGTCAACAACCTCCTCAATGTTCTCATTATATGACCCCTGAAGGATATCCCAGTCTGTAGTTCCAAAGCAGTCTCTCAGAGTCTGCTCTGCCTCTGGGGACCACTTCCTGAATGAGCGTGTGGTTGTAGGTAGCTCCCTCACTCTTGGTTTGTAGTGAGGCTAAAGCAGAACCAGGTTATGATCTGCTTTCCCAAGCGCAGGCAGCGGGGTGGCGCTGTATGCGTCTTTAACGTTTGCATACAGTAAGTCAATAGTCCTATTTCCCCGGGTGTTGCAATCCACATACTGGGAGAAGGCAGGTAATGTTTTGTCAAGCTAACTACATCAGATTGACTGCCAAGGAGGTAAAAGGAGTGGACTTTAGCAAAAAGCAGAAAATTGAGGATGGGAAAAAGTAAAAGAGTTTAATAAGAGATGAAAAATCCCATCAATAGTCTGTCTTACTTTAAGCATGGCACAGAAGCAACAAGAGGCCTCAGCCGTATCATACCTGAGCACTTAGTAATGTTTGGTAAGCAAACAAAGAAGCTGAGAAGCTCTAAAACACTTTTTTCAGTCTTTTAAGAGTTATCTTTTCCATAACATGTACATTCATTGTAAACATGCACTTTATTCAGATTTGTAATATCTAAATTATAAATAATTTACACAGTACATTATTTATTCATTACTATTGTGCAAAGCTGGTAACCCTACTGATTTATTTCCTTGCACTTAAAAATGAATGAACATATTACTGCTGTACTTAAGTCGGTTTGACTTAAAGCTAAGTTTTGGAATGATTTATAAATCTGCCTTCAAACCCATAAAGCTCAGATTGCTTTAGCACCCTCTAATCTTATACAGCAAGAAGAGAATCCAACACAGTGCATTTGTTTGTCATCAAGGTGAAGAGACAAGGTAGTGTATGTCAGAAAAGATTACTAATATCTAGTATTTACATGACTCAAGTTTGTTACTTAATACTTTGAGTTTGTTTTGAATTTTTAAATAAATAAAAAAAAACTCAGTTTTCCCATTTTAAGGTTAATGTATCTGATAAATCATTTACTTTGATCAGTAATATTATACTATTTGCAAGAACTGAAGATTTGTTTTCAGCATATGCACAATTATTTAAAAATAAAGAGATATTTAATTTGATTAAATTGATTGCGTACTTATTGATCACCCTAAAAACTCATAAATTGGTTAATGCAAGACAGCAATACTAAAATACAAAACATTATATAATATACACTAATGTCCTCACACATATCTATACATATGAGTATTAATGAATAAAGTTTGGCAGGGATTCAGTGCTTCAAATGGTAGAAAAGTAAAATACAGTAAGTGTAGTTAGCAATGGATGCAAAGAAAGCAAAAAGTTCAACTGATAGAGTTCCTTTAACAGTCATTGGAAAACCAGAGTCACCCTTTCCTATATGCAGATCGTGCATTGCGTGTGGGGCCTGTGAATGGTGGACAGATATGGGGAGGTGCCTTTTGAGGGTTCAGGGGCTCCGCTGGAGATCCAATTGGGTTGCACGTTTTTGACACTTGGTTTACTAGACGTGAGTCAGATAACTCCTCCCACAATCCTAATCATAACCATAGTGTAACCGGGCATAAAGCATAACATCACTGACATATATTGTAAATCGACAACCTGAGCAGAGCTCTGGAGGTCTGCAGCTTGACTCTATTGGAATTACTGCTCTTTCAAGAAGTGACACTGTTGACAGTTAGCTGTTGTGATTATTATCCATTAACGAGTAGAGAGTTGTCTAAAGGCAACACCAGTCAGGAGCACAGATCAGAAAAAAAACAAAAGCATGAAGAAGCTCGTGCTGCTTTGAAATCTAAATCTTTCCAATTTCCAAGGAGTAATGGAGTACCATTATGTGTAATAGTTTTTATATTGAGTGTTTAACAAATATTATGTGATGTTACTGTACCTAGCTGACACATGGTAGAGGATTATTTATTACCGTCATATAGACCTCAGGACCTCTACATGTTATTATAGGCTGCTACCGTTAGTCAACACATGAAATGCTCTCAGTGTTGTTGCATTGAGGGTACGTTGGTAAATTTCACTGGCACACAGGCTCTCATGCTTACTAGTTTGTCATTGGCTGAACTGTGTAAAAACAGATTAATTTCATTTTTTAAATATTCAGCTTCATTTTGACCCTGTATTTACTGCATTAAGTTTATTAACCACATTCAGCAGTAGTATTAGTAGCTTTTATTTTATTATTATTAGTAGTAGTAGTAGTAATTATATTTCATATATTGAACTTCTTATTATTATTATTAGCAATTAGTAGTAGTAGTAGTGGTACTAGTAATGTTAAAATTTTTTTGTTGATGTTCACATATCACAAGTGATACCCGTGAAAATAACAACTGCTGGCTATATCAAGTAACAAAGAGTAACAGCACATTGATACCCTGGACCATTATTAATATTATGACTAATACCAATTAGCCCTTGATTTATAAAGGAGACAGATCAATTGGTATATCATTGCCATTAAATATCATTGAAGCTTAAATGTATGGGATGCCCTCCAGATTAAAGCAACCCTTCCAATTGCCAGTTTTTCAAACTTAAGCTCATCAAGAGATACTTGACGTCATCCATTGCACAATGACACATAAGTAGCTTGGCTGTCATCAGCATCAACTCAGACCTTGCAAAGAAGCTGCTTCATAGATGAATTTGCCTTCAGAAAATGTAGATGGATGCTGTGTTGATATGCAACAAAGAGACTGAATAAACTCCTAAACATTCACTTTCAGGTTTTGATTATTTTAAAAAAAGTATTTGTATTTGACATTAAAGTTATAGTCAAGTTTGTGATGAGTGCTTCTTTGTTTATTTATTATTTATTTATATATATTTCTTCAAATTAAACCTGTTATAAGAAATTTTAATGTAGCGGATTTAAGGAAGGGCAGGGTGGGATATGGGGGGACCCAAGAAGATTATGCTTAGGGATCCTTTTTGGCTAGGGGCGGCACTGGTTAAAACTGACCTAGTCCAACTTGTCAAACCTTTATGTTATACAACAGTGTACAGTAGCAATAGTAGTAATGATAGTAGTATGGTCACATGTCCAGAATACATTGAAATTCCTTTTTTCATGTCTGAGCAACATGCAATACATCACCATGCTATTGACCATGGCCATTAGGTAATCGAGTAGAATTTGTCACTATTCCTACTGTTTGGTATCCATCTCCAGTTTCTTTCCCAAGGTCAGAAGGGGTAATCTGATCAAACAATTGGTGCTATCAAACTGTAGAAAACAGAAATACTCTAAAAAAGAGGCATACAGTACTAGAACAATATGAACAGCTATGCAAGCAACTCTTGAGAAACTACTGAAGTAACGGGTCCTTAGGCTTCATTTACAATATATGCCGAGACTGGGACATTCCCTGTCTTGTAAGAGATAAGAGAGTTTAAGAGTTTTGGGTCATGTATCTACATTAGATTAATAGTAGTTTCAGACTTTGTTAGGAAGGTATGCAGAACTGATTCATGTACTGGATGTACTGGATACAAATTCAGTCTCTGTTTCAAGGTTACCAATGTGTATTTTTGTATATTTTGGGACAATTAAAATGCTCTTTTGGGCCTTTATAAGTCGAAACATGCTTGTGGAGTTTGGGGTCAGGTTGTCTGGGGTTAGGTAAATTTCTAAACAGGCGAGTGAATATTCTGTCCCAGTTTCTAGAGGCATCACTCTTCTGTCTATTACAAGTGGACTTAAATCATACCATATATGCACATATCTGAAATTCTCAAAGATTTAAGAAGTGCTGATCCACATGCCGTTTATAATTAAACAGTGAAGCACCCACATCTGAAACTACTCGAAGGGGAACTCCTGGGATACTATGAGAAATCTCTTCTAGTAAAGGTAACACTCTACGAAACTAATTCTTCCAGAACAAGGTAATTTTGCATCCATTAGTCCTGATTAGAATTAAAGAGCCACTTAAAGGGGGCTGAAGCACTGCCCATTCTCCATTCCTTCCTGTTCCACCCTGCAGCCCTCTGTTTCCAGCTGAAGGATTTAGGGTAACTCTCCCAACATTGTATTCTCTCTAATAGTTTATTGCCCAAATAATATTGTTCTCCCATGACCATTTGCCCTTTCGCCCACACTGCCACATTGAAGGGATGTCCTGTTTTGATGTAGGGACACTGTTTTGCCCAGTGACAGTTCTGGGCAGCCTATGACAGTATACTGCAGTAATGTATTCTGATCTTGTTTAGGGTAAGGTATGTGCTAAATATATAATGTATATAGCAAAGTGGCAGCACTTTTAATGAATGCTATTTTTTTTCAATAAAGCTGTGTTGTAACTCTTCTTTAACAGGGCAAGAAACAGATTAAAGCTGAAGGGTGAATTAATGTTGCTTCTCCTGGTTTATTTTCACTTTCTGTAAAACAATAAAACTCTTTTCTTTGGAGACTTGTCTGAACATCATTTCCCCAGCGGTGATGGCAAATAAGGCTCCACATTCTGATGGAAATAGAGATGTTGATTAGGTTAGGGGCGAGAGGTGCATCATTTTCTTCACTAAAAATAAAAACACCTCAATTACAGATTCAGTATGTATAAACCCCATTAATAATTCACCAGTTTATGTATACACATGTAGAAATGGTGAATCATTCTATCATGTTAATGTGATTCTAATTAAAAAAGAACTCATTGATACAGTTGCCCATTTTTAGGATTTTGTTTTCTTTATCATTCTCTCGTTTTTAGGTATCTGGGTCATCCATGCACAGCAATCAACTTCATACTGAGAAACCATCTTTCAGGCTAAACAGCAAATTCATTAACATCAATAGGCACACACCTGTAAATGTCAAGCTGTTCTCTGGCTCTCATTAATAATAAAAAGAACATTATTTGAATCCCTCAGCTCATGTGGCATTTCAGCAATCAAAGGATGAACTGTTCTAATTTGCAATGCTGCCCTTCAGGGCCCAATATGCATACAATGAATATTTTAAACTGCAACCATATTATGGCACATGTAGTGAAGAGGTAATAACAGATAGACAATACATTACTTTGACCAGTATCCTTACAAAATATACATTTTTAGATAAAATGAACTAAGTCTATCAATAAATAACTGCATAACTGGAGGATTTGCTATTATCAGTATCATTCTAGCAGGCTATTAAAGATCTGAAACTAAGCACAACTTCTCATCTAATAAGATTTGTTTGTGAATTCCATCCTTCACTTTGTCACGCGTGCAGAAATATTTATGTTGTAGTGCAGCAGCACAGAATAGCAAGAAATGAAATTCCACTGGTGCCAACAACTATAAGCATTATTTTTTAACTGAACAGTCAAGGTGCAAGGACAACAAAAAAATACAAAGTACAGCGGCATGGAATTAAATACAAGGATCCCTAGTATAATATAAATTATTTCAAACCATTTTTGTGTGCTGAATTGCGTTATTGAATATATGGTATGAAGCAAGATCACTTCAAATAAAATGAAATACATTTCTGTAATTATATTAAGTAGAAAAGAAAAAAATCCAAACTTACAAACCCAAAGGAAACCAAGCCTATCACTGAAACCTCAAGTGAAATTAAAGTGCCAGCCATGGATGGGAAACTACTACATTACCTGATGAATCCATGCACAAACCCTTACTCAGCCAACCTAGAGTTATCAATTAATGTTATCTGCATGTCTTGGGCATATGGGAGGGCACTAAAGAAACTCAATGCAGACATGAAGAAAACATGCACACTCTGGCAAATAGAGGTCAGGCCTGGCATGAAATCCTGGACACTAGAGCCATGTGCCATCAATTGGTGCTGCTGACCTATACTTTATATATGTATGTATTTTAAAGAATTGTATTTATTTTTTTAGGTTTATTTTACATGTTTATGCCAGGCATTCCTAAGATTTAGGTTTATGCCACTGCATGTTTTTGTCAACAGAAATCCTGTTCATGCATTATCAAAACTTTCTTAATGGAATTTCTGGGAAGAAATCAGTCCTAAATTAGATTGTAGTTTGTAACAGGGCATATTTTAGATAGATACTGTAGATAGATAAATCTTTATTGTCATTGTCACTTTTACAAAAGAACAACAAAATTGAAGGTGCTGTCGACTCAGTGTGAAGCATTAAGAGTTAAAAAAACAAGAAAAGGAATAGTAATAAAAGTACATTGCAAATATATACAAATTACACTTGTCATATACACAAATTGCACTGGTTGACTTAAGGTCCCTATTACACATTTAGAGAATGATATGGAGCAGTTTTATTTGAGTTCAGGGCCATGATTGCTTTTGGATAAAAACTGTTTTTAAGGTGGTTTGTCCTGGTTTTCATTGCTCTGTATCTCTTGCCTGATGGCAAAAGCTGGAAGAGGCAATGAGCAGGATGTGATGAATCCTGTGAAATGTCCATTGCTTTTTTGCGGCATCGGGAAGTGTAGATTTGTTCCAGAGTGGGGACAGTACAGCCAATTGTTCTCTCCGCTGTCCTGACGACCCTGTGGAGTGCCTTCCTTTCTGAGTAAGTGCAGCTGCCGTACCACACACACAGTCCGTACGTGAGCACGGTCTCGATGGAACAGTGATAAAAGGCAAGGAGCACATTTTTGGGGAGATGGTTCTTTCTGAGGATTCTCAGAAAATACAGACTCTGTTGCACCTTCTTCAGCAGCTCCTTGGTGTTGGCGCTCCAGGTCAGGTCATCTTCCAGCTCAATGCCCAAAAACCTTAACAATGGTACACTCTCCACACAGGCCCCGCCAATGATGAGTTCCTGGATGTCAGTTTTGTTTTTTCTAAAGTCAATAACAAGTGTTTTTGCTCACATGGCAAATTTACATGCATTAATGAATATAACACCTTTGTCTTTTGGAGTTAAACCCTTTCAGAAATTATGAGAATTTACAAAATCCTTAAGAACCAAATCTATCTATCTGAACATGCTTAATCATAATCTCAGAAATATTTAATATTTTCTGTGAAAACAGCTGTAGGAAAAAAGTGGGCACTGCATATTTTGCCTGGCTTTTCACAAGATGTGTTAAAACAGCAGATTTAATAGATATGCTGAAATCCAGCTGCACCTTCCACCTGCATTCCAGAATGAACATTAAATTGAATGGCGGAACTGTAGCTTTACAAATACTTTGGTCAGCTTTGTAGTTCATCTGACAAAAAGGAAAACATCAAGCTGAGCTGACACCTCTGAAGAGACTCGTTCAGATTAAAAGGCACTCAAAAGGATGCTTTTTTGGAGGTGACAATTCTCAGTTCACTCTCAGTTTTGGGGAGCTGAAAGCTGTTGATCTGCTGTCTTAGAAATGAGAAGTCACCCACTCTCTGCAAAGCAAAAAACTTTCTTTGCCTGAAGGCTGCTGTCCTTAGAGCCTTGGATAACCATGACTCAACACTGACAGGATGGGCACACCTAATAGAGGAGGAGCAGGAGGTTAGGAGCACGCACTGATACAGCGCATTGCTGCACCCATCACACGACAAACCGAGTGCAGCCATGCAACGGGTGACACCTCAGCACCACATTAGTTTAGATGGAAAGGAACAGTGTGAGGTAGAGAGGAGACATAAACCAGACCATAACCTAGATTGAGGGTCTTTTTGTCCTTTCTGAAAATGACACAAGCTGCTGTGAGTGTGCATTTCAAGAGGCTGTGTAACTAAGAAATGTGATGCCTGGGCAGAGAATGAAGACGATCTTAAAACTGCTAATCTACAAGAGTACAGGTTGTATACTTTATGTAGTACATTTGCCTGTGCTTTCGCTTATGGTATTACACTATATATTGAGTGGAAGAGCAGTTTGCCTTCACTGTTATTCTGCCCTGTGGTTTCAAGCAGTTAATTCCAGACTAGTAGAGGTGAACGGAGACGTTCTCAATGAAGTCTGGCTACAGTGTAGTCTTGGATGAAACAGCACTATAGGCAAGGATGCACCTTAGTGGCTGAAGTCCAACTGCCTAGTAGACACACCATGGCTGACAATACTATGCTGGTGAAAGTGTTGCGCATTACTACCATTTGGAGTAGTTGCTCCCACATAGCAAAGAACCTATAAGTCAGGGTGAAATTCAAACCATTTCCATGATATTACATGAGGACGGTGGCAGTTTTGAGGTGAACGCTGAACTGTTAAACAGATCTGTTCTGAGTTTATTGCTTGACATAATAGTGATAAATGTGGTGATTGGAGGTGTGTGAAGGATTGACGTGGAAGTTCTTATATGCTGATTATCTTCTTTTGATGGCAAAAAGGTGGAAATGAAGGAGAAGATACTGAAAGGAAAGCGGGCTTGGCACTTAATTGTCTCAAAGTAAATGAAGGAAAGACCAAGGCGGTGGTTGGAAGTGATGGGGAGGATGCGTGAAAAGCGGTTTAAACAATGATGATTCTGAAAATATTGTAATAATATGCTTCATATTGTATTATACCTTTACAAAGCTGTGTTTCATTGTTTATATTTTGTTACAAATATTTTTATTTTTTTATTTGATTTACTATTTTATTTGTAATCGGTTAGACTGTTGGACTTAGATATAGTGTTCCATAACAGTCATATGCCACCCTGGCAATGTATGCATTAATTATTAGAAAATGAAATTACAAATGAATTTTGGACAGTAAACAAACATAAAAGCAGAAGAGAATGACACAGTATCTTATTTATTTGTACTTTGGATTAGTTCAGTTAGTGTTTGTATGAAAATACATTCAACCATTCATGTTAATAAAAGAGTAGTTAAGTATTCTTTAAATGGAGCACTTCAACAGAAAACCTTTCAGAGTAATAGTAGCATTTACCATCTCAAATGCACTGTTTCAAAAAAAGGTAAAGAAAAATGAAAAAGGCTCATGCGGGGGGACTTTGAAGGCAGCACACTGCATACAGTGACAGTCATTTCCATATGTCTTAGAATATCAGAATAAGCATCCATTAGGATGTGCTGCCAACTGCAGTAAATGAGTTGTGTTGACACTGTGTTTCACAGTTTGTTTTCTGTCTGTCAGTAATTTTCTTTATGGACTGCATCTGAATTACAAGATATGTACTCATTTATTGAAATGCATGCCTCCTAGAATAGTTAGCAATACAATTCATCACTAAGACTGTCAACTCCCATCACGGTTTTAACTGTGATTTAATGGTAATTATAGTTGAGCAATGTGGGCGCTTAGCCGTACTTAGAGATTAAAAGTATACAGTCGAGGAATTGCTAAAATGAGGAAAGGAGAAGAAACTTAAGAATGTCATAAAGAAGAGCTAAAAATAAGGAGTAAAATGCCTAAGAAAAAATAATAACAACATTTGATTTCTCTCAATTTTGCTACCTTAGCTTCCGTGTTATTTTCTAACTACTTATAGACTTGAACTAATGCAGAATATTCCCTCTCATATGCACCTTATAACTAATTTTTCTATCTGCTGATGAGTGCTTAATCATGCCCCCGTCTTCAAGCTCAATAGGCAACTAGAAGTTGGCACCTTATATACCCTTTTTGACAGGACTGCATGAATAAGGAACCAGGCTTAAAGTCACTGCCAGCTCAATTCAACAACCTGTACCAGCTTGTCTTCTCCTATCATGTATCCTTAGTTAACTAAAGACACTCTGACAAGAAACAACAGCACTGAGATCTCAAATGACTGTTTCTGCTTATTTTACTCATTTAATTTATTCATTTAAGGTACTCTTAAAAAAACAGAATTCATATAAGACTGCTACAAGAAAATGGATCTTGCAAAACATGGTCTGTGCCATCTCTGTCATCCACATACACCTTTAATGAAAGTGTATCTGTGTGCCTGTCTATTGCAGAGGATAGGAAGAAAAATGTAAAAATATGTAAAAGAAGAGAGAGAAAGAGAAAGAGAGAAGTTGGCAGTATACACTGATACTGCGTGTTTGACGCACACAGAACTCAACGAACCACCTTTGGATCCCAGATAAGGACCCAAGGGTAGCCGTGCAATGGTTGACACCTTAGCACCAAACTAGTTTGAATGGAGTGAGGGGTAAGAAAAAATTTACATGATAATAAAAATACCAAATGAGGGTCTGAAAAAAAGCAAATTGGTTTTATTGACCTATGATTATATGCTAGTAACAGCATAAGCAATTTTCTCACACCCCCTCAGGCCATGTGAATAAGGTTTATAGCTCAAATGCTACTGACTGATAACTTTGCATGGTGGGCAATGGATGAGAAAATATAATTATATATTGACATGCACATTAGAGACACTAAACCAGGCCAATGGGGTGTTTCCAGAGAAACACTTCAACTATAAGAATAGTCAGTTTGATGAACGATGCTTTGAAGAAAGAGCAATATTGTACAACACTATACAAAAACGAAAAGGTCACATTGAAGGAAAAGGATTGGGTTTATTATTCTAGATCAAATGGACAACCCATGTATGAATTAAAAAAACATGATATTGATTACTTAGGTTTTCACCCATTTTATATGAGTAACACAACTAGTAGCATATAATCCACTATATGGGTTTCCAGTTGATTTATGGAGGAGCTACGTTACGGAATCCTTATATGGGCTCAGGCTTACTTAATTTCTACTGGGTCCAGCAAAATTACATAAGGTAGTCTTATTATGATTAAGAAAGAAGAAAGAACTTTTGTTAAGAATTACTTTTTAGTCTCCAGACCACTAATTAATTATTGACTTGAAAATTTCAGATAATGTGTCCACCATTAATCTGCAATGCAGATAATTCTATGGAAATCAAATTATAAAATTAGGACAGTCAATTCCTCCACATGATTAATTCAGGTAGCCGTCCATTGGGAAGCAAGAAGCAGTTTAGCAGCTACTGTGATCAGGGCAAAGGCCCATTAAGGGTATTTTCATGTATTTAAATTAATGAATAGGATTTCTTAAAGAATAATGTTTTTAAAGATGGTGTCTCAGGAGAGAGGTAAAGATAAGAACCAAGAACCATGGAGAGATAAGGGGAAGGCGGATTTGAAAAGACTCGCATAACAATGAGTAGAGAACTGAAACTGGATTTCTGATAGGACCAAAGTACTAGGGTGTTGTACCGTGTTAGCCATTATGAATGTAGTGAAAAATCACTGGCTAACTAAAAAGATTATAATATGCAAGCTTTCGAGGCAACTCAGGCCGCTTCTTCAGGCAAGATGTAATCAAAGGAATTTGCAAGGGTAAAAAAATACATAATTTTGGGAGAGTTCTGGTGTTGAGTATAGTTGCAGAAAAAGAAGAAAAAGGAAAAAGCAATGCCAAAGCTTTTGAAAATTTCACCAACCAATGTACTGTTTGCCAAGTTGCTGTCAGTCAGGCTGTTATGATTATGCACAATTCAGAAGGGCCAAAACTACAAAACTCCCACAACATCAAGAATTATACATAATATTAAATTCAATTATTGGATAATGAAAACAATAAAGACTTATCAAATGATAAGAACAATGTATGAACAATGGGAAATGGAAAAGCTACAGGGATAAGCTATACAAAAAAAAAGAACTGCAAACAATGCTGGTTAAAAGAATGAGGAGAACAAATGACATCAAATTTACAGTAAGAAGAAAAGAAAGAACAGAATGAGGAGAATGAAATAAACTTAAATAAACCCATAATTATCTAAAAACCCTGTCATGTTTCAATCAGGGAACCCCATTCATCTCCACCTGACTGGGGTTCAGATTGTTTTTAAAAGTTTTTTTTAGTTCATTTTGTTTACAATAACATTGTGGTTCTTGTCTATTATTTGTATAATTATGTAGTCTTTGTCAGAATTGTTGATCATTTAGTTTCATCTTAACATGGGTTTTGTTAAGTGACTGTCCTCAGCCCTATAAATGCTGAGAAAACAAGCAGTCCCCTGTGGTTCATTAGAATGTGCTCAGTGATTTATTGTGCCTTTTTGTGATTTTCTTGATTTGTGATCTTAACATTCTGTGTTTTAAACACTTTGGCTGGATTTTTGTTTTTGAACCTGTTTGCTTTGGGATTCCCTTTCAGTCAATTCCTGCAGTGTCATCTGTGTTCCTTGGAGCCTCTTGCCTAGAAGAGCAAATATTTTTAAAAAATATTTTTTATTTATGAAGAACCTTCATATACTCTTTATGTATATAAGCCGAAGGTTGACAGATCTTTCCTCTGGGTTTGTTTTTTTTTTGCTAGTTTGCTGGCATTCCATGCTACAGTGATCTAAAGCTCAAAACAAAGCCTAGACCAGTCCAAAATCCAAAACACAGAGCAATAGATCGAAGCACAAATTTTACAAAATTAACCACAAAATATGATAAAACCTTTAAGGAAAATGTAAAGAATATCAGCCAAAGAACGAAGCAGCTATGTTTGCTTCATCAGTGTCTAATGCCTGGCAGTTTTATTATATAAACATGTCAGGTAACTGCAGTCTCAATGACCATAGCACCTGAGAGTTACAGTCCATAATGAATCAGGTACCCTTGAAACACAATGGAGCCACACTGGAGGGTAATGAACCAGAACAAAATAAGTCACAGGTAAATAATACATAGAGAAGAGCAAAAAAGGGAGAGGATAAAAAATGACAAATATAAGAAGAAATGAAAAAAAGAGGTGAATAATTTCTATAAATAAAGGCATAATAATGGGTAATATGGGTGACTGAAGAGGCCATTTGTATGTAGGCTCCTACTGGCTTTCTGTGTTGCAACAAATCGGGATGGCAAATGCCTACGTAGTGGCCAAACCATGTTGGTGGGGTAGGTGGGATTATTCAGGTCCAGACTAGACACAACAGATCAGAGTGATGATACAGTTTTAAATCTAGAAGTGAGACTCCTCCATCACACTTATTGGGGATTAGAACAGAGTGTTTCAGTGTAGGTCTTGTGTCATTCCAAAAATGAGAGCAAAGACTAAACTTTTCACCAGTAAGAAGGAGATGAAACTTAAAAATTCTAACGATTGACAGAAAAAGACTCTTTAATGTCAAAATAAAACAGATCTATGCAAAGTGTTCTAAAATTAATTACAAATTTAAATCATAAAATAATCGGATTATTATAAGTATTCATCCACTTCCAAGTCAGTATTTAGTAGATACACCTTTGGCAGCTGTGACAGCCTTGAGTCCGTGTGCACAGGTATCTATCAGCAAAGTGATTAATTTCACAGACATTCATCCCTTTTAATATGACACATCTAAATCAACTCTGGTGCACCAATGGGTTTTAAAGGTCAAATAATTAGTACAATGGAGGTAATCTGTCTGGGGTTTCAATTAATTGGAGTATAACTGCACCTTATCTGGAAGGTCCACCTTGTGCTGAGTCAATATGGTGGCCACAACTACACAATGAAGACCAAAGAAAACTCCAAGCAACTCAAAAGTACAAGCCAGGGGATGGAGACAAAAAATTATCTAAGTCACTGACTACCACTGGGGGCCACAATTCCCCCCAGGGAACAAATAAAGTTCTACCTAATAAATCTGTCATTAAGAAATGGAAAGAAGCTTGCACCTCCATAAATCTGCCTAGAGCAGTTTGTCCACAAAAACTAAGTGATTGTCCAAGGAGAAGACTAGTGTGGGAGGCCACCAAGAGACTTGAGAACTCTGAAGGAGTTACACGCGATTGTGAATAAGATTGGTGAGACTGTGCAGACAACAAATGTTGCCTGAGTGTTTCACCAGTTGCAGCTTTAAGGGAGATTGGCACAGAGACAACCACTGTTAAAAATCGCACATGACATTCCAGCTAGGGTTTGCAAAAAGGCACATGGGAGACTCTGAGATTAGATGGAAGGAGGTTACATGGTCTGATGAGTCAAAAATTGAGTTTTATGGCTATTAGACTAAATGCAATGATTAGTGAAGGCCAAACTGCACATTATGAAAAATTCACTATCCCCATCATGAAGCACGGTGGTGGCATCATCATGCTGTGAGGATGCGCCGCTGCAACAGACCCTGAAAGGCGTGTGATGGTAGAGGGTACAATAATTACAGCATACAGCAAGTACAGGGAGATCCTGGAGGAAAACCTGATGCAGTCTGCAAAAAACCTGTGCCTCCTTAGAAGATTTGTTTTCCAGCATGACATCAACCCCAAGGATAAAGATAAGCTACACAAATATTAATTTGTTGGAGTGGCCAAGTCACAGCCCAGATCTAAATCCAATTGAAAATTTGTTGTTGGACTTGAAAAAGACATGCAACCCTATATAGTTTGGGCAGTTCTGCTAATAGATTTTCAGTGTCCAGACGTGCAAATAGAGACCAATGCGCAATGACTCGGGCCTGTCAAAGGTGCATTTACTAAATACTGACTTGAAGAGGGTGTATACTAATGTGTTCAACTATTTTGTGTTTTATATTTGTAATTAGTTCAGAACACTTTTCAGAATTTTGTTTTCATTTTATACAGTCTTTTTCTGTTGATCAGTGTCAAAAAAGCCAAATTAAACCCTCTGTTGTATAAGAATAAAGGGATTAAGTACTTTTAGAGGCATTGTACCCAAGCTGTCAATCACAAACCCACTGACCACTCAGTCAGAAGCAACACTACGTGCAGTGTGCCGCTCTGTAGGCAAAACCAAATAATGGCACAGATCTGGGCAAGCTCTCAAAGAAGCAGACATATTAATGTAACAGACATTTTAAGCAAGGGTGCCCAAACTTTTGCATGCCACCGTTTAACATTCTTTTTATTAAGGCAAAAATAGAAAAACAAAACCAGGAAATTCAAGCAGGATGTCATACACCCAAGTTGTAAAAAAAAATGACAGGTATTTTCTATAAACCACAAAACAAAAGGAAAAATTCTATGTAAATAAGGTCAAAAACAGGAATCTAAATTGTCAAAATTCTTTAACTCCTTATCAAAAAAAAACCAACTGAAGTTCAACACGGCAACACACTTGAGAAGATCACTTCGACAATTGCAGATCTAGAAAGTGGTTATATAAAAGCAGTAACACAAATTCCTTAGCACCCCACTGTCTAAGGTACCCTTTTTATGTCCTACATCATGTGACTGTTCCATAAAGTGTTTCCATGACAGAGTTGGAGGAATCGCAGGTATAAGGCAGATAAAAAGAAGTTCTAGGGGTCCAAGCCCTAGCCCATTCCTGAAGTAAACACAGATTCCCTCTGGGGATTTTCCTTTGTCTTTAAGTCCACTTGACATCTCAAAAATTGCTGCAAATAAATAATCCCAGTTCTGTGCAGCAATGTCTCAGGCAACAGAGTGGTGTATGTGTTTATTTTGGCATGACCTATTCTTTATATATGTGTAGTTTGCCTTATCCTTCCTGCTTTGCTTTGAAGAAAAAGTAATAGAAGTTGAATTGTTCCTGTGCAATGATCCTATTAAACACAAGCACTCAATCATATTAACACTTAACTGAAGTCTCTTTCGAAATAGGTGACAAGAAAGGTAGATAAAGAGATTGAAGTTGTATTTAATGTCAGCATTTTGACCAGATCATTACAGTTGTATGAACACACTAGTCCAGAAAGGGGCTTAACCTGTGCTAGAATGGCTATTTGACTATACTTCAGTGTCTGTGGGATTAGCAAGATATAGTTATTCAAAATCTTACAATCTGTGAGTAAAGACATTATCTGAAAAAGAAAAGCCAATGATTATATTTTAACAATTATGAGAGAAAAGAAGCTGTCAGTGGAAAAACAGAAGAATTAAAGAAATTCTGTTCTTACTGCAATATACAGTGGGTACGGAAAGTATTCAGACCCCCTTCAATTTTTCACTCTTTGTTATATTGCAGCCATTTGCTAAAATCATTTAAATTATTTTTTTCCCTCATTAATGTACACACAACACCCCATATTGGCAGACAAAAAAAAGAATTTTTGAAATTGTTGCAGATTTATTAAAAAAGAAAAACTGAAATATCACATGGTCCTAAGTATTCAGACCCTTTCCTCAGTATTTAGTAGAAGCACCCTTTTGAGCTAATACAGCCATGAGATTTCTTGGGAAAGATGCAACAAGTTTTTCACACCTGGATTTGGGGATCCTCTGCCATTCCTCCTTGCAGATCCTCTCCAGTTCTGTCAGGTTGGATGGTAAACGTTGGTGGACAGCCATTTTTAGGTCTCTCCAGAGATGCTCAATTGGGTTTAAGTCAGGGCTCTGGCTGGGCCATTCAAGAACAGTCACAGAGTTGTTGTGAAGCCACTCCTTTGTTATTTTAGCTGTGTGCTTAGGGTCATTGTCTTGTTGGAAGGTAAACCTTCGGCCCAGTCTGAGGTCCTTAGCACTCTGGAGAAGGTTTTTGTCCAGGATATCCCTGTACTTGGCCGCATTCATCTTTCCCTCGATTGCAACCAGTCGTCCTGTCCCTGCAGCTGAAAAACACCCCCACAGCATGATGCTGCCACCGCCATGCTTCACTGTGGGGACCGTATTGGACAAGTGATGAGCAGTACCTGGTTGTCTCCACGCATACCGCTTAGAATTAAGGCCAAAAAGTTCTATCTTGGTCTCATCAGACCAGAGAATCTTATTTCTCACCATCTCAGAGTCCTTCAGGTATCTGATGAGACCAAAAATAGCTCTTCCTTGTGATGTCAGCTGAGCTATCTACTCAGTTTCCTGTACTGTGCAACAACGCCTCCACCCATCCGAAGTACAAATCATGCTAAGTACTCCAAGTGTACTGCCTTTGACTCTCACCGAGCGAGATTTCAGTTCATAGACTTCCACTGTGGGGACTGCAGGTGGTCAGACATGAACCTGTGATATTCTGGATTGCAAGTTTCTATACAGTGTCAGCTAAAGGAGAACTCTTGGTCACATCTGTGCAGATACAGGTTTGTATAAACTCCGCAAAGCAAAGTACTCCTGGTAAAATCAGCAGAGCTGTCTACTCAGCCCCCACCATACTGCATGACACTGACTCCATGTTCTTTGAGAATTTGTGCTTGAATGTCTCCTAGAATGGAGTGATGTTCTATTCAGGGCCCGAGTCATCCCCTGATCCTAATATTTGTGGAATAGGCTCTAGTTCTTTACAACCCTAAAATGGAAATATCAAATTTGTAGAGAGGTGGATAAATGTTTATTAAGTAAAGTAAAATTTAGATTGGAATAGTGGCAAACTTCAAAAATAAGGAGAATATTTTTTAACACTGCATTAATAAACCAAACCAGTTCTATGGAATTAAGTTTAAAAGCTGTCAGCAAAAAGGGCAATAAAATCAAAAGCACTCCAAAAATAATAAGGGATCTGTTCTTTCTTAATTTTCTACAAAGCCTCCACAAATATGAAAGTTTGATTTCAATACAGTACAAGCAGCTAGGAAATATGCAATTCTCCAATGTACCAGAGATTGTATCTTCTACTTACTAAACTGATTAATAAAATCATTTTCTGAAAATGAATGACTTGTGAAACACACAAGCCTAATTACTGCATAATGAAGGCCTGTAGATTTTGGCGGTTAGAAGGTTATGGTGCATTGGACACTAATGAACAATAAAACAAATGATGTAACAGCTATAATCTGAGCACACTGCATTTTAAACACCGCAGAGTTCACTTTAATTCACAAGAGCTTCTCAAAACCAAATCTCTCTCACAGGGAATATCATATCTCCAAGAAAGCCTACTCTCCATGAATAATAACAGCACAAAAGCAATCAGCTGTACATTAAGCCTCTATTATAAAACAACATAAAGTCTTATAATTTACTTTTGTCTTTATCCATCAGAACTATTTGTATGTTAATGCAGTTTGCAGGGTAGTACAGTAATAAAAACATTTTTATTTAAAAAGATCTAACATGAATTAAACAGTCTACACAAAAATGTGGAGATGTAATTTTTAGTAATGGATGGACAGAAAGCAAATTATCTGAGGACACCAGTTTAAAGGACATCATCAGCTATTTGATTTCTTAGGAGGAGTATTGAAACTAAAGAGAAAGTTTGTACTTCTCATTTTGTGAATAGGATTTTCATTTTTTCCTCTGTGAACTTCAGACTGATTGGTTTTAAATAATGCTAAGCGATGAAATTTGGCAAAGCTAGTGAACTTATTCACCAGATATTTTCATAGAAATTTGCAACATACCTAGCTTATGCATACATTTTTTTCTAAGCACCCCATGATGCTTCATGAGGTCAATCTGACATTACAGAGCTGTTGCAGTGAACTTACATTGAACATTGTACAATGTACATTGAAATTCTTACCCGAACTAGCATAGCTGATGTAATCCTGGAATCTGTTTCCATACCTTCTGGCCAAGCATGTGTTCTGGCTTTAATACCTGATATCTAGACGTGATATCTAGACCTGACATCTGATACCTATTCAGATTAGAGAATAATATGGCTTATGGTCAGTAGTTGTTGACTCTTAGCCTCACCTTGTTATAAAAATGGGCAAGTTACAGCACATAAAGAGTGAGACTTTGTGAGAGACAGTCCCTGGCATTAGGCAGTGTGCGGAGCTCTAATCAGGTATGGGTGTGTGCAGGCATACTTCACTCTGTGGCTGTCTGGGATACACATGTAGCACGGGTGGATTGGTCGGGCACCTGAATTGTGCCTCGGAGGAACTGGCTTGTTGCACCTGTGCCTAATTGGAAAGGGGAGATAAAAGGATTGTGCACGTGTCAAAGGGAGTCAGATAAAAGATCAGCAGAAAAAAGAAGATGGAGGTTTAGGAAATAAGAGAAGCAGGCAGGAAATAGAGCAGGCCAGTTAGAGAGAGAGTGAGAGAGAGAGAAGGAGAGAAGGCAGACAGCCAGGAGGAGAGTTACTTGGGGATGTTGAGGCCGGGCTGCTGAAGGTCACCCCAGATTAGTGGGTCAGGGAGCAACTTGCCGCATAAATCTGGAGAGAAGCAGCAGGTAATGCAGGGTTAACGAAAGGCTTGGTGTGGTTTCCTGAGGGAGAGCCATGTTCTGCAGGGACAGCCAGGATTTGATGGTGGACTGTACCTGTCGGTGGGCATCTCCTCCTTCTGTGAGGTCCAAACAGGATAAGGGGAGGAGTCGCCATGTTTAAAAGGGCAGCATTGGGGTTCATAGTTTTGTGTACTGTCTCTTTGATTTTTTTTAACCTTGTTGTTTTTAATGGAATATATTTACTCGTATTACTGCTTTTAATATTCACCCACTTTCACACTGTTTTTATGGATTATTTCTTTACTGAAGAGTTGGCTCAATGCACTAATTGGTATCATAGTGGGGGAAAAAAGGTAATGATTACCCAGGGCTCATTTTGGGGCTCTCAAACCCTGGAATGAAAAGTTTGTTTTTCAGATGAAGCGGCTCACAGAGACGGCTTATGTATAAGGGCCCAGAGTTCTGTGCTACATCCCTGACTGCACTGTTCACACTTTTTACTATCTCGTATACAAAGTATAGGGAAAGTATTGGAATCCTCCAAAAATTCCAAATTTCGGAATTTTGATGAATGTTGACGTTGTAGTGTCCAAAAATACTGTTTTTGCAATTATGTCTGTGTGTCTGTCTCTGTGTGTGTGTATGTAAACGCAATAATTTGAAGACACTTTCACTTAGGTCAACCAAATTTTGCATACAAGTATTAACTAAACGTAGATTTTGATCAACTTTTGGGTTATTTCCGCTAACCGGAAGTGGTACTTTACCTTTTATTCATGCAGCTGCAGAGTCCGAATTATTTAACTTTACTTTTATAATAATTGTTCAATATATTATTAATTTGACTTGATTTGTTGTTGATGGGTCTTTAATGTACATAATATAAAAATATAATAATTGTCTTGCGGTTTACTCCTGAAACATCCATCACCATATCTAAGTATACAAGAAAGTCTAGGGGAGACCCCTCCTGATTTTTTGGAATCAATTTAAATAAAAACACTAACTGACTTTTGCACCTACCCCTTGGTTGGTTGTGTTTGTCTTCAGTTGCCCAGCTCATCTTGGTTACGCTATCTACAATGGTGGCGGGTTCAAAAGGCTCCCTGAAATTACAGGGAGTGTGGAGCTAACTCGCACCATCACAGGCTTGTGATAAGGCAGTGTTTCTCAACCTTTAAGTATTTGTGACCCGAGTTTTCATAACAGTTTTAATCGTGCCTCCCTAAAGTTTTTTTGAAAGGAGCCCACTAATACCAATTTTTTCTTTTTTAATTAATGATATATCATAGATGCATATTTTATTATACCTACTTAACTTTTATCGACATTTATCTAACTCTATATTTATTTTTCTAGTATCAGAATGTAGTTTAAGTTAATTTGTTTTGGTTTCAATAGATGTACAACCCCAAATCAGAAAAAGTTGGGACAGTGTGGAAAATGTGAATAAAAAAATAAAGCAGTAATTTACAAATTTCCCTTAACTTTTATTTCATTGCAGACAGTATGAACACAAGATAATTCATGTTTTTTTTGGTCAACATCATTTGATTTGTAAATAAACATCCATTTTTGCCATTCAGGCTTGCAACACATCCCAAAAAAAGTTGGGATGGGGGCAATTCAGGGGTAGTAATGAGGTATAATAACTAATTAATGATGTGATTTGAAACTGGTGATGTTAACAGGTGATTGCAATCATGATTTGGTACAAAAGCAGCATCGAGGAAAGGCCTACTCCTTTAGGAGCAAAGATGGGCAGAGGATCGCCAGTTTGCCACCAAGTGCGGGCAAAAATCTTTGAAATGATGAAGAAAAACATTTCTCAAAGACTGATAGGAAGAGATTTGGGCATTTCTCCCTCTACAGTGCACAACATAGTGAAAAGAATCAGGGAATCTGGAGAAATTACCATGCGCAAAGGCCAAGGGCGCAAGCCTAAACTGAATGGCCGTGATCTCTGAGCCCTCAGACGGCACTGCATTAAAAACCGTCATTCATCAATAAATGATATAACTGCGTTGGCTCAGGACTACTTCAGGAAATCACTCTCAAGCACTACAGTACGTACTGTAGTTACATTAGGAAATGCCAGCTAAAACTGTACTGTGCCAAAAGGAAGCCCTACATAAATAGTGTCCAGAAGCGCCGTCGACTTCTCTGGGCTCGGAGGCATCTGGGATGGTCCATTGTGCAGTGGAAACGTGTATTGTGGTCAGACGAATCGGTTTTTCACATCTTTTTTGGAAGAAATGGACGCCGTGTGCTGCGGACCAAAGAGGAAAAGGACCATCCAGACCGTTACCAGATACAAGTCCAAAAGCCAGGGTCTGTCATAGTATGGGGTTGTGTCAGTGCCTTTGGCAAAGGTAACTTGCACTTCTGCGATGGCACCATCAATGCTGAGAAGTATATCTCAGTTTTGGAGGAACAAATGCTGCCTTCAAGACGACGTCTTTTCCAGGGACGCCCATGCTTATTTCAGCAAGACAATGCCAAACCACATACTGCGCGCATAACAAAGGCATGGCTGCGTAAGAAGAGGGTGCGGATGCTTGACTGGCCTGCCTGCAGCCCTGATTTGTCTCCTATAGAAAATGTTTGGCGCATTTTGAAATGAAAAATGTGTCAACGAAGACCCCGTACTGTTGCGCACCTAAAACGTTGTTTGCAGGAAGAATGGGACAAACTAACACCTGCAACACTTAGTCACTTGATTTCTTCAATGCCTAAATGTCTTTTAAGTGTTGTTAAAAGACAGGGGAACTGTACAAAGTGGTAAATGCTGTACTGTCCCAACTTTTTTTGAAATGTGTTGCAAGCCGGAATGGCAAGAATGGATATTTATTTACAAATCAAATGATGTTGACAAAAAAAAACATGAATTATTTTGTGTTCATACTGTCTGCAATGAAATAAAATTTGAGGAGAATTTATAACTTGCTTTTTTCTTTTTTTATTCACATTTTCCACACTGTCCCAACTTTTTCTGATTTGGGGTTGTATTTTTCATATTTTTGATTCGTTTTCTTTTTTTCACATCTTTACACCCCCCTTTTTGTTACTTTGCGCCCCGCTAGGGGGGCCTGCCCCAAAGTTTGAGAACCACTGTGTTAAGGGGTTTGAGGTGGCAGTGGTTCTAAGTATTTCTCATGCATTGTGTCATATACAGTAGCTGGAGTATTGTGTTAGACCACTTGCATTTCTGGTTATTTATTATTTTGCTAGTTTGTTCTTTCATTACATTAAAGCTTTGTTTAAGTCAATTTTATATGTTTTCCTTACTCTATTAGTCTAACAAATAGATAGCCTTATTTTATTCTCATTATAGTATGTTTTGTTTTAAATCACTCATTCTGGTCCAGTATTGAAATAAGTTAATTCATGCTATTATCAATTCTTTCTTAGTCTGATTACTATAGTTTGTAACTTCTCTTAGTGCTTGTGAACTAAGTTTGAATTAAGAATTATTGATTATGTTATTGGACTGCTTAGCTCTGCTAGTTTAATATTAATGTTATAAGGTTATGAATAATCTTTATGGTCTCCCTGCTTAATTATCCAATTTGGCTAATTAACTCAAACCATTGTTAATTCTGAAGATACCTTTGCTTTATTTACATTTACTCTTTAGTGTACTGTAGTTTTTCTTAATTTAGAAGGCTTTGTAAAATGTATTTGTCTTTATTAAATTATGCCTAAAAACAGAAAAACAAATAAACTATTTCATTAGACTTGCTTTGCTAACGCTTCTCAGGATAAAAAGTGAAACATTCCTAATCCTAGTAGTGGAATATGATTAACTGTCATAGTGAAGAGTTAAAGTCCAGCAGACTTTTTAAGAAGTTCCCAATCAGCATACAGTAACTTGTGTTCATTCAGAGGTGCTTGATCACAGAATTACTTTTTTTCTGTAGAAACAAAGTAGCGCAAGTTGCATGGGGGTCAAGTGCTATAAGTGTAAGATCCCCAAGAGGGTATTAACAGGGGCCATGGCAGTGCAAATAACAGCAACCACCATGAAAAATATCAGGTAGAAGCCAAGACTAGTTTTATAATGCTGGATGTTCATTTGCAGAATGTGTTTTGTGTGGTTGAAAAATATTTCTAATAAAAAATACAATTTGTAACCAAAAAATATTAAGGAAACAAACCATCTTCTCGAATTATTAAGCGACCGACTCAGAAGTTTGGCCCAGACGCTGTTTGTGTGGAGTTTGTTTGTTCTCCCATTTCTGTAGAAATTTTCTCCAAGATTTTCTTTACAGTTACAAAAATAATGAACACTATAGTTAGGTTCACACTACAACATTTTCATTTAAAAGCAGCATTCATAAAAAAAAATATCTCTGTCCACACTGGTGTTTTTGCATCACTTATGAAAGTATTGTCACAAAAGCAGATCAAAAAGGTTTGGGGCAGCCACCCATATATTGTGCCTTGGCTGCAAATGGGTTGAATTGGTTATGATGTTCACAGGTTTGATCCAAAACAAAACTGGTTTCAACATGAAAAGATAGTGGCTTTAAAGCCCGAAACAGGAAGTGACGTTATCGGGACTGGAACCGGAAGTGACATTATCTGGATCAGAAGTGACATCATCACTGGCGCCAGAACCAGAAGTGATTTCTTTGGTGCTGGAAGTGACATCATCCATGGCGCTGATGCCGAAAGTGACATCATCCATGGCAACAGTACCAGAAGTGATGTCATCGCTGGTGCCGGGACCTAGTGAGATTGGTCTTAAGAAGATTGAGAAAGAGAGTTACTGCAGTTTGCCACCCCCTGGTCTGGCATGGTAGTACTATTCTTAAGGCCTTTCAGCTGTTTCCCAATCGCACGTGTGTGACAGTATCCATATCCATGCTGAAATGCATGATGATGTAGACCTTTGCTTATACTGGGCATGCACACAACAGTGGCAAACACTGTAAAGTGACTGCTGTGTAATGAAAAACTCTCAGAGCCCCTTGAAAATCTGATTCCCTTGTGCTTGGCGCACTTTCAAAATTGCTAGTATGTGCAGAACTCTGATAGTGCATTCATACCATGGAAGGCAAAGGAGCCACACTGATTTGCCCCTGTGTAAGATTAATGCATTGATCACAGTTAATAGAGAAAATAAATAAATAAATGCATTCTCATGTGTATCTATATCTTGCTTTACTGCATTGTGCTTTCGTATCTCTGTCCTGTATTCTTAAGAGTGTGGATGCATTCTACACCCGTCTACTTTATTAAGCACCTTGATTTTAATTTTGCTCCAGAAAGCACCCCATCTTATTCAACGGCAATGGGACTTATCACAAAGCTTTTGCGACCTGTAAATTATCTGCAATTTCTGCATTTATACAGCATTGTACAAAACACAGATTAGATGCAAATCTATACTAATAAAAGGCAAAGCCCTCACTGACTCACTGACTGACTCACTCACTCACTCACTCATCATTAATTCTCCAACTTCCCATGTAGGTAGAAGGCTGAAATTTGGCAGGCTCATTCCTTACAGGTTACTTACAAAAGTTAAGCAGGTTTCATTTCGAAATTCTACGCGTAACGGTCATAACGGTCGACAATGTCCGCCATGTTAAACTTTCTTATTTATGGCCCCATCTTCACGGAATTTGGCAGACGGCTTCCCTGCGCTAACCGAAACCAATGTACATACTTATTTTGGTGATATGACGCCACTGTCGGCTGCCATATTGAACTTTCCAATGGTCTTTGTTGCCCTCACTGACTCACTCATCACTAATTCTCCAACATCCCGTGTAGGTAGAAGGCTGAAATTTGGCAGGCTCATTCCTTACAGCTTACTTACAAAAGTTAAACGGGTTTCATTTAGAAATTCTATGCATAACAGTCATAACGGTCGACAACGTCCGCCATGTTAAACTTTCTTATTTATGGCCCCATCTTCACGAAACTTGGTGGGCGGCATCCCTGCGCTAACCGAAACCGATGTATGTACTTAATTCGGAGGGGTGACGCCACTGTCGGTCGCCATATTGAACTTTCCAACGGTCTTTGTTACCTATGGGCCCATCTTCAAGAAATTTGGTACACGGGTTCCTAATGCTAACTGAATCCTACTTACGTACATATATAAGTCCATAGCCTGCAGCTTGGTCACCGTGTGAGGTGGCATTGGGTGCCCCATCCCCACGCCTCTCACATTGTTGGCTGCCTGCCTATATAAGGCCCTCCGTCGCTCCGGTCTCTTCATTCAATTCCTTGCTTCGTCACGGTATTGACATCTCCCTGCTGATAACTGTAGCCTTTTTATTTAATCCACGGTTTCTCCTCTGTTTTATTGTTTGTTTATTACGATTATAGTTATTGTATAGGTATTTTAGACATAGTTTACATTGTTCAGGTACCCATTTCCTTTATCGTTCCAACCATACCCCCGTTAACATGTCTATCGAGGTGATCACCATCGATCAAAGAACTGTCACTTACTGAGTGGTTTCCATGCCCTGGGATGGCACCTGCCTTTTCCATTCTCTGTGTTACATATTGCACTGCCATATCAGGCTCACTCTTGATATCCGGAGGAACATTGTGTTTTATGTATTGAATGACTGGGACAGGTTCAAGGTGTGGACTGATGACGGTACAGGAGATAATTATACTACACAGGAGCACTAGAAGAGTGAAATGCTTAAGCCCTTCACCTATGGTTCTGCATGTGAGTTGATGGCTGCCGCTGAATTGTTCGGTTGTCGCTTTCAAGTGTGCCAAAATGGCCAAATATTTTACACCTTTGGACAACCGCCAATGCCTCTTAAACATCTTACATTCACAGGTGATGATTTAAATAGTGGACACTTTGATGTTTATGAATGTTTAAACTCTCAAAAGCTGGATGCGAAGTTATCGATGAAACCGGTCGTATGCTTACAACGCTTGACAGATGCCGAATGTCACTTCAACACAACAAGTTCTGCAAATACTAATGTAATTGAAATAAACCATGAAACTCAAACCGATTATGACAGCAGCAATCCAAGCTGTAAGATTTGAGGCAAGATTGCTTTTCACATGGTCAACTGTACGTTGCATGCTCAAGAGTAAGCTCAGCGCACAGCTTGGTCCTGTTACAACCGGACAGCCGAACTGACAACGTGGCATACAAAGAGATCCTTAACAAATAATTACTGGTATATTTTCCCTCAGTTTAAAAAGGTTTACTTTTCTTCTTAATAAAAATTTTAAGCCAGTACTTCGCCGCTGCGAAGCTCAGGTATTTTGCTAGTAGGTAATAAACTCTACAAGCACTGTGGAAAGCAGTTCTTTTGTGTTTGCTGTGTTGAAGTATATTTTTCTTCTGTAAAGGGTGATCAGGTAGGGAATGAGAAAATATAATGACAAGGATCTAATTAGGGAAGGGCCATCTACTGAACATGAATCAACCAGACCACCACTATAGGGTCAGCGTTTACAAAAACCTTCCTTTTCATCCATCAACACTGAAACAATGCGCCTTCATTTTCAGAAGTCTAAGGCTCTAGAGAGCATTTGTAAAAGTATTCATTTTCTAGGGTTAAAACAATTAATGTAGTAAGAACGAATTATGAACGTGTAGACAAATGTCTGTGTTTTTAAATGAAAATTAAGTAGTGTAGTTGAAGCCTAAGTCCTTCTAGGGAAGCATGGTATTTAAGTGATTAGCTCTGCTGTTGCACAGCTCCAGGTATTTAAGTCCAGGTTCTCCTCTTGATCCTTCTCTACAGTATGTGGTTTCATCTTCCTCCTGAAGGAATTAAACTGATGTCTTTAAACTGGCCCTTTGTGCCTTGCGATGGGCTAATGAATCCCACCCAGGGTTGGTGTCATTATAAATATGCACAATATATTTAACATAACAAGGGAAAAAGTGTATACAAAATTTTAAAATTACAAAAGCATATTAAAAAACACTGTCTATAAATTACCAAAATTACTGCTAAATTCCTATTAAAAGTAAAACAAGCCCTGCTGGGTATGTCTTTAGCGACTTAATACATGTAGACACACAGAAACAACTTGTTTAATTAAGATAAGAATTAATTGCCTCTAGCTGAGAATAGAGTTAGGAAAGCCACATTTTAAGAACTCTTGGGAATATCTCTGTTTTATTCTCTGTTTTCTTCTGACTCTCTGTGTCTGGTTGGCCCTGATGACCTGGTGATGATGAGGAAGAAGTATGTTTATGTTGTGTATGTTGTTTTACACTTATTATAGAATGCAGTTTAGAAATTGGGGAGAATGGGGTTTTATTATTTAATTAATTGCTGGAAACAGTTTCAATTAAACCAATAATTAATGAGACTTTTTGACTTTATTTTCTCTGTGGACTGTTTGACTAACTAAGCCACACTAATTTCAAGATACAGAAGTTGCTGTTTAACTCAAGAATTATAGAAATAAGATAATTGCTTATGTGTACACCTGAAGGTTTGGATGCAAGACAGCCAACTGAAAACAAAAATATGATGTGGTTTTGCCTCAAAGGTTTGTCCAGAAGAGCACAGATTTAGTTTTTAGTTGATTTCATAATTTGTTCATGGAAATGTTTTTGGTTCGTAATTTTTACTTGAAGTTACAGACAAATTAACATACTATTTTTGTTTGCTCTCAAACACTTCCTTGATTAATAAAGTAATATACTGCACAAAAAAAGAGTATCTTATCTTTTATAATTTGATTTCTCAAATCTTGTTGGGTATCACTGATTCTTCTTTGATATTAAAGTTCACAAAGTGACAGTTATTGGTACCACAGCTTTCAACATGATGTCTGACATGTTGTGGACACCAACCTAATTGATTTTTTTTTTTTTGTAAAGATGGATCTGCATGTTGGAATACAAACATTTTATCTTGAACCAAAGCTATTGGCAGTTGGCATAAATTAATTGTGCTTGGTGGTATGATCTGTCTGTCTTTACTTTGGCTTGTGGGCTTCTTGCCTTCTGTCGGTTTACCGACAAAAGCGCGATAGACATATGCTCCCCGACAAAACCGTGACCGACAAATGAGTGCCGACAAACCGGCTAACTGGTTTTCGACAAATGCGCGCCAACAAAATCGCCACGACAAAATCGCGAGAGAGGCCAAGAGAGTGGGACGCCCTTGCTGCAATTCTTCCTACATATGCACGGCGTGATCTTAAGGACTATCTGCGTGCCGTGCTGATGGCATGCTACGTCTCATAATATTGACTTCTAAAATAAACATTATTATATATGCTTTAAACTAGTAATTCATATTTAATGAAACTTTCGCGATTTTGTTGGGGCGATTTTGTCGGCGCGATTTTAACGGCGTGTTTTAATCGGCGCTATTTTGTTAGTGCACATATGTCTATCGCGCAAATGACGGGTCACACTTCTGTCACGTATCTTTTTCAGTAAGGATAGATTTTAGAGAACCCTGGCAGAGCTCGGTAGTGGGTTAATTTTTAGCTCATAATTCCAATCAGATAAGATTATTATGGAGTAAAGGTAGCCAAAAGGAAGTGAGGACAAATGCACAAATATAAAATGACACACATTGCAGGTTCCTAGAACCGATCAATACAATTCATTACAATTTATTTTTGTATAGCCCAAAATCAAACAAAGGGCTTTAACAGGCCCTGTCTCTTGACAGCCCCCCAGCCTTGACTCTCCACGAAGACAAGGAAAAACTCCCAACAAAACCCTTGTAGGGAAAAAATGGAAGAAACCTTGGGAAAGGCAATTCAAAGAGAGACCCCTTTCCAGGTAGGTTGGGTGTGCAGTGGGTGTCAGAAAGAAGGGGGTCAATACAATACAATATACAGAACAGAACACAAGTAATCCTCAATACAGTATAAAAATAAAAATATTACAAGTACAGAGCAGAATTTAACTGTAGATGATATCACATAATATAATTTGGATTTGTTTAAGAGTCCTGGAGACCTCAGCCATCAAACTTCCTCCCCCAATTGGCCATTTCACAGCTGAAACAGTGCTGGGCCAGTCAATCCAATGAAAGGACCTATCTACCAGACGATTCCTGCGATCCTCCATCAGGGATTAATTTACCTTAGGCAGGCAAAACAACTTGGCGGATGGGCTGTGGCACCAAGTGCCACATTTGAGTACCGAGAAGAGAAACAGAATAGGTGAGGGTTAGTAACAAATTATAACTATTATAGCTATCATAGTTCAAAGCTCATCTTTTTGTCCTTAAATGCCTGAACATGCCCATTAGAGTGGGCATGGTGGTCAGTTGATGTTCATAAAACCAGCCAACTTTTCCTTACACAAAGAGAAGCAGGTTCCACACATTTGGCATAATGGACTCTAACTACTTGTTGAGCATAAAAGTCTTTAAATAAAATGCTGCCCAAAGAAATAGAAATCCCCATATTCATTTCAGCTGTTGATAAAGAGCTAATGTTCATGAGATGAATACGTGATCATCTCAATAGATACAATCATTGAAAAAAGAAATAGAAACAAATAGTTTGAGGGTTGTGTACAAATTATTTCATCCTCTAAACTTGTGTCTTAAAGACACAAAAAATGGATTATGTATTAAGATTGGTTTTGAAGGGGAATATGTGAAAAAATAGAGGTCTTAGAGTGCAATCAGGCCTTGTTTAACACGTTCTGAAATACCAATTTCCATTTACTTTCCTGTACATAAAAACTTTGACATCTGAGAAGGATTTTTAATGGAAGAAGACCGCAAGACAGGAGAGTGGGGAATGAGCCAGTGTGGTTATGGAGCAGATGTGGAGGTGGCAATCTGGTAGATTTGTTAAATTATGTTAGGAAAGCCAAAGTAAACAAGGACCCCAGACCAATATGGCTTCTGAAAGAAGACACACTGAATTGGTAATTCCAAGATATTCAAGTATATGTTATACAGTATATCCATATTAACCAATGTATCAACCCAATGTATCTGAACCAAAGTATGTATTTATAAACCATCCATCTATGCAGTTACTTTGTTTATTTGTTTCACGGGGATAGATTTTTACAGATGCCCAGCAGATATAACTAACAACAACAACCTCCTAATTTAGAATTTGAGCGTGGATGTGAGTGTGCACATGAATGGGCTCTGAGATGGACTAGTGACCGATCAAACACTGACCACTATTTGTGCCTATTGTTGCGCGGATAGGTTCTGTCCCCCTGTGGCCCTGAATTGCATTAAGCAGATATGAGACTGTTATGTTGTAATCCATCCATCAATCCATTTTCTAAATAGGCTCATCTGAAACAGGTTCACAGGGAAGTGAAGAGCCTATTCCAGCAAGCACTGAGGTAAGGCAGGAAACAGCCCTTGCATAGTGGGCCAGCCCATTGCAGTTTGAACACACACACCTACTGAAGGTCAATTTAATAGGGCTAATCCATATAACGTGCATGTCTTTGAATTGTGAGAGGAAAACGAAGCAACTGGAGAACACCAATGTGGACAAAGGCAGAACATTTAAACTCCATTCAGGGAGCATCTGAGATTTGAACCCCCATTTCCTTGATGCAAGACAGTAGCGCTACCACTGCACCACACCACCATGCTGCCCCATTTTGTTATAATAAAGTAAGAAGAAATCAAAATTTTGTAGTGAGGCAGATCTGGTAACCACTACATGTTCAATATACACTCAGGGTTCAGAAAAGGAAGTGCTTATTTTTTGTTTACTGGTGATTAATAGTGTGGTTTACGTGTTGGGAGGCAGTCCCTTTAAGGGACTTTCTGAAGCAGCCACATTGAACGTTATTAAGTACATATTCTAGATAGCTTGCTAAAAAAAAAGTTCCCGATGAGATAATAAAATTAATAGTCATCTGTGTTACACTAAATTAATCTTAAAGCCTTTGTCTGTATTAAATGCAGACTCAACAAAGAGGCCTAAGCTGCAGCTAAGCACAGCAAATATTCCATCTTGAATCCTACACTTATACTTTGTTCATTTGCCATTTATAACATTCCTGCAGAAATATTTCCAAATGTTTTTACTGTCCTTTAAACCGCATTATTAATTTTTTATTAAGTCTAAGAAATGAACTTTCATTGGAAAAAAAGTCAATATTTGAATGCATAATCTGTGGTTTTCTAAGGTATTATATCCCCTTTTAAAGAAAATAAGTAACCTTTCAGACATTCCCTGGTTTGGAGGCACAAGAGTCAGCAATAAGAGTTCATTGCTGAAAAAAACACTTCCATGTCTGATTTTATTCTACCGGAGTTTATCCCCAGCACTCCACAAAAAAAATGCATTTTTTCATAAATTATTTCATTATTTCACAATGATATTACCTATTTGTATTCAGGATAACATACCATAAAATGACAAGACCTAAACAGATGTTTTAGGCAGAAACGTTTATTTCTTCATGTGTAGAGAAGTCATTTTGGTGATTATGCCAGCAGCAGTGGGCATAAAGTAAGAAGGAAATATGGTGGATGAACACCCAAGCTGAAAAGAGTGCCCTGCATGCAAGCCAGTAACAGAAACCTATAAATATGTAATCAGTTTATTTTTATCAATTTATTTACCATAGATAAAATTTTGAAAATGAGTGTCCTGGTGGCTACTGTTCAGACCTCACATTTTTAGGGGCTTAGGTTTAACTCTATCCTTGTAACAGTTTGTGTGTTTGTGTGAATTGTTTGCAATATGTGAATATGTCCAATGAAACACTGGGGCACCTCCTGGGATGATTTTTTTTCACAGGACCTCTGTGCAAACAGACTTACTTTCATGTGTGCAAGTGGTATGTGAACTTCTGCCTTATGTGAAAACATACAACAATTTATCACATATGTAGTAGTAAGGCATTCGCAATAAAGAGACAGAACATTGTTA
This sequence comes from Polypterus bichir lapradei, assembly GCA_026402145.1. Classification (NCBI taxonomy): domain Eukaryota; kingdom Metazoa; phylum Chordata; class Cladistia; order Polypteriformes; family Polypteridae; genus Polypterus; species Polypterus bichir. Next base: position 55,442,534 of record JANRMT010062807.1, on the reverse strand, counting down.
GAATCTTACTCGCATTTTGCTAATTGTATTAATGATGTGAGGTGTTGTAGTAGCGCTAAGGAAGCGTATTAGGGACACAGAGAAGAAGAAAGAAAATTCGGAAACTGAAAATAAAAAAAATTGCATATGTTGAGAATAAAATCAATATGTCGACTTTATTCTTGACATTTCCACTTAACACTAGAATTACCAGAGCCTACGAAAAAACTCATAGATCTGTCCCACCTTAAATCGCTTTGCACCTCTCCATCAGCGTCTTTTGTCCTTTAAATGTGTTGATAAGCAGCAAGCAGTCTGTTATCACATGCCCCACCCCGCACAGTTTTCTCAGCTCAAGTCTGTTTACCTGTGTGTCAGTTGCTTGGAGTTGTATAGAGTGAGAAGTCAAGCAAAATCATACCTTTTATAAATACTATATCGTTATTTGGAACACATGCATTTCATGTGTGTTCCGTGTCTACAACAATCTATGTACAGTATACACATCGTTAAAACATAAACTTTTTGATGTTTCAGTAATAATTGACAAAATTTAGACATGAAGTGTATAATGTGTTAAGCCTGATTTCCAAATATCAAAGAAACACTTTCACAAAAGGTACAAATATAACAGAGCAAGTGCGCTTCTATTCAAGAATATAACTGCAGAAAAAGAACCCGCATTAGAGTGCGACATTGACACACATTTACTATGACCGCTTCGGTGGTGCAACGGTGTTGACTGGTAATCAAAACTTCACGGGTTCAATCATGTCAACTTTTTTCTCAACATACACTTTTTTTTTCTTCACTGAGTATGTATTATTTTTCTCCATGGCCCTAATACGCTTCCGTATAATGCAAATTAGAACATTTGATAAATTTACATGAGAACAGGCCATTCAGCCCAACTAAGCTCGCCAGTCTTAGCCACATAATTCTTTTAAAACAATATCAATTCGAATTTTGAGGGTCTTTAAAGTCCTACTGTCTACCACACTTCTTGGTAACTTATTCCATGTGTCAATTGGTCCTCTGTATAAAGATAAACATCCTAATGTTTGTTTGAAATTTACCCTTTCAAACTGTGTTCTGGTGTTGCAGTTGAGCTCATTTTAAAGTAATAGTCTTTATTCACTATACTAATTTCATTTTTAATTTTAAACACTTCAGACATACCTCCTCTTAATCTCTTTTTGCTTAAACTGAAAAGGCTCATCTCCTTTAATCTTTCCTCATATCTCATCCCCTGAAGTCCTGAAATCAGTTAATTTTCTCTTCTCTGGATGTTTTGCAGTGCTTTTTGTTTCCTGGAGACCAAAACTTCACACAGTACTCCATCCAGATGAGGGCTCACCAGTGTGTTATAAAGCTTGAGCATGACCTCCTTGGACTTGTACTCCACACACTGTGCTATATAACTTAAATTTCTGTTTGCCTTCTTAATTGCTTCTGAACACTGTCTGGAAGTTCAAGCCCACTACGACTCCTAAATCCCACTCGTAAGGTGTACATTCCATTTTCAGACCTTCCATTGTGTATTCAAATCTAATATTCTTCTTCCAACATGTAATACTTTAAATTCACTTACATTGAGTTTCATCTGACACAAATCTGCTCAAACCTGTATGCTGCACAAGTCCCTCTACAATGATTTACTAGATTTAAGATTATCTGGTAATCCACCTATCTTGGTGTCATCTGCAAACTTACCCAGCTTGTTACTTATATTCCTATCCAAATCATTTATATTTATTAAAAACAGAATTAGCCCTACCACTATCCCCTGTATAACGCCACTCTTAACATCAGCCAGTTCTGATAAGATTCCTCGCATCACCACCCTCTGCTTCCTGTGTCTGAGCCAATTCTGCACACATTTACACACAACATCCTGAACTCATACTTCTTTTAGTTTGATACTTTACTTCTCATATGGCACCTTACTGTATTGTTTTTGAAAGTCCAGATAAAAAATATCATATGCTCCACTCTGATCATATCCTTTTGTTGCTTCCTCACAGAATTCCAGCACATTAGTAAAATATGATCCCCCCCTCTGAACCCATGCTGACTGGTCAGTAAAACTTCTGTGCTTACCAAGTTCTTAATAATTCTTTCCATTAACTTACCTGTGCAGGTTAAGCTTACTGACCTATAGCTACTTGGATGTGCCTGATCACCCTTTATAAATAACAGGATAATATTTGCCATTTTCCAGTCCTTCAGAATTGCACAGTGACTTCCTAACAATATGGTGATTTCCAAATCCTCAGTACCTCCAGAGTAGTTCCTTTAACCGCTGGGAGGTTATGACTTCCTCATGTTTGAAGACTAAGGAAAACTGCAAGTTTAGAGCATTCATTATTTGACTGACTGTGTATTTTAATTTGCTTTTACTATTCTTCATACACAGCTGTATAGTATAATTTGTAAACATGCTTGTTGTAAGGCATTATATATACAAATATACTGTATATATATATTTGTTTGATTTTATTTGGTGTGATTTCAGCCTTTTAAAACTACTCTCCATGTCTGTGCATGTGTTTCTCCAGTTTTCTTCAAACTACGAATGCTGAGCATGACTGGTTAAGCCCTGGATTAACCATTAACAGTATAATCCCTGAAGCCTACGAAAAAACTCGTAATGCCAGGCCACCTTAAATTCCCTCACACCTTTCCATTAGTGTCTTTTGTTTTGTAAATGTGTCGATCAGCACAATCAGCAACAGCCTGCTATCCCATCCCCCCAATGCACAGCTCAACTCCTGCAAAAGGTTCTCCCAGGTCAGGTGTGTTTTTCTGGGAGCGAGGTGCCTGGAGTTGTATAGGGTAAATAATATATCATTATTTGGAACACATGCATTTAATGGGTAATACGTGTCTACAGCCATCTATGTAAATGTAGGATGACAGGAAATGCAAGAAATGTTGAAAACATACTTATAACAGAAACCTTTTTCATGTTATAGTACTAATGATAAAACTTTTGACATGAAGTGTATAATGTGTGGAGACTGAAGTCTAAATATTAAATAAACGCTTTCACAAAAGGTACACATTTAACAAAACAAGTGTGCTTTTATTCAAGAATATAACCGAATAAAAAGAAACTGGGTTAGGGTACGACACTGACACGACCGCTTGGGTGGTGCAGTGGTAAGAACTGCTGACTCATAATCAAGAGCACGCACATTCAATTACGGTCGTTTCCCAGAATTACTGTTTTGAGTAGTGAGCTTCTCTTATTGTTACTATTATACAATAAAATTTCATCTGAGTCTATAAAAGCTGCAACCTGCATGGATTTTTCTACTTATTTTTACCGTTACAACTTTTCTCTAAAGATACTTCCTCAGGACTGCACCATCAGAGATGGAGCAAGAATCAGGAAAATGAGCTCCAATATCAGGTAGTGACATATGGCTTCGAAAATTTGAATATGTTGTTTTGATTCCTGGCCACCTGCAGTGTGCACGGCTAACTGCGTTGTGCAATATTTTTAAAATGAAGATATGTCTCACAATTGGGGAAATGCTGGCTCTGAACTGACTCCACCATTTCAGTGATTCTGGATAAGTGTGTAAATGTGATTTGTGATAGTTCTGGGCAGGCATATTGTGTTGTAAAGAGCAGGGCTGTGGCACTTACTTTGGATTAATAAGGTACAGTATGTAATGCACAGATATATACTGTATATTAAATAAAATAAAAAGGAAATGCACAGTAAGGTGAAAAGAAAAACAATTATTTATATATCCAGTTTGATTCTAACTCTAAAAATGTAAATGATAATATAGGTAGATCTTTACATGTAACCAGTATTGAACTTCACAGAGTTTTTAAAAAATATTTAATTGTTAGCATCCCAGTAGTATAAATGATCGTTCTTTACATAATGTCACCTATAATATTTGGCTATTGCTCTGCACTGACTACCCTCTGCATGTATGTCTACATTTTACATTGTTTTGATGGCCGTTATGTGATCCACACTTAGCCTGTCAGTTCAACATGATTTCTTACGTTAGTTAAACCCTCATGTTGCAGGACGGTAGAGGAGGAATCCACAGTGGCTTTCACGCAACTAATGATTAAAAATGCATTGAAGTCTGTTTAGCAAGCACCTTTCTATCAGCTCTTCGAGGCTTTAGCGTCTAAATTCTGACTGCTTGTCAGATGATAAGTGCCTCAACCAGAGGTTGGTTTCCATAATAAGATGATTATTGTAAATACCTTCCCATGAGGATAAATAAATCATTCTATATTCAGTCTATTATGAAGAGACAGTTGAACAGAAATCCACTTAAATTTATCCAGTTAAATTTCTGCCAGATAATCACTGCTTGTAGAGAAGTAATGAAAAATTCTGAGGTGTCTCTTGTCCAGTGTAACACTGGGCACATATTTGATCATATATGTGTTTGCATTACGTCATGTGATACTGTTATTAGTCAGTAATGCAAAATATCTTATTTCATAACCAAGAAACATATAAGCTATTTGCCAATACATGGCCAGTGACTGAAAGTTGCTGATTTTTGAAAGCAAATGGTGGTCGATTTTTAAAATTTGAAAGAAGGTGTGTGTGGGTGGGGGTCAGGTGGGCTGTGTTTGTATTTAAACATTATTAATAAACTCACTCTACAAAAGTGTTAAGAGCCTTTTACAGCTTTCTGAAGAAGACTTTGGGAAATCCCTGAATACAATTAGGCAAAGATGAGAAATGTTATTAAGGAGCTGAGATCATAAAATAGCAGTGACAAATATGAACACACACAGCAATATTGAGATTTAATACAAGTAAAAGTTGAGAGGGAAATTAATTGTTAGAATTCCAGTAATATTCAAGATCCTTCCTCTGAGAATGTCTTTAACATAATAAAGAAATGAGTAACCCCTTGGGTACGATTATTTGATGTGGCCTGACAAGGTTTGGATTCCACAGTGCAACTTTCGGCAGTGAGCCTGCTGTTCAGTTTTTTCCTAGAAATTCTTCCTTTCTCCAAGTCAATTTTTTATAAGAAAAAGGTTTGGATGACATACATCAGAAGGCCCTCTCACATACTGTAAGCATATACATCTGCCAGTTCAGAGCTGCACAATAACCAAAACTGCAATTCTTTGGGAGTGTTGAAAACTTTCTTTCTGTCTAATTTAAATGCAGAAGATGTACTTATAGAGGGCCATTATTGTCAAGTATATGGAGTATAAATATAATGATAAATATGTTATTTATTTTAGGTAATAAAAACACACTGTAAAATATACCAAAAAACAAGAAATTAAAGTCTAACCTTAATTCTGTATTTATTTACAAGTTCTTTCTGTGGTCTTTTTTGAAGATTCAGCGATTCATCTGTGTGCTCAAAGATGAATTAATTTATTATTTAAAGCAATGTTTTGCTCTAAAGAAAATGGAAAGTATACATAAAATGCTTCCGACATCTGAGGTCTGGATACTGTCTAGGAACAAGAGGCAAACAAGAGGTAACTGTACAGTGTAATAAAATAAATTCACTTGGAATACTCTACAAAGAGTTGGGGAATTGCCCCGTATAATGTCTGTCAAATGTGGTGAAGCTTTGAGTAAAAAATGATCAAAAAACCAAAGCATTTGGCAAAGTACAGAGTTGAAATGCGGATTTATATACTAAATGGCTATAGGAAATGAGTTGGCAGGAAATGACACCAATACAAAGAGATGGAAGTGATGTCCTCATGGTGGAGCCGGAAAGTGACGACATCACAGGGGGGCCATTTTCTTCTTTTGCTGTGTTGGAAGAGAGAGAGAGGCGTTAGTACCCAAAATCAACCCTTCATCTCGTGGTATATCACTCACCTTAGGGCTTGTTGGCTGCCTCCTAAGTGCACGTGTGTGACAACAGTATATTTTAATTTTGCTCAATTATATTGCAATTTGTTTTAATTTTATAAGAGATAAAAACATTAATCTGATAACCCTATTGATTTTTGTTTATACTTAAATTTCAATTTAATTTTAATTTACAAAAAAAATGTACATGCATACTAAATAATACATAAATATGTTAACACATAAAATGATATGAAGAGTTAATAATATATGAAGAGTTTTTTTGCAAAAGACTTTATATACATTTAAGTCAAAGACCTTTTTTAATCTGACCAAATTCAATGCGGGAATATTAGCAATATGAAGTTTTACAGATATACAACATCTATATTGAAACACTTCTTCGCAAAAATAAACCTAAGAAATGTCACTTTTCAGAAAAAAGCCTATGAAAACATATAGAAAACATATAAGCCTATGAAAACATATAGATTGCACCTGTTACACCAAAGTGAAAAGAAAATAGAAAAAGACCAATTAAAATGTATAAACAATCAGGTAAAGATTGTGCCATGAAAGGGTCCAAATATGGATTGTTATAGTATTTCACATTAGATATGGTTAAAAGTATTATTCTAAAGAATTTTAAAATAATTAAAAATGGTACAGAAATCTGTTAAAAACTACTTTAGCAGTAGCTCAGCGAAAGTAAAAAATGTCATGTAGTGAAGGAATAAAAATAGCAGTGACAGACACAAGAGCAGAAAGACAAACACAATTTTTATATAGCAATTTTGACAAAGGTCTAGGTCAAGTCACTGCACAGAACAAATGTAAAAACAAAATGATGTGGTAGGTGAAGGAATAAAAATCAATAAAGAAGTAGAAAATCAAGAATAATTGGACATCAATCTGTGAATTCAGCCTGGCAGGAAATAGCAGTGTCATAAAGGAGAAGTACACTGTTTTTTAATCTTTAATAATAATGATAATAATAACTTATATAAAAGATAATGAAGGTCTTCATTTAGTACAGGAGTGGAAAACTCACTCCTGAAAAATCACAGTGGCAAAGTTGTTTTTTGTTTCCAATATGGCCATTAGAACCTAAATTATTCCTATAGCTTAAGTGGCTTTTTTGACTAATATCTAAAATTAGTAGATAATTATCATGATGTTGAGATCAATGTTCTCTATTTACTCTCCTCACATTTTGTCAAACCATTTTTCTAATACATTCTTGTAAGTTACCAAAATTTCTGATGAGCAGACATAAATATGTATAGTAAAGTATTCATTAATCATTTGGGATATGTCCTGCCAACTACACCAAATGTTGAGGTTTACTAATAATGGGGTGCAAATGTTTTAGCCCGTTTATGACTTAATGAAACAATCTAGGTGAAAAGTGGTTCACAGTAAAATTAATTTTCTTTTGGCAAAGAAAAGATTAAATGTATAACACAGCAAGCTCACTTTGATGGTTAACACATAATGGATTAATAACCAATCACTAAACAGACCTAACCCTAAGCATCTGCAATTCCTAAGTGTTATGAATTGATTTCTGTTTATTACTTTTTACTGTCCTTTCGAGACCAATTTCAGTGATCTGAGTCTCATTTTGTTTTGTTTTGGTTTTTTTTCATAGATTATGAAATGTTTATCTGTGAATTCTCTGTTTACTCTAAGTTTTTACTATTTGGATGTGTTTCTGCTGCCATTTTGTTTTTCATGGTTGTCACCATTTTGGGACTCCTGTCATTAGGGCTGGTGACTGTGTTACAATGCAATGGTTTAAATAAATGATTGGCCAAAAATTAACTTCCTCAACTGAGCTATGGAAGACAAACCTATTTCATACTACTCACATTGATCTTTAATTGATTTGAAATGTTCTGCTGGCTTTAAATTTTAGTCCTATTTTGATTTTTGTGTGTCTTTTTGAGTTTGACAAACATTTTTCCAGTTTTGACCTTTTCTTTCCTGGCTGCCTCGCAAATCCTCTTGCACTAAGTGTCAGGACATCACTGGGGCTAAGTGTGTGCTTTTTGTTTTATTTCGCTTTTAATGATTACTGTGTGTTTCTTGTTTTTGCAAATTGTGACTTGTCGCTATATGGGTTTTTTTACTTTTGTGAAATATATTTATGATCATCTTTTTGTTCTTAATTATATCTTATTTGTGTTTATTTTATGATAGTTCTTTTAGTATCTGCCTTGTCTTTTAATTGTGGAGCCCAGGGTGGTTGGCCCCCCAAAAGTCTTGCTGTACACTGCTGTTAGGATGGCACCTTGGGCCCAGTTATATAACAAGGCTTTATTTTCTAATTGCTAGGGCATTGCCTTTGTTGTTCTGTCTGACTAATGAGCATATTTATGGATACATATTATTGTTAGCCTGTCATGTCTCTGAAGTTTTCTCCTTTCATTTACTGGTAACATTTTACATTAACTGTCCATAATTTCACTGTAACTACTATGTAATGACCCGTATAAGTACAGTGTAACTATGAGTTATTACTCTGTACTTACTGTAATACAAAATAATGCTATAGTTAATTACTCAGTTGTCATTGTTATTCCACAATGTATATAATTATAATGTAACAATTTATCACTGATCCAAAAACAAGTGTACTTACATAGTTACATTGTATCTGTACTTTCAAAATGTAATAAAAACATCAAGATATGTAACTACAACTATGTAACAGATGTTCCATGGTCTTGGCAATTTTAATGGAGAATTGCAATGATAACTGCATAAGTTTTCGATGATATTTCAAGATCTGTTTTAAATAGTGTTCCTTTTGACTGAATTGGGGTCAATATACTAGAACCCTTAGAACCCTCAGCCCAAGGACATAAATATATTCTAGTCTTCATGGATTATGCAACCTGATAAACAGAGGCCTTTCCCGTGTGCTCGGCTACTTCTAAAGCAGTCGCACAGGAACTGGTAGGCAGCATCCCTAGAGAAGTCCTAATGGACCAAGGGATGCCTTTTACCTCGGAAACGTTCAAGGAGACGGCCAAGTTACTGAAGATAAAACACTTAAGAACCGCGGTGTATCATCCTCAAACCAACAGTTTAGTAGAGAGGTTCAATCAGACTCTCAAGCAGATGCTTCGTAAGGTGGTCAGCTAGGATGGGAGGAATTGGGATCAACTCCTCCCCCTTGTTCTCTTTGCATATTGGGAAGTCCCCCAAGCTATGGGCTTCTCACCTTTTGAATTCTTATACAGACGACAGCCCCAAGGTATATTGGATATTTTAAAGGAAGGCTGGGAAGGAGAGGCTCTTCCCTCGACAAATATACTAGAATATATTGCACACTTACGCGATAGATTTGAAAAAGTTAGACAGATTCTAAAAAGTCATATGGAGGAGTCGCAAGCAGCACAGGCCTGCCTGTATGACCATAGTACGACTCTCCGGGAGTTCCGTCCGGGGGATTGAGTCATGGTATTGGTTCCCACCTCTCACTCCAAATTACTCGCCCACTGGAAAGGCCCTTACGAAATTAAGGAGAGGAAAGGACTGGTGGATTATTTGGTGAAACAACCTAATTGTCGGCCAAGCGAGTATCATGTATATCAAGTGAACTTACTGAAACCGTGGAAGGAGAGGGATCCTGATCCCTCCTCCGGTCAGCCCCGCTCACTCTTTGCTCGAACAGATCCCCTTCATTTCGGCAAAAAATTATCTTCCAGACAAAGGCAGGAGCTGGAATCAGCTATCCACTCCATCCCAGAGGTGGTGAGTGAAAAAACCTTGTCGGACATCTCTGGTTGCGCATGACATAGTGACTGAGCCAGGGTAATCGTCTGAGAGTGTCCCTATAGACTTCCGGAGGCAAAGAAAACTGAGGTGGAACTGGATATCAAGTGAATGCTGGAACTAGGAGTGATTGAGGAAAGTTTTAGTCCCTAGTCCAGCCCCATCGTCCTCATCGCTAAGCCCAATGGCAGTTGGAGGTTTTGCAATGACTTCTGTCGGCTTAACCAGGTTTCCCAGTATGATGCTTATCCCATGCCACGCGTGGACGACCTCTTCGAGAGGCTGGGACCAGCTAGATTCCTGACCACACTTTACATGGCGAAAGGGTACTGGCTGGTTCCTTTAACGGAATCCGCAAAGACCAAGTCCGCGTTATGCACCCCTAGCGGGCACTGGCAGTATCGTGTCCTTCCATTCGAGTTACACGGGGTGCCTGCAACTTTCCAGAGTCTGGTGGACAAAGTGCTCTGACCTCATAATGCATATAGTGCTGCCTACCTAGATGATGTCATCATCTATTCCAGCATGGAAGACACACGTACAGCAGGTCACAGCGGTATTGTGGGCACTAGGAGAGGCCGGGCTTCGGATCAATCCCAAGAAATGTTTCTTTGGACTGAGAGAAGCTAAATATTTGGGCTACCTGGTGGGCCGGGGTACTGTAAAGCCACAGTGTTCAAAATTAAATGCCATTCTGACATGGCCCCATCTGTAAAACAAGCGGACACCAATCATTTCTTGGTTTGGCTGGGTACTACCGCCAGTTTGTACTCCGGTACTCTGAGACAGCTGCTCCCTTGACCGACTTAATGAAGAAAAGAGCTCCCAACCAAGTGGTATGGTCTGACAAGATGGAAGCTGCATTCGGTGACTTGAAACAGACTCTGACTTCAGCACCTATATTAATAGCCCCTAACTTTTCTTTTCCATTTGTCCTCCCTGTCATGTACCTGAGCCGGAAACTGTTAGACCAGGAGACCAGGTACGCAGCGGTGGAGAAGGAAGCCTTGGCGATTACGTGGGCGATTATGCAGTTGCGGTACTACCTCTTGGACCGGGAGTTCACTCTGGTGACGGACCTTAACAAGGAATCGAATCCGCAGGTCACTAAGTGGTTTCTTGACCTGCAAAAATACAAGTTCTCCCTTGTTCATTGGCAGGGGTCTCTTCATGCCAACGCTGACACCCTCTCTTTGGCTCACGACTTCTCAGTGCAGGCTGCCCGACACAACGGGTCTGGGCTGAAGGGGGAGTCTTGTCACACACGTGCGAATTGGAGGCAGCTGAAGGGCTTAAAGACTAATGGTAGCACATCTGCCAAAGGGGCGGCAGGGTGCACTAAGTCTCTTTTTAAATCACCTGCAGACCTTTCCCGGGAAATCCCACCAGGAACTGCTGCCTCACTTCCGGTCCCAGGCCCAAGGACGACATCACTTCCAGTCCCAGCCCCGAGGATGACATCACTTCTGGTCCCGACCCTGAGGACGACATTACTTTCTCTGGACTTCCTATAAAGCCTCACTCCCTTCCTCTGGAATTCAGTTCTTGTTTAGCCTTGTAAATTACTTTTGCTTACATTTCTCTAACATTTCAGCCAGGAACAGATTATACGGATGGCTGCCCCAAACCTTTCCCATGTCTGAAGTGTCATGCTTTCACAATAAATATATATATATATATATATATATATATATATAAACACACACACACACACACACACAGGAAATTGTCTTTCCAGGAAATCAAGCATATTCCTCTTATTGACATTTTCAATGACTCCAATAATTCTGTTATCTCGCCTACCTTTATCCTCTTGCTCAGAGAGTTTCTCCTGGAGAGTTTGGGTTTCCCCACCCCTGGAGCAAAACTTGATGTCATGCAACTCCATTTGAGTGCGAACCTGCTTAAAAATGGACAAGAGTTCTGTTTCTGTTTCCTGAGAGACTGAGCAAGGAGTCTGAGTTTCTGGGGTTTGCGAGTATCTTGGATGAAAACCAAGATCCAGGCTGTTTAATGACATTTTGGGCACAGCCATCAGCAGTGTTTCTGTCTGTGGAGAGAATGCTGACCTCATTGAGAGGTTTAATTATCTTAGCAGCGACATTCATGTCTCTGGTAACTCTTTCTATGAAGTTAGTAGATGGATTGGGAGAGCATGACGGATCACAAGGTTGCTGGAAAGGGGTGTGTAGCGCTCCTGATATCTTTGCAAAATGATGAAGGTCCAAGTCTTTACACTCCTGGTGCTGCTGGCTTTTCTATATAATTGTGAGACATGGATGCTTTTCAGTATGCTGAGATGAAGACTAGACTCCTTCAGTGCTGTGTCTTTTCGAAGAATCCTTGGGTACTGTTGATTTGACTTTGTGTCGAATGAGTGGTTGATCACGGAGTCCCGAATAATGCACATTACCTGCATTGTGAGGGAATGTCACTTATGGCTCTATGGTCATGTGAACTGGCCCACTAGATCCTCATCATTAAAGACCCGAGTGCCTGGACCATGCCAAGGTGACGGCCATGTAGTACCTAACAGATAGACGATCATTTCTGGGGGGTGGGACTGAACCACGTGTCTGTCTGGGAGACTGCCAACTGGGACCACGAGCTGTTTCATAGTGTGGTGGATGCGGCAAAGTGCTGTATCAGTATATACTCCCCAACTTGACCTGTTTAGTGCTGCTGCCTCATAGCTCCAGAGTCCTCGGTTTGAATACTATTATGGACACTGTATGCGTGAAGATTGGAATGATGAACTGGTGCCCCACCTAGGGTTGGTTCCCACCTTGCACTCAGTGCTGTCGGTTCCTGGTGACATATAATTGCATAAGTTTTCAAGTGTGAATTGCATTATGCATCAACTCCATTTTAGATTTAAGTATGGAACTGTAGACACAAGGATTATGTTTAGATCATGAGGCACTGAGGCAGGAAATGAAACAAGTATTGTCACTATGTCTTGAGAGAAGCCAGGGCATTATGGCTTTACAAATAAAAGAATGTGGTAGTATTTTTTACTTACAACAAGATTATTGTAAGCAACACAGGGGTTATAAACAGTATTATTATTCTGTTTAAAACATTTGACCTATAGTAAATCATTTAAGAAGTCATATTTCTGTTAGGAGTACATTTAAGCAGTGCCTTCAGTTCATAGGTAACATGCCGTGATGTCACCTTGAGCTGAGCTGTAAACAGAAATACGAGCTGCTGCCCCTTCTGCTGTGAATTTAGCAGAGGAGAAATATGATAACAAGCCAAAGTTTGCCTGTTGCTAGCTAATAAAACACAAGGCATTAGAAAAGTGTTGACTACTTGCTGATTCTTGCACAAGACTAATGATAACAAATTAATTCTGTGGGTTGGAGTGAGCAAAAGATTAAAACATTTTGTGCCCTTGAAAATTAATAAGCAATTGCCATTTTTAATCACCACATTCAGTTGTTAGGATATAGCCAGCATCTCAACCATCTTAAGTGAATTTTCTTGTTTTATGATGTTTGGCTTTCTTTTGAATGTTATCCAGTTATAAGGTATGTTTTTGATATTTCTATATATTTTTTTTTTATATGTGTTATGTTCTGGATGAGGGTTAAGGTTCTTCTAGTAATTGTTGTGGAATTAGGATCAATTTTGTAAGTATTGTTTGAATATTCTGCTTATTTTCTGTTTTTTTTTTTTTTTCATGTTTTACCGGTTTTGTCCTTCTTTTTGGCCATTTAATAAATTCTTGAAACATAAAGTAACATATTCTTGTTTTTTCTCAGTAGACCAAAAGCTACACAGCTACACACTCTTCTAAATGGCATTTGTTGAGTATTTTTGAGGTTTCTGAGCCCAATTTTCAGCCCGTGCAGGCTGGAAAAATAGATTTTTCAGTTAGGGGCTATACTGCCTGGGGTGAGGCTTGCTGCTGCTTGCAACAACAAATTAACAACTTCATAACAAGGAATGAAACTTGCATACATCATTATACACAATACCCATCACAATACCAATGTTCCAACAACAATCTCAAGAAATAACATTGGCATACATCGTTATAACACAGAGTCTAACCAACAATTGAAATAATGACAACTTAGGGATTCTCAAGCAACAAGAAATCCAAAGTCTAATTCAGTGCCAACAACATCACAAATGCATTGTTTTTGATGTTGAGTGTGTAGTCCTTATCGATTAAATGCTACAAAAGCATTACATAACCCGTCAAACGTACACTGAGTTTCTTTTTGCTTGATTTAGTAATTAAGGGAAAATTAGTAAGTAAAAATGGTAAACCTGTTTACCATTCCAATTCTGCTTCAAAACAAAACCCCTGCTCAGACTTGTTTAGATCCTGAGCCTAAGGTGACAACCAGGTTATCCTTCTCCTTTTCTTAGGCATAGTGGTGTGAGATCTGGGGGCAGTGGCATTCTGTCCATGGCAACACCACAAGGTGTCAATGTTTCAATCAAAACTGGTGGAGAAATGAAATCCAATGTTTATGGTGTCACACGCAAACCCGTCCACCACGATAAGGTGACGGTTCAAGGAGGGGATAAAACAACATTGATTGTGTTTAACAGTAAACTGTGTGGTTTTGATTCTCGTGTACCCCTCATACTCTACACATTATCTCTGTACAGTGCCATTTACTATCTCATGTCATAAAATGAGAGACATACCTTTACTTTAAACAGAAAGGAATGATGGCGTGATATTTTTTGTATTTTTTAACTATATCATTTACTACATGTAATTACTTAATATATAATCATTATACTATATTTTATGCAATAAACTATGTATACTGCAAAATATCCGGATGTAGCTAGAGAAACCAAACCTGATCCTCAGACATTATACTTGTTTTTGTTCCTGCAATGGAAGAGACTCTTATTTGGTGAGGCTGATGTGGTATGTGTCATTGTTTTTCGGTTGCTATTAGACAAGATAAATGATCCTCCCTGTCATGAAATGCCTGCTTACTGCAAAACGCAAAAATAATAATAAAAAGCAAATTTGGATGAGAGCATCATAGTGATGGGGAAAGTTGAGAGCCTAATAAGTGATCAGAAGAGCTGGAATTTACAGAAGTAATGAATGACTGCTTTACTTTGGCTGACAAAGTATTAACAAGAGAAGAAGCCTTTGTTGACTTGAAATTGCGACTCTGATTTAAGTATTGTTCTTTGGTTGCCAGGTTTTTAACTGCAGTTCTTGTTTTGTCCATTTTCTGATATTTCTTTTTTCATTCTTGCCTCTCCTTTCAAGGAATAAGATAGAGATAGAGAGATGCTTGAGATGATATAAATGTTTAAAATTGTGAAGGGGATTTTTATAATGGATGACAACATTTAGTTAAAAAAAATTGACAACGTGGAAAAGAATAGATATATAAAGCTGGTTAAGTGTGTTTAAGTGCAAATTAAATATTAGAAAATATCCAACCATATAGTGAGCTGCACATACATAAATCAAGAACCATTACTCATAGTAGTGTATTCTAACTCATTCCACATTGTGCCAGTGTTCCAACAAACACCATTCTTAAAGCCTTCTTATCCCATTTCAGGGTCTATGGTGAGAGTGTGAATGTGGTTGTCCAGGTCATTGACCACAAAGCATAAAAAACAAGGTTGGACGGAGATTCTGGGCATAAACATGCACAATGGGGACAAATATGAGGTGCTAATTACCTAACTTGAATATCTTTAGGGATACTGTAGGAATATCTGAATACCTGAGATACAAAGACTCTAAAAAAACATGCAAACTCAATACAGACAAGGACCAGGTGCAAGATTCAAAATCAGGGCTCTGGACCTGAGAAGCAGTGGCAATAACCACTGTGCCCTCTCTCTTTTTTTTCTAGTCAAATTTATTACTTCCATTTTTTCATGACATGCTTTTGTTTAAAATAATGACTATTAATTAACAACATAATAAATGTTAAAACCATTAAAGCAAGTGATACCAGCCCTATATTGTAAAATGTTTTCTTTGTGAGACAGATATCAGTTTCGGCGTCATTTTAAAGTTTAAGTTGACAGTTTTCTGTGAATGCTAGGAATGCCCATAGGTGTTTACTCTTCAAGAAAGCAGTGCATTCTGACTTTCATTACTCCATTGCTGTATATAATTTTAAATCTGGTAGCAATTTGCATGCAAATCAAAGAGAGAAACAGCTAGTTAATATATAAAATAATTACATATTGGCTGGGGATTTTCTGCAGATATGTGGTATGTCTGAATCAGATGCTCCTTGAGTAAAGTAAATAATTGAAAAATTCAGTGATGCTTACTTTCATGCTTGTCAAGGGAGAACAGTACATATCAGCTACTCAAAATTGAATTAATTCATTTTGAAAATAGTTATCATGTTGCCTAAATTACAGGAAAATGGAAATGGGGTACAAAATAATGTAAGAAAGAATTCCTTCCATGAAGTACATAAGAAAAATGAGAATATAATACCTTAAGATCCTAGGAACTGCACCATATAGCTTACAGTTAATTCAGTCATTCCTTCATATTACACCTTTAAAGGTAAAAGACCAGCTGAAAGAAGATAATGAAATGGATAGATACTCATTAGTGTTGATATGAATTCTTTTGCCTTGAGCAGAGGTGAGAAATGTAGTTTGGTTCACTTAAATTAAAGTCACACATGTAACCTGTGAACTTGTGGTTACAGGTTCTGCTCATTAACCACTAAGTGACATTGCCAGGCCTGATCAGTCACAGATGGTAGAGTCCTTGATCAGATCCTTCTGAGTTTCAGATTACTTCATTATTTTTCTTTCATTAATGCACCTCTTAAAAGGAGATACCAGCATTAAAACAGCTTTAATCTCAAACACATTTGAACATAATGCTCATTTTAAATAAAACTGTTCATTGAATGGACTACTGCAGTACTTTACAAAGCAAACGATACAAATATTTTAAGCTAGATTTTAACTCAAGTTAATTGTAGGGAAATATTTATGATATTAATATATCACACTGAACAGCAAGGAACTGGAGCCCAATCAAGGGATGGAGTCTGCAATTTAGTCAGGTCAGGACTCCTCAGCCCTGAGTTTGGAAGGAGAGGCAGAAAAACGTGTAATAGATAAACGTGTTATCATTTGTTACTTATTTAGCAAACAGTAGGAATTTCCTTAGAAAAGTGGAAAAGGTGTGTTTTGTTTTCATGCCAGTTCTTAATTCAGAATAAACACCAAGGGCCTCATGTATAGTGGCGTGCATGGAATTCACAATAAAATATGGCATACAGACAAAAGTGGAAATGTGCGCACACACAAAAAAATCCGGATTTATCTGGGTGCATAAATCTGTGCAAACACCAAGTTCCACACACGTTCCCTTTACAAATCCTAATGAATGTGAAATTTAACACACATGCATGCGCCTACAGCCCCACCCCGACTCCTCCCAGAATTTTGCATATTTTAATATGCTAATCAATATAAATATCACCTTCCATTCAGTGTTTGGTAAAAGACAATGGAAAAAGCACTTGGAAAAAAAAATCTCAGTGAATGTGAATTGGAGGCAGATGCAGAGTGAGGACACACTCGAAAGTTCACTACTTAAGCCATACAGAAGAAAAGATATCAAAGTCGCTGTGAAAAGGCAAGTCATAGCTCACTGACAGAGTGTCATACAGAAGCATATTAGGGTACAGAGAAAAGAAAAGAAAAAAGGTTGAAATGTCAACTTTAATCTCGAAATTTCCACTTTAATCTTGTAGTTTATTTTGTTTTTAAAATAGAATGGCTTACACTTTATCCTTAAATCAATGTTTAATTTAGTAGAGTTTCTCAGCTCCCATCGTAACTAAAGCAACATGTTAAATGCTTCGTGTTCTCTGTGTGAATCACTATGTGCTTCTTAAATGGGCTTTCTCTTATGCCGACAGGAGCGTGCAGGCACTGATCTCCACACAGAATACATTATGTTCATGATATTACAGCTTGCTGAACAATTTAAATACTAAGATGTATACTTGATATCATTTTCATGATGAAATGCTTTAAAACATGTATTAAACATGGGGGCACAGCACTCCGTCCAGGGATTATTCCTGCCTCTTGCAAGATGCTTGCTGGGATGTGCGCGACCCTCGATGAAATAATTTATTGCAGCATTGCTGTCTCTTTCAAATGTACCAACCCCCAACGCCTGTCCTTCCTTTTCCTTCTCCGCATAACCAATTGCCACACAGTAAGCATCTGTAATAAATGTCAAACTAGCTGTAAGCTTAGAATGCCAATTCTTCAAAACTTTTAAGGAACATTGAAAAATCTTTGTAATGCATGTTTAATTATTCCATCCATCTATCCATCCAGATTCACGCCAGTCCCAGCAAGCATACAGCGTGAGGCAGTAATAATCCCTGGAAAAGGCGCCAGTTCATTGCTACTACTGCACCACTGTGCCCACACATGTTTAATTATTAACAGTTGTAAAAATAAGAGAAGACACAGCGTAAAGGGTTGGGGTTTCCGGCCCCGTATACTGTAAAGAATAATTTTTCCAACACAGGTCAAAATACAAACATAAATTGCTCATATGCGCGACGCCCTTCAGAGGCGTCGGCGGCCATTTTATAGGGGAGGAGCCGGAAGTGGAGGAATGCTGGGAAGGAAGCGTGAGGGAGGATGCAGGCAGGCTATGATGGCAGAGCGTCTTTTTTCCTGAAAGACAAAGGAGAAAGGTTAGTACCCCGCCACTCCCTGCCGGCGAACGTCTTTCGAAGCGGTTTCAGGTCCGTCCGCGGCCTCCTACTCGCGCATGCGTGACACAGTATACATTATTTAAATGAACTTAAAAATATATTTGTATAATGTAATATACATACTTTAATGCATTTCATCTTAAAAATTAAATCTACTATACATCCTAATATCCTAACAGCACACAGCTCCAAGAGGATAAATAGCTCTTGGAAATTTAAATCGACTTAGAAGACAGTTATCATCATCTGTAAATACATGTTGTCTTCTATTGAATTGAATTCCTTAAACTTATTTTCCTATAAAATGATAAAATAATAATATGATAAAAACAATGAAAAATATACAGTATGAAAGCATAAGTGCTAGTCATGTGACATTCATATTTCAGAACCCTCATAAGATTTTCCTTTTAACTGTTCAAAGTTTGGATGCTGTTTAATGCAGTTGAGCATCTTACTGTATATATCATGGTCACTATGATATTACAATTCCCATGGCACATGCATCATAAGAACAAAACACATGAAATAAGAAATAGGAAATGGAAGCAGCATTAATGGTGTTGTGGTAATGTTACCTAAATAAGATTATACAGTAACAAAGGTAAGGTCAAATGGCCAGGAGGACAGAAAAAGAAAAATCTTCAGTTAGGCTGGAGAAAAAAAAAACAAAGTCTGCAGGGATTCCAAGGCGTTCTACCTAACATAAATGGTCTAAATCAGACATCATGATTTACAGGCTTCACAATAAAGAATCTGATAATGATGGAAATGTGGACAACTGCAACACCCGCCATTCAATCCATAAATGCAGGGGGCAGCATGGTACCTTGATCAGGTGATGGTGGCGCAGATTGCCACCACAGAAGAACCAGAAAAGACAGCAGAGAATGGTACCAGATTAGTATGGAATTGCAGAACCCAGCAGAAAATTATAATACTTCAGTGCCCATATAGACTAATAGGGATAAAACTAAAATGTAGTACAAGAAAGCCATTTTAAAATAATGGGTTTTTAGCAGTGTTTTAAAACGTTCTATAGTGTTAGCCTGGCAAATTTCTATTGGTAACGTATTCCATATTTTAGGTGAATAACAGCAAAAAGTACCACACCATTTCTTTTCAGGTTGGCTCATGGAAGTATAAGCAGGCCTTCATTTGAAGACCTGAGGTTACGACTTGGAGTATAACGGGACAGACATTGTAAAATATAAGGCAGGGTGAGATTATATAAGACTATATAAACCATTATTAGTATTTTAAAGTGAATACTAAATGACACGGGTAACCAATGTAATGATGCTAAAACTAGTGAAATGTGCTTAAGGGCCCATACCGTGAGTGCACCCACTTCTTTGAGCAGCACAAACAACAACAACAACATTTATTTATATAGCACATTTTCATATAAAAAATGTAGCTCAAAGTGCTTTACATGATGAAGAAAGAGAAAAAAAGACAAAATAAGAATTAAAATAAAAGAACACTAATTGACATAGAATAAAAGTAAGGTTTCTGCCAGGGAGGACAGAAAAAACAAAAAAAAACTCCAGACAGCTGGAGAAAAAATAAAATCTGCAGGGGTTCCAGGCCATGAGACCGCCTAAGCCCCGTCTTGGCATTTTATCAAACATAAATGACCTCAAACAGTCCTCATTGTATTCAGGGTTCTCATGGAAGGACTTGATGATGACGGTCATGTGGACTTATGGTCGTTAATTCATCAATGTAGGGACATCACGGTGCTTTGATTAGGTGGTGGTGTCGCAGATCGCCACCACAGAAAACCAGAAAAAGAACAGAAGAGAGAGTAGGGGTTAGTACGGATTTTGGAGCAAACACCATGAACAGTAATAATAATTAATTGAATATACAGAGCATCAGGAATTAACTAAGATGAAGCTATAAGAAAGCCATGTTAAAGTAATGTGTTTTCAGCAGTTTTTTAAAGTGCTCCACTGTATTAGCCTGGCAAATTCCTATTGGCAGGCTATTCCAGATTTTAGGTGCATAACAGCAGAAGTCCGCCTCACCACTTCTTTTAAGTTTAGCTTTTGGAATTCTAAGTAGACTCATTTGAAGATCTAAGGTTACGATTTGGAGTGTAAGGTGTCAGACATTCCAAAATATAAGATGGAGCGACATTATTTAAGGTTTTATAAACGATAAGCAGGATTTTAAAGTCAATTCTAAATGACACAGGTAACCAGTGTAGTGACATCAAAACTGGAGAGATGTGCTCGGATTTTCTTTTCCTAGTTAAGATTCTAGCAGCTGCATTCTGTACTCGTTGCAAGTGATTTATGTCTTTTTTGGGTAGTCCTGAGAGGAGTGCGTTACAGTAATCTAGTCACAAAAAAATATATATTTTTCTTGAGTAGGGGCTTAACTACAGCAGTCTTAAGACAGTCTGGGAAGACCCCCGTATCTAATGACAATTTTACTATGTCAAGAATACTGTCAATTAGCATGCCAGATTCTTCTTTGAAAAAACTTGGGTATTGGGTCAAGAACACAGGTGGAGGGTCTCAGTTGAGAAATTATTTTATATAAATCAGGTAAATCTATCCTTGTGAAAGAATTTAATTTGTTTATAATGGAGTACTGGGGCTTAAGAGGATCAGTGTTGGGGAGATGTACTATATTGTTTCTAATATCATTAATTTTTTGATAAAAAAATACAGCAATAGCCTCACAAGGTGTTAACCAACAATTTTCTCTTACTGCCTCTAGAGAGTCCAGGCTAGTGCTTAGAGCAGAGCTCTTATTAATTCTGTTGTCCTTTTCTCATGTTACTATCTTTGCATACCTCTTCAACAATACACACTGTATGTATTGATCTTTTTTGTGAAATACATTCATAAGCTACATAATATACTGTGATAGACAGCCCGAACATAAATAGACAGACACCGGATGTCAATGCCACACACGTTAATTAAACTATTTGGCACACTTAAACAGTCCTGCACCACACACAGTGCTCCAGCACCAAACACCCTTATATACGGGCCTGTAAATGTCCTTGGGCAGCCTTTCTTCCTCCTGTCACTGGAGCTTAGTCCTGCTCCAGCTCCTGACTCTAACTCCCCGACTGTAGGAAGGCGACCCCTTTTATATCCACCCGGATGTGCTCCAGGTGCTTGCTGACAATTTTCCGGCGGCATTTCCTGGTGTGGCGGAAGTGTCACACTAGCACACGGAAGCACTCCGGGTGTCCCTGGTCTTCTTCCCTCCAGCACTTCCAGGTGTGGAGGAAGTGCTGATGACCAGGGCCCTCCAGGCATTTGGGTGCCCCCTGGCGGTGACCACGGGCCCCTATAGGGTTGAGCTTCCATAATCCTTTCCCGTGGTCCCCATAGCCACCAGGGCGGTCGCCCCCTTGTGGTCCAGAGGAGGTGTAATCCCTCCTCTGGTCCTGGGTACTGCCCCCAGCCGCTCACCCCAATACATTTTATATATATATATATATATATATATATATATATATATATACTGTATTTGTATATCCTACAGTATGTATATAATGTATATTTGTTTGTTGCCAAGGGCAATACAGAAGTGAAGAGATCCCTAAACTGATTTTTTTTATAATACAACATATACAGTACTTGGACAGAGAATGCTGATTTTATTGTGTCAGCTATTGTATAATCCTCCTAATATATATTTAGGATAACTCAAATTACTCACAGCTTTGAATTTGTGTGTTGAAGGTGACTGTTTCATTATTATAATACGAGCTTCATGCTTCTTTTTCCTAGCACTATTCAGTTAGTGTTCTACTTGCATTAGAAACCTTTTAAAAGGATTTAATTTTATAAGTACATCTGTTCAGCTTCTTCAGAGAGCAATTGGAAAGGGGGGTTCAATATAAGAGAAATGCTCTAGTAATAAACCTGAAGCTTTGACTGGATACAGAAAATAATATGCCGTATTAACCTCTTCTTCAGATAAATCTGTCATTTTATGTTTTTTTAGTTTCTGTTTACAGAAATTCACATATGCATCCAAGCAGTAAATGATCAATTAATGTATTGTCAATGAAAACAGTGGCATTAACACGCTTTCCACACAGGTGGTGAGTGAATGCAAAAAAAAGCAAGCAAATCGCAGACTGCAAGCCAGGCCTTCTCATCCAACATCAGTGCCTCACAAATACTCTCCTGGAAGAATGGTCAAAAATTCCCAAAAACACACTCCTAAACCTTGTGGAAAGCCTTCCCAAAAGAGTTGACGCTGTTATAGCTGCAAAGGGTGGGCCAACTCCATATTAAAGACTATGTATTAAGAGTGGCATGTCATTAAAGTTCATGTGTGTGTAAAGGCAGGCGTCCCAATACTTTTGGCAATATCGTGTATATACACACCATAAACATTTTTTGGTTGAAAATCAACCATTGCAACGACCCAACTACCTACCTTCAGTCCCAATAAACAGTAATAACCACAAAATTTTAGATGATTTTTATTGATTGATGTTTAACTATGCTATAATAACTTATGCTGAAACAAAGCTGAATGTAATCTTTGAAATGAAAATAAAAGCTTTAAAACTTGCAAAATACATCCATTTTTTAAGCCAAGAATGTAATTAATTATTGATTCAAAACAGTGTATCTATGTTTTTTTAAATGCAAAAAAAAAAAAAGATTCAGCCATTTTAAGAGAAGATCGGCTCTACACTTCACCTCACTGCTTATCTCCCACCACAGCTAACTTTCACCCCCAGGAGCATGGTTTCCTCTTTTTTTTTGTAAATGCCACACATGTCATTTTAAGTTTGAGGATGATTGATTCCTTACAGGTAAAGTTTCTTTCAGGATTTAGACAAGTAAGATGTCGTGACGAGGATGGATAAGATTAGAAACAAGTACATTTGAGGGTCAGTTCAAGTTGGACGGTTGGAAAACAAAGTCAGAGAGGCGAAATTGCATTGGTTTGGACATGTGCAGAGGAGAGATGCTGAGTGTATTGGGAAAAGGATGTTAAAGGTAGAGCTGCCAGGCAAGAGGAAAAGAGGAAGGCCTAAGTGAAGGTTTGTGGATGTGGTGAGAGAGGACATGCAGGTGATGGTTGTAACAGAACAAGATACAGAAGACAGCAAGATATGGATGAAGATGATCTGCTGTGGTAACCCCTAGCGGGAGCAGCCAAAAGAAAAATATATCTCACTATAAAGATGAGGGTATATTTAGCATAGTAGCGGAATTGTATTCGTATGAGCCAACATTTACTGATGAGGAGCTCCAACAAATGGAAGAAGAAGAAAAAAACCCGTAAAATTGGAGACAAAAAAGAAGGAAATTGTGCAACCTGAAGCTATGGAGAGGCATTGGTAAAGTTACGATTGGTGGTACAGATGTGAAAAATGTATTTTACTTGGCTGATGCCACTCTCCAGGGTGACTTACAACCCCTACGATGGCCACCAAATTTGAAGTGATGGATGCTGAGGACAAGTGTCTCTGCTGCAGTGAGTTGGACAAGCTGCTTTCAGAGCTGTAAAACGTAAGATGTGTCAGAGGACATGGCCACTTTGCTCGATGAGCCAATCAAAGCCTGAAGGACCAAATGGGTAGCTTCCGTTTGAGCAAGTTTGCTTTCTGATCTTAATTTTTTGGAGTGTTATACAGCTTGCTTAGTGTTGATTTGTGGGGGACCCAAGTGACTGTATGAAGATTGCATGTGTTGATGTGTAGCATGTTGCAAGGTGTGCATGCATATATAGTGTGGCCCATTTGATTTAACAGGACATATTCTGATGTTTTAGAATTCAAAGCTATGCTGTGCTTATCAGGTGATCCTGGAGTGGGCCCAAAATGTGAACAACATGGCCAGGAGAGAGGAATTATTTTGCCAAGGTGTACTGTGTCCATCATCCACAACAAACAGCCTTCCCCAACTGGTGTTTATGTTGCATTCAAAGAAGCAGAAGAGGCTTTTCAGAGTGATCTGATGAGACCAGTACTGCTAGTTTTATACAAATGGTTCTTCTAGGAAGGAAAAATATTGTAGAATTTTTTTTACTGATGCCAATAAAATACCATACCACCATATATTAAGAGCTATTCATGGTCAGATTTTTTACACAACTGTACTAAAGAGAAAACATCCATAACCACACAGATAAAAAAGTACACTATTAAAATGGTTCTTGTAATGCATGGATTGATCCTACAATGAAAGGCCATGTAATTATTGGACCATAAGCCAAACTGTTAATACTTAGGTTTCATACTTTGGACTAACATCTCCTCTAGTGTTGTGTCTGATGCTACCAGGCTTCCAGCATACGTTTCCTGCAACAATGTAATAAAATAAACAGGCTGGGAAAATTAATGAATGGATGTACAGTAAATATTTAACCTTGGTTACAAGGCACATCCATTCTGGATGTCTTCTAATATCTGTTTACCTGTTTTTTCCATTCTTTCTTACATTTCCTTTCTTACATTTTCAGGTTTGTTTCTATGTGGATTCCATTATCTTTCACAGTATAAAGTTCTCCTTTTTGGGTTATTTGCTAACTTGAAGATGAGACTGCATCAGTAAGATTTATGGGGGTGACCTATTATTGTGTGATAAGTATGATTGATTCTGGTTCTCTAGAAAGATAAGCCTTAACCCTCCCTCATTACGTTTGTACATACTCTGTTTTGTATTCTGTGGCTTCACTTAACTGAACTGTCATAGGTTTGGAAGACACCTACCAGATAATGTGGTCCTCCTCTCCTCTTCTTTGGCTCAAAGTGTTTCATCTTCCACAATTTAAATCACGTTTTGACTTGATCTCTATGCTACACTGAGATTAACTCTAAATATTTCATCAATGCTTTGCTGCACATCTTCTCTGTTATGAAAGAACAGTGTTAAAATATTGCAGATATTTTTAATTTGCAGAATACTTTCCGTGGTGAGAAGCTACATGGTTGCATACTAGTTGTGTATGCAAGCTGCTTTCATTACAACATATGTGTAGTTTTGTAGATTGTCAAGCATGAGCATCAGGGGGTCGCCTTCCAGGGTCAACTAATTTCACTCTGAAATGAGAAGAGGTGTTACCGCTAACTTTGTCACTTGTTTCTACCATCACAGCTCCAATAAGTTGCCCAGTTAGAACAACTGACCCTACCCCTCCCAGACCAAATCCTTTAAAGCCAGGCACCACATGAAGGAAGCATCTTACTTTGAGTCGAGCCAAACCAAAGGCAGGAACTCTCTGCAGAGACAAAACCCACTCAGCCGAGCAGCATCTTTCAGTTAAAAGGAGACTACGGCCCTGTTTAAGTTTATCACCACCGTTGCACATTTCTTATTTTTCTTTTTGGTAATAGAATTAAATGTTTGCAACCTGATTGGTGTCCCAATCCCAACATTTCTTTTGTACCCGGGCTTTTGTAGTGACCGACCACAAGATATAGATTTACTTTTATATTAGGAAAAAAAGTTACACCAATAAAGGTTTGTGTTTCAAAGGTACTAGTAAATAAAATATTTGTTTTAAAACTGAAATCACTTTAAAATATTACAAATATACAGTTTTAAAAACAGGCTTTATTCAAAAAAGATGAGAAACATATGAGAGTCAGAATTTATAATGCACTATGTAGAATTTTAAATCTAATAATGTATGCATTGTCTTGCCATTTATACAAAATAAACAGAGCAAGGCTATAGGCGGATGTGTAGACAAATAGATAGGAAGCGATAATGTGTATGTTCAGCGCATATTGAAAGCAGCTGGTGTTCTCTGACAGTCACCATTATCAGGATTGCCCAGATGAAAGTATTAAAGTGTTTACATTTGAAAACGAGTATATGCAGTACTTCAAAGTTATTCTTTTAATATAATACTGCCAATGACAGCTGCCTGTGTCTATATTTTACAATAAGCGAAAGCTGTCATTTTCATGAATACTGCAGGTTTGTTTTCAGGCAGCTGTGTTTCCTAACTTGTCTGCAGAGATCCCCAGCAAATGTCTGTTTATACCTTGAACATGTTGGTGTTCTCATATTAAAATGTCTTTTTCAATTCTGATCACAAAATGTTTTGTCTTTTTATGCACCTTTTATAAGGCATTCCAATATTCTCTACAGAAGTCACTGTGCTATTACACACACTTATAAGAATACTACGCACATTTCCCACAACTGTATACACAGAAACCACTATTAAAACCTTAAACACTCAATGAAGAAGTCAAGTAGTTGAAAACGGCCAATAAGAATATGACAAAAACAACCAATAAAGAACAGCTTCATGTTATTTACACTATTCACATAATGAAATTAGACCCACTTTCATCACCACTTCAAAAAAATGACAACAACTGCATACATTTTAAGTATACAGGATAATTGAAAAGTACTGTAATACTGCAGGGCAAATGTTGCCCTACTGATCATGTGGAACCGGCCACATATTTACATCTGCGTCCTAAAAAGTGTGTTCTCTGGCTAAAGAGAGGGGAAAGATACACAAAAGAATACACAATGTTGTAGAATGAAGGAACTATCCATGACAAGCTCCTGAAGTGATACCATCCAAGCTTGCATGCACCTCATCAAGAAAACCCAGTTGTCTGTAGAGGTTTTAATAAAATAGGAAAAGGAAGATCATTTGGATGTGCGAGATGTGAACCATTTCAGGATGATGCCTGCTTTGTGTAAGCTGAAGTAATCCCATATAACACAGATATTGTGTTTAAAACAAACTTAAAAATGATACCTGCACAGTTAGTCTCATCCATTGTTTTAGGTTAATGCTTGATGTAGATAGCACTCCATCTGCAGTAGTGCTGTTTTTTGTTCTCGTTTTTTCATTTACGTCATTACACAAAATGCATATTATGTAAAAACCAGACAGAAAGAATTAAAAGAAAAAAAACACTTTAAAGAGTGAGAAAAAAAAATAAAGTCAAAGCCATTGATACAACGTGGTCACACAAGGAAATCAATTTAACCCTCCTTCATCCATGTACTGCAGCGATGGGGAGTTACTGGCTTACACAAGTAAGAATGTAAGTAAAGGAGAGATTGCGGCTAATGACATTTATTATTATAATATATATATATATATATATATGACATTATATACATTTCAAGGTGGTAAGTAATATTACAGATAGCTATATGTTAAAAACAAAACACTGCTAGTATTAATCACATTAAAAATGAAAGAACTGCAGGGCTTTCACAAGGCTCTCTCTTTCACTTTCCTTTTGACAAATCTTTTTAATGACCTAATGTCTAATATTAACTTCAGAAAGCTCATTCACAGTCTTTCTATCAGTCCTTACTAGAGCCTGTTCATATTCTAAAAATAATGGGATTAACATTTCTAATTCTTCTGTTTCTCCTCAGGAGTTGCAAATGTAGATGGCAATATTATTAAACACTTTTAGCCTGGCT
Source organism: Polypterus bichir lapradei (assembly GCA_026402145.1). NCBI lineage: Eukaryota > Metazoa > Chordata > Cladistia > Polypteriformes > Polypteridae > Polypterus > Polypterus bichir. The sequence continues at coordinate 55,414,812 of JANRMT010062807.1, read as the reverse complement.
GGGAATAAATGTTCTTATATAATGTCCACTGAGCATAAGCACTAACTTAAGGTGAAAAAGCAGCTCTCTTTTTTGCCATTGAGAAGTACAAAAAGATGTGAATCCAGCTGTTTGCTAGGAAAATGTTTTCCTTCTCTCTAATGCAGAATAGCAGAGTTTCACTTTCCCAGAGTTTATCCAATCTGACAGTGCAGGCCCTTAGGGAATATTTACCAAGTAAATGATACATACTTTCAGGTTCTGGATTTTCTATAATTACATTACTGAGAATTTTGCCAAAAAGCATCAAATCCTTTGTAGCCTCAACCCTTTTTCTTAGAAGCACAAGCCTAACGTCTTTTCTTCATCTTATAATAATCATTTTTATATTTCCTTTAAAAGCAATATTTCTCTTACCAACAGCAGATGCCATTTGTTCAAACACTTCAGTGCTGGCAGTCAGCATGTGTTTGACCTTGAATTCTATTTTATTCTCCAACTTTTCCTAACTTTTTTTTCAGTGTTATCTGAAAGCACGTACCCAGACAATT
>JANRMT010062807.1:55375379-55409282 GCA_026402145.1 Polypterus bichir lapradei | reverse complement strand
ATATATATATAGATATATAGATATATATATATATAGATATATATATATATATATAGATATAGATATGGGAACAACACTCATATCAATGACAAAACAATTACATTAACAATCATGTTACGTTATTTTTTAAATTTTTCCTTTTCTTTTTCATACCTTCTTTAACACACTACTTCTCCGCTGCGAAGCGCGGGTATTCTGCTAGTCCTTAATAAACTAGATATGGATACTAGATTATCATGCTCTTCAATGAATCTGCAGTCTTTATTAATCTTTACTTTTCTTTTTTAGGTTTTTCTGTGGTGGTGTTCTTAACTACCACCACCTGATCAGTCCTGTGCAGTGACCTGTGGTGTTTGAATGTTTAAATAAAAGCAGATACCCCAAACTGCTGCGAGACCCACTGTGTCATATCCTGCAAGACAAAGCCTTATTTAAAAAAAACACAATAAAGAACAACTTAAGAACCTTTCGTAATCATGACCAATCAACTGAATTGACCACAGGTGGATTCCAAACGAGATGCAGAAACATCTCAGCAGTGATCAAATGAAAAGGATGCACCCAATTCAAATTTCAAGTGTCATAGCAAAGCATCTCAATACTTGTGTCAATGTGTTATTTCTTGTTTTTTTATTTTTGGGAAATTTGCTTTGACATTATTATGTATTACTTGTTGCTTGATGTAGGAAACATTACTTTGAAACATTTTAGCATAAAGCTGCGACATAACAAAATGCAAAAATGTGAAGGGGTCTGAATATTTTCCGAAAGCACTGTATATTGTTTTTAAATTGAATGTATTAGCTATGCACCGAATGGAAATATACAGACTATATTTAAAGATCATTGGTACTTTGCTTTTCTTCACACTACTAAGTGGTTAAGTTCATATTATAGATAAATGGTATGTTAATGATTTATTAATGAAAGGAAGTATTTTCTATCTTAGAAAAACATTTTAAAATAGCAGCTGAAAGCAAATATATTTTTTACACTCTGTTGTTTAATTAGCTCATGCGTGTATTTTTCACTAAATATTAACAGACAATGACATTGATTATTATAGTGGAAATGCAAAACAATTTGTCTTGCCTAGCTAAGGGAGACATCGTGCAGATGGAGTTTAATACACAATATCTGGCTGCATCTGGATTGTAACTGCTTTTGTCATTAGTGTTGTTTCAAAGTTGAGCATAAAAATTATAAAAGCATAAAAGGCTTTATGAATGTATATAGCAAGGTTTACTCATGGGAAATAGAAACATTAAAATGTTCTGCATGCAGAGAAATGTGCCAAATGTTCCTGATTTATGCAGAAAAGGAGTTGGGCTGTGTGCACAGCATTAAGAGACTAACTTTTATCATTTATGAGGAAAGGCTGACCTCTGATACTATCAGAAGACCCTGTGCAGAATGTAAGATCTTTATGGACTATAAGAATGTTTAAATTGATTCTAAGTGTGTATAATTAGAAGGGTGTATTCCTTAGGAATGCAAATGGCTGTTTGTTTCATGTTTTAGGACATTCCAGTATATCATTAATTAAGATTTAACCTAAGCTATGTATAATCTCAGAATGAACTGCTAGGGTTTTTTTTTTCTTTTCTAGTATATAAAAGAGAACGGTTTTACTTTAGATATTCTGCCAAAATCCAAATCAGTTGACTGAGTTGGAAAGAGGCAGTCTCACATTCTCTCTACTCACCCTGAATTAAGAATAAAGAAATTATTTTTACTTTAATTGGGTTTAAGTTTTTCCGTTGTTTTCCGACTTCAGCGCTCACAATGGTTTCATTGCAGAGTAAAACCTGTTAATGTCATGTAGTTCCATGAGCTCTGTCAACTTAAGACAGCTGTAAGAAGATGAAATTCTTTTGCTTGTTTTCTTGATTAGAAAAAGACCAGTAAAGAACGCATTTCCATCTACAAAAAATTAAGAGTTCTTGTGGAAATATTTGGAAAAAGCATTAAGGACTGAAACCCAGAAACACTTTCTCACATAAAGGTTTATGGGAAACAGAAATAATCTGTTCTGTAATGACTTGTAATAAACAGCTAGATGACATATTAGGACACTTAGGAATTAAACCAAACATGATGGACTGAACTGTTTGTATACACCGCATGTTAAGACACATTGCTTTTGACTTTAATCTCTTCTTTCAGAAAAAATAATTTGAGATTGAACATGTAATTAAACTATCCATACATTTTACAAATATTTTACATATTTGCCAGGATTGTAATGGTATAATTATTTCATTGCAGAAATCAGGGCTGTGGCAAAACAAAAATGAACTGGTCATAGTCTCTATTTTTCTACAGGAGCACAAAAAACATGGGCCCCATCAGCTTTGCTGATGCATGCTGGGATAGTATTCAGCTCCTCTGTACCCCTAATCTGGATAAGAGAGAGAGAGGTTAGGAGCACGCACTGATACAGCACATTGCCACACCCACCACATGACAAACGACTCCAAATCCCAGATTAGGACCCAAGTGCAGCCATGCAATGGGTGACACCTCAGCACCACACAAGTTCAGATGGAGTGGAACAGTGTGGCTGGAGTGGCAATTCTGGCACCAACCATCAAGTTTTTCACTGCAGGTTGGAGGGCCTACATGCAGGGATGGTTGCAGATTAACGTCATACCCAGGACAAAGCAATTGCAGGTTATGGGCCCACCAAAGTAGAGTCACTTTTGGCATTTATGGGATTCAAACCAGCAACCTTCTAATTGCCAGTGCAAATCCCTAGCCTCAGAGCCACCACTCCGCCCCTGGATAAGCAGGTTAGAAAAGGACATGACATATTTCAACTAAAACGCAAAACATTTCAGTTATTTGATTATGTTTTTCCATTTCTCCATTTCCTGTCCTGCTTATCTACTTGTTCAGCATTATAAGGAGCTAATTCTCATCTTCTTGGAATTAGAAAATGGATGGATGTATATTAACAAAAAATCCATAAAATCATAACACATGAAAAATAATAATAATAAAAGCGAAAATAAAAAATACTGTAAACCAAAGGAATAACGCTAGTAAAGTGTATTTCAGCCATGTTTGGCACCTGTGTCACAAGTTACTACTGTTTATAACTGGAATTGCAAGTGGCTTAGGGTAAGTCACTGATCTGACAGTGGAGCTCAGATCTGCAAGGAGTACCCTGGTGAGTTGTGAAAAAACTAACAAAGGAAAAACATGGATTGCAACACCTGAAAGAAATTGTTTCTCAGCAGTAACACTGCCCTAGTAGTAACATAACAAAAATCATTCTTGCATATCACAACTAAAACTAGTTTAATACCATGTAAGATGGCATTTCAGGCACTCAACCAAGTTCATTAATATTTGGTAGAGTAATATATAAAGAAAAGGACTTTATAATAAATTGTTGCTTCATTCATGTTGTTTACTAAATGCTCTTTAGTTTAAAATTCACTATGTGACAGTCCTTAGCTTTATGTGGACTTTTACAAAGGAAGCTCTCAATCCCCATTTAACAGAATATGCAGTAGTTAACAGGATTGGTCAGTAATATGTCACATCCACACTTTTCAATGACATCTTTTTCTTTATCTCTCTCTATCATTTGAGCAGTTGTGTGTAGTAAAATACAATAAAAGTACAATAAAATGTAGTAAAGTACAATAAAAGATATCTGACATCTTTGGAAAGAAAAAAATCCATACAGTATTGATGAATTTTGTACTGAAATGTTTATATTTATTTTGAATTTAACTAACTCAAGTTGCTCATTTGAATTCCTTCTAGGTACTATTTTCACATCATTGTCTTTTCTTGTATATTTTTATTTTTAAGAGTGAAATAACACCAAAACAATTTTTTTATGAATATCTCTTCTTTAAGTGGGCTATACCTCTGTAAAACTTCCTTAGCAACATTAAAGTGATTCCTCAAAAAATCAAATAAATCATTCAAGCTATCTGTAAAAGTATAATAAGTTTTTTAAAGCAATATATTTCACATAACTTTTAGGGTGCACCTTACAGCCAATAATATTTAAGTATAGTTAAGTTTAATATTACCAATAAATAAAGCTGTATGTTTTTGTTGGCTTGTGATCTATGGAAGTGCAGATGGTAGCCTAGATGTGGTCTCAATGTCCCATTATTTAAATTTAACAATTTATACCACCTAATATTTGATTTTTATTTGTTTCTGCACATTACCATGAAAGTGAGAATATTTTGTCAATGTGTCTTCGCTCTTTGTTAATGTGTCTCATCTCTCATCTCCCAGTTTTGGAGACTGTTCAGGTGTTTAGGAATTGTTTATACAGCCTGTTCAGTTTTGGTGCCATCTGTTAATTTTAAAAGTTTACTAAATACATCAAAATCAAAGTCATTAACTCCGCTCAAGAGATCACACTATGTTGAGCAGTGTCATCTTCACCTTCCTCTTAATCCAGTTGTACTAGTTATTTCCATTATCCATACCAACCTTCAGAAGTAATCTTTAGTGATTAACTATATCAAATGACTTTTTGAAAGCTGATTATTTTAGATTACAATTTAAATATTTTTATTTATTTATAATAATTTACCCATCGTGGCCTTGTTGTACAGTGGGCTTGTATGCCTCAAAGATCCTTAGAACTATGTTTCCTGGAGATGTATGCACATGATGGAGTTACACCCAGGAGACTGGTCTAAAGTGAGGGGCCAGGCAAAGCAATACATTAATAATACTCACACCAGGCTCAAATAAAGAAAAGAGAGCATAGCTTGAAAGATATATAATTGAGTCCAATCCAAGAAAAATCTAAGAAAAGCCACATGGAACAAGAGGAAGGATGATAGTCAAGTAGAATTCCAGCTGAGCATCAGGCAAGAGCGGGATGGACCCAGCCATGCCAGTGCTCACCAATGGACACTGGTTCTTGGGACGAAGAGCGTAACTTCCATGGCTGCACTGTAAAAAAAAATGTTAAATTTACGGTAAAGTACTGGCAGCTGGGTTGCCAGAATTTTACCATAAAAAAAAAAAAGGTGACAATATTTTTAGGTGTATAAAAATTTTATTTTTACGATAAAAAAACTGCCAGCTGGGTTGCCAGAATTTTACCGTAATAAACAAGGGGAAATAATTTTTAGGTCTAAGTAGAAAATAAATGTTTTCTTTACAGCACATTCCAACAGAAGGGAATGTTTAACCATAACTATAAACCCATGCACTGTAATAAATATGCCAATCAATAAACCATTACAAAGTATTGTCAGGGTCAAAACTCAGTACATAGTTTGCATCAGTAAAGAAACAACAACCGATAGCAAACATGTAGTAATTATACACATTGAAAACAATTCAATGTTTAAGGAAGTTACAGCACATTGTCTGGTGAAGAAGTAACGTTTGCTTTTGTGGTGTATGATGTCCTACAGGTGTGCCATCTTATCGAATAAAACCCTAGATCACATATAAATCAGCTTCCATAACCTCAAAAAAACCTTCAGCATGCAGGGAAAAATAAATCTGCTAATTCAGTTCACTAGGAACTATACAGTAAAAGGGGGTGTTTCCTTATGCAAATATCATAATTTTGGTGTTACTGAAACTGTGCTTTACCATTTTATATTTTACAGCTGTTTACTTTCGCTATTTGACAGTTTTACACTGTAAAATTAACAGAGATTTCTTTCAGTGTAACTGTAATGTTATCAGTAAACGGTATGTAGCATATTTTTAAGGTACAAAAATATTGAATTTGTAGAACTTGGCTGTAAAAAATAATGAGATGTATTGTTTAAGATATACAGGTAATTCTCAGTAGAACATAAGGTAATTTTCCTTTTTTTCAGAAAAGGTATTTTACTTTCACCATTTACAGTATTTTTACTTTTAAATTTACTGATATTTTTTCAGTGTAGGAAGGAGCCAGTGGTTATGCAAAAGTTCAAAATTGTCACCAAGATTCCACCTGGAGTCAAATTCAACTATATGCTCAGCAATAGCTCTGGAACCAGACATTTTATTTAAGGATGTTCTCCCTACTCTAGAGATGCCTCATGGGAAAGGCCGTAAGTGGTGGTGAAAAACTCAGAAGCTCCCAGTTGGCCCTGTATTTGGAGTTTGATCTGGTGAACGAGAGTGTCACCTCAGTGTAACATTAAGTTACAGTGTAGAAAACTTTGTTATTTGTATGTATGCAACAAACAACAATTCAGAGTATTCAGTCGGAATCATCTACTGACTCTCACTTGGAGATTGATGCAGATAACTGGAGGTGCTGATTGTGAGTGAATAATTCTCTCAATTAACTGTTATTGGATTTCTGTGCTAGTCATGAATCATGGAGAGCCCATAATGAATACATTGTTCAAATTAGGGCTGTCTTTTTGTGTACTGCATTTATTTCATGGACACTGTGTTATGAAAAGTTAATATTACCAAGAATAATATTTTTTGTAAAGCATTATGTGAAGTAAAGTGTAACTTTGACACTGGAGAGCAAATGTTTTGCTTCCTGAAACCTTTTGGATGTATCTTATTGATTTTCACCAGCTGAACACATCACCTTTACATTTTCCTATCACATATTATTTTATTGGAATTGCCTGTTTTTGTAATTTCTTCTCATATTATAAGTATACATATACAGTATAACAACTACAACTGGAAGATCTGTGGTGCTCTAAAGGTATTTGTGCTGCTAGTAGTAATGGAGCTCACATATACCAAGTATTGTTGTTTTATTTACAAATGGGACCGCCATGCTAAAGATTCCCATTACATTAAAAAATACTGGCCACTCTATAAGCATTTGGCTTCAAGGCAGAAATGTCTGGCATATAAACCCAACAAAGATATTTTTGCCTCCTCTTCATATAAAAGTTGGACTGATGAAAAATCAAAGGTGAAGGATTTCAATATTTGAGACAGATGTTTTCCTCAATAACTGATGCCAAGATTAAGGAAGGTATTTTAGTTGGTCCACAAATCAGAGTTGTCATCAATGACAAGCGGTTCAAAGATCTGCTAGTGGAGCTGGAGGAAATCATCAAGGATGATGTTGAGAATTTTCTTGGCAATTGCAGAGCACCAAACTACATCCAGATGGTTGACAACATGCTTCAAACATTCAACATTCAAATCCATGAAGTGCAATGTGTTGCTAAAGATTTTTTTCTGTTTTCATGCTTACCTACTAATCTTGGTGTGGTCAACATGGTGAAAGGTTTTACTAGGATATTGCAGTGATGGAAAAGTTGTCTCAGGGCAGGTGGAGTCATCAATGCTGGCCAACTATTGTTGAACACTGAAACGAGAATCATCAGATTCTGAGTACAAATGAAAATTAGCAGCAAAACATTTTAGCTCAATTGAACTAATGCAATGTGTACACGACTAAACTTCAAAAAGTTAATTTCATGTTTCTCAAAATTCCTATGTGATACAATCAGAAATTATATTTCTGATTATACTTGTATTCTGCTTGAAGCTATCTATCATAATTACCAACATGTTTTCAGCAATATTTGTTTTTCAGTGTTATTAGTAATTCCTATACTAAAATAAATATGTTAATTTTCATTTTTTCAGGTTGTATTTTATATGATCTTTAAATAACATGGGTAAAACAGAACTGGAGGATTCAGGGAACACATGCATGAACAAAATGTTATTTATATTAAATCCTAACAATCATAGTAGTAACCTTTTTAAAAAGTGGATAAAAACTAACAAAATGGGATCTTAGAGTAAGCTTTAATAATATACAGTACATAAAAGATAATAGGTGACTAGAAGTATTCCTTTGGCAATACAAATAACTAAACAACAAACAACACCTGTGAAAGATGAGCTTTCTGTCAAAGATGACTTCAAAGGTATTAACTGAAGATGGGTATCAGCTGAAACTGCCTGACATTTAAGTTTAAAAAGAGTTACACTTCCACCAGTAGTTAGAGGTTCAGTGCCATTAACAACATACTCCTTCACAAGATGTTTTATCAAAAAAGCCAGGTCACTAAAAAGGAAAAGGGTAGTGTATCAAATCTTCTGTCAGACTGATAAAACTATAAGAAAAAACTGAAAATACATGGAGCTTCATGGATTGATTTAGAAAGAGTGGATACCTTGAACATTGATTTTATTCATTAAGAGGCTTTGGGATTCTGAGAAACCTTCCTTCAGAAGATGTGGGGTGTGGACACATACCGGGGGTGGGGGGTGGAATTTAAGTCAAAGTTTATTCTGCAAAAACAGATTCATCTTAACAATAGTTAATGGTACAGAGAGCGCAGATGCTGTCGCTGTCACTGAGAAGTCTTTTCTTTCTCAGTATGGAAAGTGAGGCATGAAGATGAAGATCAAAATGATGCTCTGCAACACTTGGCTGGCAGTGTGAACCAAAGTGGGAGTGTAGCTCAACTGAGGTAACATATGGAGAGAAGCCGTTGTAGCCAGATGCTAAAGAGCTGACATTTATATTTAATCCACAATTCAAAACGGGTATGCCAAGAGACAAGGTACACCAAATCAGTTTAAGAAGGCAGGTACAAACAACAAAAAGGATTCAAAAATTTAAAAAAAAAACACTAGATATTAGAATCAGCTAAGTGCCTTCATAAAGGCTAGAGAGAATAATGTTAAAACTCTAAGCTGAGTCAGTGCTCCATTTTTTAATATCAACCCCTGCACACTTCATGAGGCTGCTATGCAGTTGTTGCCAGAAGCAAACTGCACATTGTTGTATTACAGCCAACGTATCATCCTGGCTTGTATTTTTATTGTATGTATTGTATGTTTTATGGTTGTATTTTTTCATTTTGAATTACTATTTTCCTTGCTTTTGTGTTAGATTTATTCATAATTTTTAATGGCTTATTGCCTCTTTAAATCTGATGCCACTTTCAGCACTTTGTGGGTGGAGCCCTAGGAGGCAGGGCCACCCTGATATCACTGCTTCCTGCTTTTTATGGGGACAAGAAAAAGAAATTTGGCAGTGGAGCATTGAGTTTGTACTAGAGCTAAAGTGAATATTGGTATTTTTGATTTAGTATTAGTTTCTAGATTTTCATGCTTATTGAATTTGTGTTTTTGAACTTTTTTGTATTTGCATTTCTATTGTAGGCCTCCAGTGAAGGTTGGCCCACACACCCTTTCACCATGTCTGGAACTGTAATTCCCAACACACATGATTTGAGAAGCTCATATGGAGACTAGGACAAATCTTGCCATGCAGAAATACTGTATCCTTTTTTGGTCTTTTGAGCATTTGTGTTATTTTTTTGTATATTTCATTAATAAGTTTTAATTTATAAAGATTTCTAATGGGTCTCTACAATCCAGACTTTTTATGTTTTTTTTCACAATTGTGAGGCATTTTGGGTATATCTTGCATTTTTGAACTTTAGAAATCAGCTACTCATGGTAAGGCCTGAACAGGCCAAAACCTACAGGTGGTTCCTTCACCATGTCTGGAACTCCAATGTACAACACACATGAAATGAGTAGCTCATATAAAGACTAAGCCAAATATTGAGAAAGGATAATATGATTGTTGATTTTGGTCCTGACCGGGATTAAAAGTATGTCAAAGGGTGGTTTTCTTTTTCTCTTAGGCAAAAAACAGATAATAAACATAAAAACCCAAAAGGTAAAGGGGCAATAGGCATCCTTTGTTGAGACCGGAGTGATAAGTGAAAAGGCAAATCTCTAGAACAATTGTGGCTACAGATTATTTTTGATGTCTGTGTGCAAGACATACTGTAGATATTTTTCCTGTCTTGCAAAAGAGTCTTTTGTTTTGAAGATTAAACTGCTTTGTATCTCATCATAATATAAGGTTAACAGAACTGCCTGCTTCCTTGGAAAATGTTTGCATTTACCTGGTTTGAAACTTAACATTGTTCTGGGAACATTGATTTCTAATCAGAACATAGTGACATATGTACTTCTTGATAACTGACAACAATACTTTTTTTAACCAATGAAAATGTGTTTACACTATCGATGACATAAGGAAATTGGTATGTACCATTGTTTAATTGATCGTCATGTTGATTCAGGCAGAGACTGAAGCAGTTACATACTTCTGGGCAATGGGGGGAGATGCTCCACCAAAAACACTGTCAAGATCACTGTGCAAAGACTCACAAGTAGACCGGATAATGTGGCTTATAGGACGTAAGACACACGGACGGTGACTCCTACCTCCAGGGAGAAGGGGACAATTTCACCAGGGAGGTGCCGGGTCCAGCAAGAGCACCGAGTGAAGGTGGTGGAGAAGAAGCAAGACTTCTGTTGGAAGACAAGCATTCAACAAACAGAGTGTTTCAGTGGGACAGATGGAAGATCAATTGTTCTGGTAAAACAGTGCCCAACTTGGACTTCACGCCACCAAAGGTCGTATCCTCCGTTCTTATGGTTTAACGGAATTTTGGAGTGTGGACTGTGTGCTCTCTTTTTAAAATGTTTGGCTTCTGATATTTTTAGACTCCTACCTACTTTTATATTGTTGGTGTATTCAATATTATCTTGTGTAATACAAGTTACTGTTGTTTCTCTTGAAATTTCTGCCATGTCTTTCATTGTGTGTTTAATCACCGCCCAAGTTAAAGAAACCTGTGTGTTGTTATTTTTAAATTTCAAGAGTTCCCAGACTCTTAATAAAACTGGGTGGCATAGTCGGATATCTTAACTGTGTTTAGGTTAGATTACCTATTAGTGTGACCTTACACCCATCACAAGTAGCATACTGATCCTGTTGTAACCTGTTGAAATATCACTCAAGAAAACTATCAGAAAAAAGAAACTCTGTTTTCAATTTGTGTAGCAATGGAAGCATTGACCAAGATTTCAGCATTTAAGAATAAGTGATGATGTCACAGAATATTATCTGAAATATTTGCATGTGCTTTTGCAATAACTCAGTCCTGCATAACACCCAGGCAGCAACTTCATTTGGCTTGTAGGCGCTGGTTATTAGAATGCCAGTCAACTGGACTTGTGTTCTTTGTGGCGTAGTGGTTAAGGCTTTGGACTTTAGACTTCAGATCGTGAGATTATGGGTTCAAATCCTGCTACTGATGCCGTATGACCACAAGCAAGTCATTTTTCCTGCCTGTGCTCTAACTGGAAAGCAAAAAAAGCAATGTAATCAATTGTATCTCTCAGATATTTTAAGTTACCTTTGATAAAGGTGCTAGCCAAATAATAAGTAATGATACCAATAACTGGAAACACTTACTGATCCTTTCACAAACTGATTGATATTCTGTGCTCTACCCCTCAGCACAATGTGTATCTAATTTGTGAAATATATAAGGTAAATCAACAGTTCCTGTCTAAGAATTTGATGTGTAACTAGTCACTTTCCTTTTCAATTCATTTTGGTTTGTATATTTATTTCAAAGATTCTTTCATGTATGGTGGGCAAAATAATAACACACAACCCAGAAGACTGTGATGTTGCCATGTATAACAAATAAGCCAACCCAACTGTAAGATTAGACTACAGTGAACTTGTAATTCATGAGTGTTTACTGTATGTTTAACAAATGTGCATTCTGAATAAAAACAACAGATTTAAAATCAAGAAAGCAGATCTCTAATTTCAGGTTTTGCATTATTTTGTATTATGGGGAAGGCTAAAACCCATGTAAGATATGACTGTTTGACCTTTTGTCGTTAACTAAAGCAGGTATTTACAGGTAGCATATAAGTTTCAAATTTAACAGGTATAATAAATTATGTTTGGGGCCCATATTACTAACAGAATAATGTGACTTACCAACTACAAATAGTGCATTGTGTCCCACTTACAAGCTAATATTGCTTCTGGTGCTTAACTGTGAATTTCTGGCAATTGCGATTTGAGAGAGGAAATTAAATGTAACATATCTGAGCTTGAGAAATGCTGAAATCTATTTTATTTAGGCACTGGTTTGTACTTTTTTTTATCCATGACTAATTGCTCCATTGCCTGGCTAGTTTGTTCCACACAGTGTGCGAGGAACACATGTGAGGAAGGCAGACATCTGCTCCTTCGGCTGCATGACAGAACCTGATAATGATTATTAATCCACCAGAGGAGGTGATGTATTGCTCAAAGAGGAAAAACCAAATCCTCTGAGGATACTGAAATAGAGATAGGCAATCCAATCTGCAGAGACACCAAAGCAAAGAAAAACAGGCTCTTAGAATAGCTATGGTGTTTTAAACAGTAATTCCAAATACTGGTTTAAACTCCAGTGCAGTACAATGCAATTAAAAATTGACAGTGTTGCAAAAAGGTGTGTTGATTGCTTATAATAATTAATGAATTTAAAACTGTCTCAGTTTTATGGAAGTGTTGGGATATGTTTTTATGAAAGTAGTGATAGATATCAAAGTATATGACACAAATAAATACAAATATAGTGTACATTAAACTGTGACAGACTGTAGACAGAAGTATTTCCACTGGCATAATAAATTCTGTTATGTGGCCAACCTTAAAAACATTCTCAACAAATATTCTTAATGTCTACATAAATAACACAATATAACAATTCATTCATCATTCATGCATCTGTTCTTCGATTATTACAAACTACCCCAACTATTTCCTTTACTGAGTCATATGAACCTCAAGCAAACCCTGGCAGCATCAAGGACAAGGTAACAATTAACCTCAAATGCGGCACTCTACAAATATTTGATAAGTTTAATTGAAATTACAATGTTAATCACACAGCTACACATACACAGCTACACAAACTGTAAGTGCAGATCTGTGTACAAGACTAAGACCTTAGCGAGGGAACTGTGTATGTGAGGAACGCTATCTAGTACTGAACCCAAGTTAAAATAAATAAATAAAGAGACGTTGTAACAATTTTGATGATAATAGGCCAGTGAACTCTGTAGCTGTGTTTCTTTGAAGGTTCCAAAGCTTAGCCGCTGCTGAAAAGGTTCAAGCATTGAGTATGACGCATACACAAGAAATAAGGCATCTTTGGTGTTGTACAATATGCTATATGCCTCTGCACCTCTTCTTTTATAAGCAAGTTATCTAAGCTTATCTTGCTATTACATCAGAAATACTGTATGACATGGTGTCAGGAATGCTACATTGAAATGTTTGCTTATGTGATACAAAGCTGGACCTTCTATTATCTATTTACGTGTTCTATGTATTAATTCAAAGCTACACATTTTATTTTAACTAAATCAATATTTATATCAATTTTACATTTACATTAACTCATAAGGATTTGGTTTGATAAACACAATATAGCATTACAATCTCTATTCACCTTACATACATACATTCTCAAACTACTAAATTGTAATTCGGGGTTGAGGGCTGAAGCTCATCCCATCAATACCGGGCACAAGGCTGGAAATAAACATGGTGCCACTCACACAACACCCAGTCCCCACTGACCAGAGATCAATTAGAAATTGTTAATCAACATAGTCTTTGGGGATCTGGCAAGAAAACTGGAGCACCTGATGCAAACTCCACATAGATTGAGGGACAATAAGTAACCATCATGCAGACAATGACCATGTGCAGGATTTGAATCCAGGACACTGAATGTGTAAGGCAGCACTACTACCCATTATGCTTTCCTCTCCTCACCTAAAGTTTGGAAAAAATCAACTAAAGATTTAAACGCAGAAAATGCAAAAGGGTGAAAAATTATTCCTTAAATTTATGATTCTCTACACAAAGAAAAACTTAACATTTCTGAAATATTTACTCATAACCATCTTCACTCTGTGCCTCCATTTTCTAGCCAAAGAACTAATTTTAGCCCTGCACATTGTTTGAGAACAATTTCTCGAAAACCTCAGAGGTAGGTGATTTAGTAGTCTGACATGTTTCTGTGGCAGTGCCTACTGGTAATGATGTTCAGAAATCACTTTACTACCACATTTTTATACAGTAAAATAATTCATTTCTTGGCAAAATATCTAGAAGCAAATGGTCCCCCATGGAGTCAAGTACAGAGCCTATTTCAAAGACCCACATCTGATCTAAACTTATGACTGCTTACCCAACTATTTTTTTATTTTTCAATCTTCTGTGGGTGGATCATTCTATCCATCCACCCAACAAACCATCTACATTGTAAGCCTACTGCATATTTTACATTGTACAGTCATAAGGAAACAAAGCCAGCATCAAGAGCAAAAACAGGACACCACTGGAAATGGGATGTCAAAGGGAGCACTCACACACATCATCTCTGAGGCTGGGACCATTAAGACACACCAATCAAACCAATAGTCTCCTCAGAAAAAGACCAGAGTCCTCAGAAAAAAAACAAGTATGGGAGAACCTGCAAAAGACATACTAGTTGCAAGTCAAACCAGAACTGAGGCAATGTTGTGGGGCTTATATTCTTTCCAATGTGCTACAGGAATATTGACATTTTTCAGTCAAAGCAGTTTCCAGGAATACCCTAACTTAACATTACATCCTTTTATATCAATTTGCAGTTTCAAAAAACTTCTATTCTTAATAATCACACTGCTATGGCGATTCATCACTGTCATGAAGTATTTGTTCTGCCCTGTTGTTAAATTTTGATTAGCTTGCTACTTGACCATAAATATGTGCATTTACTCAAAAAATATACAGAGTTTTGATCACATAACAGCGAATCACAATGCTCAGTACAGCTCTTGACAGTTAATTACTGTCTTATTGTTTTAGAATTCAGTTCCATTGTGAAGCAGCCAGATCAACTTAAGGGCATCATTATTGCTTACCTATAGCACATGATCTAGAGCATGTGGCCCAGGTAGAATCATAATTATTGTATTGTACTTAGAAAGATGATACTCAGAAAACATGGAATAGAAAAATAACAACCTACTCTAATCACAGATCAGGAATAGTAGTCAATAATTTCATGCAATTTGCTCTTATACTGTTGTTGAACAGAATAAAAGATACTTACAAAATAACAAGCTCAGCCTTACAATTATACCATAAAAAGTTTTTTTTTATATTAAGACGACATACCCAATTGAGAGAGCTGTATGGGAAGAGTCACTCATAATTCTTAATTCTTTGGATTTTTGTTTATCATTGGCTGAGCTTTCAAAGTAGCAACTTCCTTTTAATATATGACATGCTTTATGGAAACAGTAGTATTTCAGCAGTGATATTAAGTTTATTGGATTAACAGAAAATATGCAATATGCACCATAACAAAATTAGACAGGTGCATAAATTTGGGCACCCCAACAGAGATATTACATCAATACTTAGTTGAGCCTCCTTTTGCAAATATAACAGCCTCTAGACGCCTGCTATAGCCTTTGAGGAGTGTCTGGATTCTGGACGGAGGTATTTTTGACTATTCTTCCATACAAAATCTCTCCAGTTCAGTTAAATGTGATGGCTGTTGAACATGGACAGCCTGCTTCAAATCATCCCATAGATTTTCGATGATATTCAAGTCAGGGGACTGTGACGGCCATTCCAGAACATTGTACTTCTCCCTCTGCATGAATGCCTTTGTAGATTTTCACTGTATTTTGGGTCATTGTCTTGTTGGAATATCCAACCCCTGCGTAACTTCGACTTTGTGACTGATGCTTGAACATTATCCTGAAGAATCTGTTGATATTGGGTTGAATTCATCCGACCCTCGACTTTAACAAGGGCCCCAGTCCCTGAACTAGACACACAGCCACACAGCATGATGGAACCTCCACCAAATTTGACAGTAGGTAGCAGATGTTTTTCTTGGAATGCGACGTTCTTCTTCCACCAAATAACTCAATTTTTGTCTTATCAGTCCAAAGCACTTTGTTCCAGAATGAATCTGGCTTGTCTAAATTTGCATTTGCATACAACAAGCAACTCTGTTTGTGACGTGAGTGCAAAAAGGGCTTCTTTCTCATCACCCTGCCATACAGATGTTCTTTGTGCAAATTGCGCTGAATTGTAGAATGATGTACAGATACACCATTTGCAGCAAGATGTTCTTGCAGGTCTTTGGAGGTGATATGTGGGTTGTCTGTAACCATTCCCACAATCCTGCACATATGCTGCTCCTGTATTTTTCTTGGCCTGCCAGACCTGGGTTTAAAAGCAACTGTGCCTGTGGCCTTCCATTTCCTGATTACATTCCTTACAATTGAAACTGACAGTTTCAACCCCTGAGATACAGTTAGGTCCATAAATATTTGGACAAAGACAACTTTTTTCTGATTTTGGTTCTGTACATTACCACAATGAATTTTAAATTAAACAACTCAGATGCAGTTGAAGTGCAGACTTTCAGCTTTAATTCAGTGGGGTGAACAAAAAGATTGCATAAAAATGTGAGGCAACTAAAGCATTTTTTTAACACAATCCCTTCATTTCAGGGGCTCAAAAGTAATTGGACAAATTAAATAACTGGAAATAAAATGTTCAAAGGCCAGGCCTTTACTGCAGCGGCTTTCAGTTGCTGTTTGTTTGTGGGCCTTTCTGTCCGAAGTTTAGTCTTCAACAAGTGACATGCATGCTCAATTGGGTTAAGATCAGGTGACTGACTTGGCCATTCAAGAATTTTCCACTTCTTTGCTTTAATAAACTCCTGGGTTGCTTTGGCTGTATGTTTTGGGTCATTGTCCATCTGTATCATGAAACGCCGCCCAATTAATTTGACTGCATCTAGCTGGATTTGAGCAGACAGTATGTCTCAGAACACCTCAGAATTAATTCGGCTGCTCCTGTCCTGTGTCACATCATCAATAAACACTAGTGTCCCAGTGCCACTGGCAGCCATGCACGCCCAAGCCATCACACTGCCTCCACCGTGTTTTACAGATGATGTGGTATGCTTTGGATAATGAGCTGTTTCACGCCTTCTCCATACTTTTTTCTTGCCATCATTCTGGTAGAGGTTGATCTTGGTTTCATCTGTCCAAGGAATGTTTTTCCAGAACTGTGCTGGCTTTTTTAGATGTTCTTTAGCAAAGTCCAATCTAGCCTTTCTATTCTTGAGGCTTATGAGTGGCTTGCACCTTGCAGTGCACCCTCTGTATTTACTTTCATGCAGTCTTCTCTTTATGGTAGACTTGGATATCGATACGCCTACCCCCTGGAGAGTGTTGTTCACTTGGTTGGCTGTTGTGAAGGGGTTTCTCTTCACTATGGACTGATTCTGCGATCATCCACCACTGTTGTCTTCTGTGGACGTCCAGGTCTTTTTGTTTTGCTGAGTTCACTAGTGCTTGCTTTCTTTCTCAGGATGTACCAAACTGTACATTTTGCCACTCGTAATATTGTAGCAATTTCTCAGATGGGATTTTTCTGTTTTCGCAGATTAAGGATGGCTTCTTTCACCTGCATGGAGAGCTCCTTTGACCGCATGTTGTCTGTTCATAGCAAAATCTTCCACATGCAAGCACCACGTCTCAAATCAACTTCAGGACTTTTATCTGCTTAATTGATAAGGACATAACAACGGACTTGCCCACACCTGCCCATGAAATAACCTTTGAGTCAATTGTCTAATTACTTTTGAGCCCCTGAAATGAAGGGATTGTGTTAAAAAATGCTATAGTTGCCTCACATTTTTATGAAATCATTTTGTTCAACCCAATGACTTAAAGCTGAAAGTCTGCACTTCAACTGCATCTGAGTTGTTTCATTTAAAATTCATTGTGGTAATGTACAGAACCAAAATTAGAAAAAAGTTGTCTGTGTCCAAATAATTATGGACCTAAATATATATATATATATATATACAGGGAGGGCAAAAGAGGGTTTACAATTGTAAGTACGTGAAAGACAGAATTTATTTTTGTATTATCATTTTTGAATTATTGTCTTATTTATTTGTATTATTTGGCTTCTTCTTGTTATTATTGCTATTAGCAAATAGACTACAGGAATGTGTAAATAATGAGGGCCGACAATTTGAGCACTTACAAGATTGAACGTACAGTAAATGTACTGTGCCATTGTGACATTCTTTTGAGTTAATAAAGTTAATAAAAAACCAGTGGAATAATCATAATCTTCCTGTCTTTTTCCATACAAACAACTATATAAGTATGATCTCAATCTGATTATTTAGCTAGTCACTTACCAGGTAACGCTTGTAGGTGACCGGCCAGTCGGCAAACATCCGCCAGGCCCTCTCATTTGAAAGAAATAGATGTGAGAAGCAGATCATCAACATGTTCTAGAGTACCTACAAATACAAAGAGTGCACAACACGTGTTTAACCCTAATTGGGGCTCATCAGGTATATGCACCTTTGCTTTCCCTTGCAGGGTTGAACCTTGAACGTCAGCACCTGAGGCAAACCCTCAGACATTGCATCAAGGCTGCTGGTTCACTTATAAGTATTCACTTATATTCACTTGACAGGGTGTAGATTGGAGTATTATATCCTTAGGTCTGATCGCAATCTGATTATTTTGGGTGGTCACCTACCAGGTAACAATTGTGGTTGACCGGCCAGTCGGCAAACATCTGCCAGTCCTTCTCAGTTGCAAGAAACAGATCATACTGTGTATATAAACTGCAAAAAGGCCCAATTACCTTTTGTGCTTATAAAAAATGGCATTAATGATTTTTTGTCAAATTGTAAAAAGAAATATTGAACCATTCCTCACAAATAGAATTTTACTTTTTCCTGCTTAAGATGTAATAAAAGATGATTTTTTCATTAAGTTATGATGGCCAAGTTTGGATTCTTCTGTTAACGTAAAATAAGTCTTTAGGCAAGCCATGCAGTATAGAGTGCCCCAATAGATTTTTCACTGCACAATTTTACTGGAATGGTGTTCTTCTTAATATTACTGTTAAAGGCATGGGAATGACTTTAGTTTTGAGGCAATCAGCGATATATGCAATTTTCTTTTCTGAGAGATATGCTGTTTTAAACCAAAATAGTCTGAGTGTAGAGCAGTCCCACACATAATACCTAGAGAGACGGGCACTTGATATCAGTCATGATTTGGATCCTGTCCTAGACCAATTTTTAAAAGTGTATGATATACAATTTTTAGCTGAATAATGCCATGTTTTGCACAGATTGTATAAGAATGCATTTTATGGATGGACAAATTCCATTTTTTACCTGTGACTGTAAATGGAAAATCCAATTCCCATCATCATTTGAAATAACCTAGTGTTAAATTGCTAAAAACTTGTTGATAGTATACAAGTACCTCAATAAAACTAGTCAGTGTTGTTTCAGGAGTACATGTTCATGGAAGGTGAGAGAGGATAAGCAAGTTATCTTCGAACAACCTAAACAGCTTGTATATAGAAATAGAATAGTGTCTTCCTGGAAAATTAAATTTATGATCTATCAGTTCCAATGACACATACACATTATACATATATAGAGGGAGATATCACTAAAGAGCTGTATACCTAGTAATTTTCATAACTGAATAATTGATAATTTAAATAAGGCTGAGAAATATGATTATCACACAGGGAGGCAGCTGGTAAGAGTACCCCTGCTTTAAAGTATGTCCTACCATATCTTAAGTGAGTGCTGAACCACCGGGTTGCTGGTAAATTAACATAATTAGTGTTGATTAGAGCACAAAGCAAAGTATACAGAGAGGACTTTTAGCAAGATGTATCCTCTAAAGTCTCAATCTAACAATATTTGTAGTCAGTAATAGAACATAAAGTTACAGTGGACTGAGAAAGTTATCAGACTCCTTCACTTTATGCTTACTTTTTAGTGTTATAGATTAAATTTTAAATTAATACATCTTTCATTTTTGCTTATCAATCTGCACTTAATTACCCATAATAACAATGTGAAAACCTTTTTTGAGAAACATATTAAAATTTATTAAAAAATATGAAACTAAGAGCTTTGCACAACTGGATTTGGGAAGTTTATCCCATTCTTTCTAGCAGATCCTCTAAGGCACTACTAGATTTGATGGGAAGAATCTTTAAACTCTCCATAGATATTCTATGGGGTTCAAGTCTGGGTTTTGGCTGGGCTACTCAAAGACAGTCAATGACTTGTCCTGGAACCCCCTATTTTCCTCCATGCTCTCAGAGTTCTTTCAATACTGTTATATGCCTTTTATTCAAGAGTGGCTTCCATCTAGCCCCTCTACCATATACATTTTATTGATGGAGTACTGCTAAGATGGTTGTTCTTTCAACAGGTTCTCCCAACTCAGCCAAGAACTACTGAAGCTCTGTTAGAGTGACTATTGGATTCTTGGTCATCTCTCTGGCCAAGGACCTTCTTAACTGCTTATACAGTTTGGCCAACACAAAGAAGAGTCTTGTGGTTGCAAATTTCATTCATTTCACAATTATTGAAGCCACTTTGCTCTGGGAACACTCAAAGCTTTAGAAATGGTTTAATCCCCTTGCCTTGATCTATGCCTTACCACAAATTTATCATGGAGGTCTACAGAGAATTCCTTGAAACAAATTGCTTGGTTTTTGGAATGACTTGTAGTTTGAATTGTGGGACCTTTTATAGGCAGATTTGCTGCCTTTCTAAACAAAGTCCAAACAATTCAGTACAAAACAGGTGGACTTCAATCAAGTTCTACACAAATCTCAAGGATAATTAAAGCAAAGGGGATGCACCTGATCAACATCAGAAGTGCCACAGCAAAGGTTCTGAATACTTATATGAATGAGAGATTTCAGGTTTTGATTTTTAATACATTTGAAAACATTTCTGATAACATATTTTCATTATGTCATTAAGGGTTATTGAGTGTAGGCTGATGGGAAAAATGGCAAATGTATTAATTTAAATCTATAGCACAATAATGTGTTAAGAAAGTGAAAGGATTCAAATACTTTTGGAATACACTGTAGATAGCACCATGCCACCATCCTTAGATTTTTTTACAGTCCTCTTTTTCAATGTGTGGCCATTTCCAATTCCAAATAGGAAAATTTTGACTTGAATTTAACTTTTAAAGAAAATTATCTGGTTATATATATTTATATACACACACACACACTCCCCCTCCCGATCTCTACACCACTCCATACGTATCTTCCATTGATTGAAAAAGTGCTGGAAGTCTTCTTGCTTGAGGCTCTTCAACAGGCTTGCTGTTTCTGTCTTCACTTTATCAACTGAAGAAAAATGTGTTCCTTTCAGGTCACTTTTGAACAAGTAAAAATCAAAGGGAGCTAAATAGGGTGAAGAGGGAGGATGATCAAGGACAGGAATGTTTTTGTCAGTCAAACATTGCTTTACAGAAAAAGAGAAAATTCGCAAGAAATTTGATGTTGATTCACTGTTCAATTTTTTTTACCTAACATTGTCACGGCAACTCACGTAGCGATTATTGTTCAAATACTGACTGGGCTATTCACAGGACATACCTAGCCAGTCTGTGTTTTGAGAGGGCATGTAGGAGGGGATACAGTACTATGATTCACGTCTGGCCGACCTCCAGATGGTTTTCCAGGAAAGCCCCAAGCTTTTTGTGTCTCACCTCGTATATATATATATATATATATATATATATATATATATATATATATATATATATCCATTATCCAAACTACAGGGTTACGGGGGTCTGCTGGAGCTAATCTCAGCCAATACAGGGTGCAAGGCAGGAAAGAAACCCTGGGCATGGCGCCAGCCTACCGCAGGGCGCGCACATACACACACCCATACACCAGGCATACACTAGGGACAATTTAGAATCACCAATGCACCTAACCTGCATGTTTTTGGACTGTGGGAGGAAACAGGAGTACCCAGAGGAAACCCACGCAGACACGGGGAGAACATGCAAATTCCATGCAGGGAGGACCCGAGAAGCAAACCCGGGTCTCCTAACTGCGAGGCAGCAGCATGTTTGGTCTTAAATTAATGCTAATGTTATAATGAATCTTACTGCCTTATTTTCAGAAAATACGCAGTAGCTCTGAAAAATATCTCTATAAATATACATATTAATGAAGCAAACATCAGGTGTGCTTTCTCAGTGGTAGAACTGGGAGCTTTGTGTGGTGCAAAGTGTCAGCCTGTTTCCTCCTATATCTGTGTTTCTTAGGAACAAATGGAACTGGTGTCAGTTATTCTGAAGATTGTATAGCCACACATTGTCCTATTTTAATGAGTATTCTTCGCTTATTGGTTTCAGGGTCTGTGTGTACTAAAAAGGCTTATGTTTGGATTTACAAGAGGAACATAAATTATTCTGTCTGTAGAAATTCATGTCTGTGCATTTCTAGCATTTTCATTTCACATTTTAAATACTTTCAGTTCTATCACTATATATAATTTTAAGTTTGCTATTAATAAATTGTCACATGTACCGTTTATTTGTTTTATTATTTGCTTATTAAATCATTGTAATTAATACTGAAAAGGTATAGCTTTTTCTGTGGACACATGCTGAAACTCAAGCTCTGAGGACTGCAGACTGAATATTAATATTTGGTGTATATTCTTTAATAAACTTTGAATTAAATGTAACACATGTTAAGTTAAGCTGCCTAGCCTCTGATGTTTTATTCTGGAACACATGCTAAAAAAAGGTGCTTAGCTTCTAAGGCTGCATATGAAATATTATTTATGCAACACATGCTAAGAAAGCTGCTTAGTCCCTGAGGTTTTTTATAAAATACACACTAATTAAACAGCACGTAATCCCTAAGGTTATGGTTTAAAAAGTGACTATTAACCATAGTCGTGTTGCTTTTTAGGGGTATATAACCTAAAGCTTTACAAACACTAGCAAATCAGTCTAACTCGAATATTACAGTATCTTATAACTAATTTGTCTCAGGAAGACAAAATTAGTCTTTTAAACTAAAAGCAGTAAACAGGAGACAGAAAGATGGTCAACACACCTATTCTGTCATTGGTTAGTAAATGTGAGGCTGTAGCGAAACATGGGTGAGTCAAAACTTAACATCTGTCTAAACTCATGATCAGATAAAATGCCAACACTATCCTGCATCAGGCAAGTGCAAGGGGGTCCCAAGGATCGCTGCTGGTTCCCTCATCTTTTCCTTGTACACCTCCACACTGATCTTGATAATTCAGTCCCATCGATTCTCATATCAGTGCAATGCCAATGATACTCAGCTGTACCTTTTGTTCACTCCAGAGGATGACATGGTCTCCACTTGTCTCACTGATGTTTCATCTTGCATGAAGGAACACCATCTGCAGCTCAAAATGGCAAAAGCAGAGCTCTTTATTATTCCCATCCAGGCTGCCTATTTAACACTCTATGTCTGTAAAGCTTGGCTCATTATCACTAAAACCTAGTAAGTCAGTACACAACCTTGAATTAATGATCAATGACCAGCTCTCTGTCAGTGATCACAGTACAGATGTCTCTCATTCATGCAGATTTGCTTTGTACAACATGCCTAAAATCAGGCTGTACCTGACAAAGTGTGTAGCACAACCTCTGGATTAGGGATTAGTCCTGTCACATCTTGATGACTGCAGCGCTTTACTGTCTGTACTACCAAGTCACTGAAGATAATTTAAAATTCCTGCAGCAGAAAACATTGCATTGAAATCCTTAAGGTTTGCCTACAGAGTAGTCAATGGATCAGCAGTCATGTATGTGGAAGCACTCATGAGGTCCTATGCTCCATCTTGTCCACTCTGGTCTCCCAGTGAATGGCCTCTGGGGATATGACTCTACTTGGCATCAAATCTCAATCTAGTGTCTTTCCATGTGTAGCATCTGGTGGAACAAACTGCCTGAACTGCTGACTCTTGTTCTGTAACTATCTTTCTAATTGATAATTGTATTACCGTGAGGTTTTTAATAGCTAAGATAAGAGTACCTGTGTTTTGTTGCTTTGTTTAGTTTAAATCTCTTCACTTGTGATGATCAATTTTGTACCCTTTTCCTGTAGCACTTGTTTCAAAACAGTGCCCCAGACTGATGTTTACTCAATTATGTTGACCTCTTTTGTAAGTCACTAAGGGAATAACTGTAAATATAAGCTTTTTTGTGGCATTCACTCCTAGATATTTGAAATATTATTCTTAACTTGGTAACATTGGTTTTTAAGAATGAATACATGTTTGATCCTATTTAAAACATCATCCAGTTGGCTGCCTTTGCTATGGTGAAAGGCAGGCATGCTGTTTCAAAATAGCTCAGTGGGAGCTGCACTTCAGTTTACTGTATAGTAGTAAAGAATATCATTTAATTTAGAGTAGTTACTGGGGCTATTGTGATTGTAAGACCTGCCAAGGCCAGGAAAATATATATTTGGAATTTTTATTAGTAGACAATTCAGGCTTTGTCAATCTGAGTTTCAATTCAGACAATTCTTTTTGTGTACAGATTACAGTGCCTTAGAGCACTCCCTGAATTTAAGGCCACGGTTAAACAATTATTAAACAGTTATGCTTCAGGACATTTAAGAGCAATAAATAACTAATCAGAATAACCGAATAGCTAAAGTAATTAATTGCAGATCAAATAACCAGTTTTAACCAATTTTCAAACACACATCAAGTGAGTAGTAGATGTCAAAAATGAGAAAAGAAGCCTTACTTTTTATTTTTATTTATTTATGTAATTTGGATTGTATTGATTTTATTAAAATCAAATAACATTTCATACAAAAAAGTCAAGTTTTACAAAACTAGGTTTGAAACAAATCAACCCCCACCCATAAGAAAGAGAGCTACGCCAGCAAAGTAAAACTTTAAACTAGTGAAAATAAGTAAAGAGATAAATTAATAAATGAATAAAAATAAACAGAGTTAAAAAAAGAGGGGGGAGAATCTGCTTCCTCAATTAAAATGCTTATTCTAAAATGTTATTGATTAGATCCTGCCAGGTTTTGAAAAAGTTTTGTACAGATCCTCTGAGTGAGTATTTGATTTTTTCCAATTTCAAATAATATATAACATCAGATATCCGCTGACTAAAAAGAGGTGAGTTAGGATTCTTCCAGTTGGGCAAGATAAGTCTGCGTGCCAATAGTGTAGTAAAGGAGATCACAGTTTGTTTGTCCTTCTCCACTTTACGCCCATCTGGGATTCCACCAAACACAGCTGTTAGTGGGTTAGGAGGGATTGTGACACCAAGGCTGTCTGTTAGGCATTTAAAGATTTTGGTCCGGAATGATGTTAATTTGGCGCAGGCCCAAAACATGTGACCCAGTGAGGATGGAACTTGATTGCAATGTTCGCAGGTTAGATCTTGCCCTGGAATGTGCTCGATATATAATTTTAAGTTGAATAATTTTATGCTTTGTGCATATGGAGCTCGAGTGAATTTGAAAAGAAGCCTTACTAAACAGATCATTTACTTCACCTTCTTTGCTAAGAGTTAATTATCTAAAAATATTCTTAAAGTTAACCTACAGCCTTGTAAATACTATGCGTTACTCAGAACAATCTCCAGACCCATTACATTTGGCAGTAAGGATGGTAGAAAGGTCTGGAGAAACTACTGGTATATTCTCATTTTTACCCTGTGGTTTTTCTCTGGGCATATAATAATTCAAATTGTGGTCCATGAACCAGGGAAGGTCAGCTGAAGTACTTATCTGAAGTAAAACCTTACTGAGGGGTGATTAATCCCAACAGAATTAGGGAAAACATTCAGTGGCACACAACAGCCCTTAGTAAGACTGGTGGAGCAGTTGTTGTCATTGAAATCTGGTGTCCCAGGCAATGACATCACCAATCTAAAACTGAGTTATTATTGTGTGAAATAAGTCTCAAGTATTCATAAGGAAAGAATAAAAACTTGGAGATGACTGAGTTCTCACAAGGATTCCTTTCTAAAACTAAGACAAAAATCAGTCAGAGAAAATGTATTTGATAAAATGGACAAGCAACATATAGCTGGCTATGAAAAGCAAGGGTTGAAAAATTAAATTTGGATATAATAGACAAAGTATGATTGTGGATTGACCATTCCTGTTCTTACTGAAGAATGGACAGTAAAGTGCTACTGTAATTTTAGTTAGTTCCGAATGTGTATTTGATAAGTCTATGTGTAGATTTTGATACTTTTCATCGGCTGGGTCAGTAGGATTCATCAAATATTCCAATATGGTTCAATTTGCAGTATATTCTCCAAGCCAAACTTTTAATATAAATTATTAAATTCAACAGTTGTTTTATTCAGCAACCTTGGGAGAACATTACCTATGGCTTAGGCCTGTTTAGAACTCTTTACAATTGTTTCTTTGATTGAGTGGGTAAAGTTGAGACCCTGGGGAATCTTCATGCGTTTTATCCCAAAAAAATTACTTTTTTTCTACACATTCAAAACTTCCCATGAGGTAATGTGGATCCAGGTCAGTCAGATCATGTCCCTCAAAGTCCCAAATCATTCCTGTTTTCTCTGCTTATGTAAAAAAAACCAATCTGATGATCTATTGATCCTTCTACAGTGATACTGACTGAGATAAGCTAATCTGCAAAGGTAAAGTTGGCTCTGTGGCTCATAAAAAACACTTCACACCAAGGTTTGTTCATTGATTCACTCTTAGCCTTTCATTTTCAAATGAACTCAGACAGATAAACACTGGAATAAATCTATCCATCCATTTTCCAACCAGCTATATCCTAACTACAGGGTCACAGGGGTCTGCTGGAGCCAATCCCAACCAACACAGGGCGCAAGGCAGAAAACAAACCCCGGGCAGGGCGCCAGCTCACCGCAGGGCACACACACACACACCCAAACACCAAGCACACACTATTTAGAATCAATTTAGAATCACTAATGCACCTAACCTGCTTGTCTTTGGACTGTGGAAGGAACTGGAGCACCCGGAGGAAACCCACGCAGACACGGTGAGAACATGAAAACTCCACGCAGGGAGGACCCAGGAAGCAAACCCAGGTAGTGCAATAAATAAATATGCAAATGGGTTGTTTTGCTTTTATTTAACAAAATAAAGTTGCCAATAGGGTAAGCAAAAATTACTTGACAAGATTTCTTAAAGTAAGCAAAATAATCAGAAATATAATTTTTTAGATAATTATTACAATAAGGAAAAGAAGATTTAATGTCATGATATGAATACTTTTCACTTGTTTAGATTTCATTTTTTGTAGTGCAGAAAAAGAATTCTTTATTAAATTCAGAAAGTGCAGCATAATAGTAGCATTTAGTCAAAAGTCAGTTCTTGCCACAGCAATATTCCCTCTGGTTGGTAGTTTGTCCTCTTCCTGTCCCATGAAAGAGTGTATTAACGAGTGCTGAATTAGGGGACCATTGGAGCTGTCTGAGGACTTCTGCTGCCCTGTGTAGCTAGTCTGGGCAAATCAGATGAAGTGATTCCTGATTTTTATGCTCTCTGCTTTATATTTAGAAATATATATTTTATTGCTAAGTGGTAATATTCAGATGCGACCTCTTTTGGTATGCTTGTAGTTTCACACTTTAGGTTAAATTCAAAACAAGTCCTGGAGAAGCTGAAAAAAACTCAATTCATGCTAACACAGCAAATTTGCTAATGGCTCTTCTCAAGGTGAAGTAGTTCAGAGAAGCATAGAAAGAAGGGTTTTCCTAATGAGCTTAACCAAAAGAGCTAGAAATCTGTGTGCTGTACTACTCAGTTACTTCAGGCAAACATAGCAGTGTTTGTTCTTTTGATGTCAATAGACAAGTAAATGTGTTCCTGTATATACTGTATACTGCATATATATACATATATTTATATATCTTGAGGCTTATAGCATTTCCAATGACTTTTCAGTAACTGAAGAGTTTTCAAAGAGAGACAACTATTGTGACTTTATTATGATGACTTGATTCCCATTTAATGCACTTTGCATTTACTGTTTTATTCCTTCTGCATCTTATGAGTCTTTTATAAATTATCATCTCACCCCGCAGATGGCGCCTCAACCCGCTCCTATTAGCTGACGAGAATTGTACGGAATTTATATCCAAACAAATCAAATTCTTTCTAGAGACAAATACATCCCCCGAGATCTCTGCAGGAATACTCTGGGAAACTCTTAAGGCCTTCTTAAGAGGTCAGATTATCTCATATCTTTCCCACAGAAATAAATCCGAGGCCAAGAAACTAGCAGAGATAAAAAGCGAAATTACTAAAATAGATGAAGAACACGCCAGACTACCAAGCGAGACTCTACATAGGAGGAGGCAGGCTCTACATTCGGAATTAAACCTCTTGACAACTAAAGAAACTGAACAACTAATTTACAAATCCAGACATCATTACTATGAACATGGGGAGAAAGCTAATAAGCTTTTAGCTCAACAAATTCACAAGCAAGAAGTGCGCAACGCAATCTCGGTAATTACTAGCACGAACGGAGATAAAATCGTCGAACACAAAAATATAATGCATACTTTCAGAGACTACTATAAATCCCTATATGCTACTGAGTTTAAAGAAGACAATACACA
Source organism: Polypterus bichir lapradei (assembly GCA_026402145.1). Taxonomy (NCBI): domain Eukaryota; kingdom Metazoa; phylum Chordata; class Cladistia; order Polypteriformes; family Polypteridae; genus Polypterus; species Polypterus bichir. The sequence continues at coordinate 55,380,956 of JANRMT010062807.1, read as the reverse complement.
ATCTAATACATTTCTAGATACATTACAGATACCACAAATAGACGCTTTTAGTGCGGAGGAACTTGATAAACCTCTGACGTTATCAGAATTACTAGATGCTATAAAATCTCTCCAAGGTGGGAAAGCAGCAGGCCCTGATGGTTACCCTGCAGAATTTTACAAGAAATTCTCCGCTCAGCTAGCTCCCCTCTTATTAGCAACATTTACAGAAGCCAGAGATAACCAATCTCTTCCACAAACCTTTCGCCAAGCACTAATCACTGTCTTTCCTAAACAAAATAAGGACTTATTACAATGTGCATCATACAGACCAATTTCACTTCTGAATAACGACGTTAAAATACTCTCTAAAATCTTAGCCAGAAGGATGGAGAAAGTGCTCCCCTTGGTAATATCACAAGACCAAACTGGATTTATTAGGGGCCGGCACTTATCTTCCAATCTTCGACGCCTGTTTAATGTAATATACTCACCAACTAAATCAAACACCCCAGAAATATTATTATCACTGGATGCAGAAAAAGCATTCGACATGATTGAATGGAAATACCTTTTTACTATATTGGAGAAGTTTGGGTTTGGCCCAAACATCTGTGCATGGATTAAATTACTGTATACTAACAGAAAAGATGTAAAACGTGTGCCCACATCTACAATACAGACCGTATAGTTATACCACACTGCCGACTTGAACATCACATAAAGGGATCATTTTCCTGCAGATCATCCAATGTTGTCTACCTAATTCTCTGCATGAAATGTCCTGACACTGCACTCTATGTGGGAGAAACTGGACAAACACTCCGTCAGAGAATGAATTTGCACAGATTCCACATTAAACATGGCAACACAGATGTTCCTGTAGCGGCCCACTTCAACAGCCATGGACACTGTGAGAGGGACTTTAAAGTCATAGTGCTTATAGGCAACTTCAAAACACAGCAAGAGAGAAAAGAATGGGAAGTTAAGCTCATGTTAAAATTTAATACATTACAGCATGGCTTGAATAGAGACAAGAGTTTTATGGCCAGGTATGAGGACTGTTTGCATCTCTCAGACTGACACAGATAACCTGTCTACAGACCCATATTGTTTTGAAAAACTCATCACAGACTTCAAAGGACTTTGTTGGACAGTTATCTTATCCAAAAATCTCTTGACCATACATCGTTTTTCTCTCTCTTGTTAAATTAATCTTAGCCTGAGTGAACCTATTAATTTTTTACATTTAAGATTTTTCCTTTAAAGATTTACCATTGTTGTTTCTTGTCCTAGTGTGTGGATATAAACACAGGAAACTTCAGTTTCTGTATTACATCTTGCCTGAAGAAGGGGCCTGAGTTGCCTCGAAAGCTTGCATATTGTAATCTTTTTAGTTAGCCAATAAAAGGTGTCATTTTGCTTGGCTCTTCTCTACATTCGTAATGGCTAACACGGTACAACACCCTAGTACTGTATACTAACCCAGAAGCTTCAGTTTGCATCAACAACATTTGCTCAGACTACTTTAAACTAGAACGTGGCACTAGACAAGGATGCCCCTTGTCACCGCTGCTGTTTGCGATTGCCATTGAACCACTAGCAATACATTGTCGAAATACTGATCAGATAAAGGGGATTTGCAGAGAAGGACTGGAACAGAAAATTTCATTATATGCAGATGACATGGTACTGTATATATCAGACCCAGAAAATTCTGTGCCTGCAGTCTTAGCAGCACTCACAGAATTTCAAAAGATCTCTGGTCTCAGAATTAATCTGAATAAAAGTGTACTCTTTCCAGTGAACTCTCAAGCATATAATATTAGATTAGATACCCTACCATTTATCATTGCAGAACAGTTTAAATACCTAGGGGTAAACATCACAAGTAAACATAAAGCTCTATATCAACAAAATTTCGCCGTTTGCATGGAAAAAATTAAACAAGACTTGCATAGATGGTCAACCCTTCATCTCACACTAGCTGGAAGAATTAACACTGTTAAGATGAATATTCTTCCTAAACTCCTTTTTTTATTTCAAAACATCCCAATATACATTAATAAATCATTTTTTAGGCAATTAGATTCGACAATAACCTCATTTATTTGGAATTCAAAACATCCACGCATCAAAAGAGCGACCTTACAAAGACAAAAGGCAGAAGGCGGCATGGCTCTTCCTAACTTCCAGTTTTATTACTGGGCAGCAAATATACAGGCGATAAGAACCTGGACACAAATAGAAGAACATACACAGGCTTGGTCCGCAATAGAAGTAAAATCCTGCAGTACTTCTTTGTATTCCTTGCTCTGTGCTCCAATAAACACACATTATCGGCAATACACTAATAACCCAATTGTGCTCCACTCACTTAGAATCTGGAACCAATGTAGAAAGCATTTTAAGACGGAGAAGCTTCTATCTGTTGCACCCCTGCAAGAGAACCACCTCTTTCAACCTTCACAAACATATGCAGTTTTTAATATTTGGAAAAAATTTGGAATTAACTCGCTTAGAGATCTTTATATAGACAACGTCTTTGCATCCTATGAACAATTACATTCCAAATTTAACATTCCAGCTACACATTTCTTTCACTATCTTCAAGTCAGAAACTTTGTTAAACAAAACCTTACAGATTTTCCTCATCTTGCACCCTCAACCATGCTGGAAAAAATATTGCTCAATCTCAAGGACTTAGACTCCATCTCTACAATATATAAAATCATTTTACAATCCCTCCCTTTCAAAGATCCGAGAAGACACTGGGAAAAAGATCTTTCAATTAATATATCAGAAAAGGAGTGGAAAGCAGCAATGCAGAGAATTCACTCGAGCTCCATATGCGCAAAGCATACCATCATACAACTCAAAATTATATATCGAGCACATCTGTCTCGATTAAAACTTTCCAAAATGTTCCCAGGGCATGATCCAACCTGCGAACGTTGCAACCAAGTCCCAGCCTCACTAGGTCACATGTTCTGGTCCTGCACCAAATTAACATTATTCTGGACAAACATTTTTAATTACCTTTCAGATAGCCTTGGACTCACAATCCCTCCAAACCCATTAACAGCTGTGTTTGGTGTTCTTCCAGATGGGTTTAAAGCAGAGAAAGACAAACAAATTGTGATTGCATTCACTACACTTTTGGCACGTAGACTTATTCTCATAAACTGTAAAAAACCCAAACTCTCCTCTTTTAAGTCAGTGGGAAACCGATGTGTTATATTATTTGAAGTTGGAAAAAATCAAATACTCAGTTAGAGGATCCGTACAGACTTTTTTCAAAACATAGCAGGATCTAATCAGTAATATTTTAAAATAAGTTCATAAGGCACAGAGAATTTATTAATTTAGGTATGTTTACAAGCCTAAATTTGAATTTAACGCCGTTTGGCTTGCTCTCTCTCTCAGGGGTGGGGATCGATCTGTTCTTAATTTTTTCTCTTTGTAAAAACTTGATTGCTTTGTATGGATTGTAATAAAATTAATAAAAAAAAAAAATAAAAAAAAAAAATAAAAATTATCATTTCAGGTTAAAAGCCTAAATAAGTAAACATCAGAACCTAAGAAAAACAAAACACTTCAAAGTTTATTTCGCCCAACTTGACAGCATCCAGCTTTCTTGGCTCCTGAGAGAAACAAGGAAGAATCTCTGTTCAGATACCAGAAGCATACACCTTAATTCGGGAGAAAGAACATTTAGAATATAATGTTAGACAACATATACTTTTTAAAAATAATTCAAGTTTATGCCATCACCCAGGTAAAGTAGTTCAGAGAAGCCTAGAAAGAAGGGTTCTCCTAATGAGCATAACCAAAAGAGGCAAGAGAAAATAGAACAGAGTGGGCCAGTAATCAGAAAAAAACAGATATTTTTAAAAACATTTGCCACTGTTTTTTTTTTGGTTTGTTTGTGATCAGTTCGTTATTAATACAGTAATCAATTGCCTTTCATGGGGGTTAGGTGCACAGACCCTCAGTGAATGTGAAAATCCATGAACACGCTTTGGGCCCATGATGTATATTCTAATTTTATTCCACTAAAATAAGACACAAGATCTTGTGTGAAACGTGAAACAGAACTATCACATGTGTTAAGAACAGGCTACTGACATAAAGATGAGTAGTGTCCCCCAGGCAAAACTGTGTAGTTCAGCAGTTCTTTAGTAAACGGTAATTTGTTTTGTAAAATGTAAATTCTAATAAATTTCGACATATGGAGTAATTATGGCAGTTCATGACAATAATGATTAATATTACAGATATTAAAAAATCCAACAAAACACTAAGCACAAAACAATAAACACTCACAACACAGTTTTGCGGCTGCAGATGAAGGTGGTGCAGCTATGAAATGAAATCTCCTGTGAACAGCCTCCTGAAGGTTATGTAAATTTTTGTCCTACCATGATGTTGATGTATGTGAAGATTTGTAGAAGAAACATAAATGCACCACTGCCTGTGATCCTGCCGGGTTTTTATGGCTCACGTTTAAAGCTAGCACTCTCATCTTTCACCAGGCAGCCCTTGCAGCGCAGCATCCGCCAAAGCTGTCTAATGACGCAATACTCCTAGGGTTTCTGGTATTTTTCTGTCCATTTAAATGGCAGCCTGCAGTGTCATCTGCAGTTTTCCGCAATAGGTCACAAAATAATTTCCATGTATCGTATATACTCGCGGATAAGTTCTCCCGCGAATAAGTCAGGACTTGATTTTACCATATAATTTCTGGTATTTTATAATGTCGGTCGTATAAGTTGAATGTGGAAAACTCACGTTATTGGTCCAAGGGATTATGATATACTAACGCCCACCTGAGAGAGTAACCATGGAGCAAAAGGCCTTTTTTTTCTATGTGGGTACAGCAATGCACTGTATGAGCGCGTGCTCCTAACCTCTCTCTCTCTCTCTATTGTGCCTATGTGACCACACAGTAATACCCAAACTATTCCAAAGCAACGTTTGCACTGATTTGTGTTTTTTGTATCTCACACCCTCATTCACCTTTATCGTAAGAGCATCCCTTATCTACGATGGAGAGTTCAATCAGAAAAAAAAAATATGAAGCTGGCTTTAAGTTGCATCTGAGAAACTGATGCGAGATTGGAGGAGCCAAAAAGATGTAAAAAAAAAAAAATGTAAGTGTCGCATTTTTGAACTGGTGTATATGTCGGGGTCTGATTTTATTCTATTTTTATTTTTCAGGTTTCAAGACCAAACTTATATACGAGCATATACGGTAATTATTGATAACAAACCCGCAAATAAGCGGAACCATGAATCATAAGCCCACAAATTACAAGAGCTGACCTGTAAAATCTTAAGTAAATCAACAAGCCAAAACAAGAAGCAGTCAATATATGAAATATACCCGAATGGTACCCCTCTGCAACCCCCTACCTTATCCCATCTTCTGCACAATATCACCAAGCATTCAACTGTTTGGTGAAAAGCAGTGTGCTGCACTGCTCAGCTACTTCAGGCAAACAGAGCTGTGTTTGTCCTTTTGGTGACAATAGACAACTAAATGTGTTACTGGATATACAGTATATATATATATATATATATATATATATATATATA
>JANRMT010062807.1:55349229-55365288 GCA_026402145.1 Polypterus bichir lapradei | reverse complement strand
GCGCTCTCTCTCTCGCACTGCCTGTGTGTGTGTCGCGCTCTCTCTCTCGCGCTGACTGTGTGTGTGCATCTGTCTCTCTCTTGCGTTGCCTGTGTGTGTGTGTGTGTGTGTTGCACTGTCTCGCTCTCTCTCTCTTGCTCGCTGCACAGGAAATGCACAGGGAGAGACTGAACATGTACAAACCAAAAGGGAAACTGGCTTGTTCGTATACCGAGTGTGTGGTCGTGAACCGAGGAAAAAGTTTGGCGAACTTTTTGGTCGTAAACCAAGTTGTACGTGTACCGAGACGTTCGTGAACCGAGGTTCCACTGTATATATATTGTTATGGTGTATAAAATCTGTACATTTTGGTTTCCATTATATTTTGTTCGAGACAAGACAACAGATGAACTAAGACAAATCAAAGCAGGTTTTCTTCCCTTACACCTTACTTTTATAGCACTTGTTCATAGCTTAGTGCTAATTTGGCTTACAGCCTGGGAAAGGATGCTGAGCTGATGCCTCAGGCTATTGATTACTTTATGGATGGACATCTGGGATGACAATTGGGTTTACGGCCTGGGAAAGGAAAGCTGAGGCAATATCAAAGAACTTTATTACCAGGGGAATTCATAAACCATTTTTGACAGCCAGCCAATCAGGTGCATGTGTTGTGAAACCAAGGCATGACATTTCATAATAAATATGTATTGGTTTGAGACAGAAGAAAGCAAAGAGAAGAAGGAAAAAAAGAAAGTACAGAAGAAGAAGAGGAACTGACAAAGACGGCACTGGTCGTCAGAAAGTCATCATGAACATCGATTGCTAAATCGAACGCCTCCTTGGGACATTCATCCTTGTCATCTCTACCTTTTTTTCGTAAGCTTTTTCTAAAGACTATATATATTCAGACTTTCCTATCAGTACCTATTTTTCTATTATCTTTGTTCCAGTGGTATTATCATTATTCTTGTAATAAATACCATGCTGTTTTAAACTTTCTATGCTTTGTCTTAATGTCTAGAGTGATTGAGGTAATAAGTTAGATTTCTTTGAGCACCTGGTGACAGCCAGATTTTTGCCATTATTTCTGTGCTACGGGGTTTATAAGGCTGAGAGTAAAGGCGCCACTCTCAGCACAGGAGTGCTGAGTCTTTGTATGTTTAAATGTATTCTTGTAGACCAAAAGTAATATTTAGGTCTGAGATATCACTAAAACATTGTATGTTGTTTGTGCCGAAAATAAGTAAGTATCTTGAAGTGCTGAATGACAGGCTGTTATTCCTATATCACTTGTGTGGTTTAAAGTGCTAAGGGTTAATCAGCGTGTGTGTGCCATTCATAGGGCACTATTGTGGTTAGGGTCTGTGTGTGTGTTTATCTATGTGTGTATGTTCATCTTAAAGTGCAAAAGTAGACCAACCTAATAACGAACTTGATGAGAACATTTACCCTTGAGAAAACAGGTAAAGGGTAAGTAGAGGGAAATACTACAATATTACATATAAATATATAGTGGAACTCAGCCCCGGACACAGACAGATGGACACCTCCATGTCTACAAAAGCACACGTTTTATTTACAATGTCCTATACACAGCACACGGTGCCTCTGCACCAATCACCCTTTATAGTCCTTCTCAAGGTCCTATCACCGCCTCCACTCCTCTCCGCCAAGCTCTGTCCTCTTCCTCCTGACTGGAGGGAGGCGGTCCCTTTTATATCCACCCGGACGTACTCCAGGTGCTCTCCGATGGACTTCCTGTGGCACTTCCTGGTTTGGCGGAAGTGCCACATGAGCACCCGGAAGCACTCCGGGTGTCCTCGGTATTCCTTCTACCAACACCTCCAGGTGTGGCGGAAGCGCTACTGTCCGAGGGTCCACAATCAACTGGGCGCCCCCTGATGGTGGCCACAGGCCCTTACAGGGTTGAGCTTCCATGCTTAGACCCCGTGGCCCCCAAACCAGGCAGGGCGGCTGCCTTCTCGTGGTCCTGGGGAGGCACAGTCCTTCTCCTGGTCCATCCAGGTGTTGCAACTGGGAACAGCCCCCAGCCGACCGCCACAATATTTACATATATATATATATATATAGTGGAATAATATACAGTTCCCCAAACTCGAACACAGACAGGCTTAGAGACACACAAGTTCAAAATAACACTTTTCATTTCTTTGTGGGGCAGCTCTATTTCCGGCTCCCCAATTCAGACTACAGTACACATTTTGTAAGCACAACACTATTGCTCAGTCCCTTTTCTCTCTCTCTTTCTCTTTCTTCTTCCTTTCTGTCTTTTTCTTTCTTTCTTCCAAGCTACAAGCCCATGGCCCTGACGCAATCCAGGGGGGTTGCCCTCTCGTGTTCCGGGAGAGGTATTGCCGTGACACAGTCCTCTCCCCTGGTCCTCCTATCCCAGGGATGTCCTGGCCGGGCAAGGGCCCCAGCCGTCCGCCACTATATATATATCAGCCTGAATTATATGTACACACTGTATGTGCAATTCCTCATGTTTTGTGTAGTCTTATTACATTAATAGAGCCCTCTCTTAAACCATCTTTAAGCTCCATTTCAACTACTATGATAAACATTAACACTTTTGGTTTACTCTGTCTGTTTTATCATTGTGAAATAATAAAATAACTACATTTTATTTATATAGTGCGGAACAGTATTGCTGCATTGCCAGCAAGTGACCCAAATTACCTTCACCATGCCTTACCATCTAACGTCTTGGTTTTGATAATTTCTGATGAAATTCAGATATAAACACAATTTCATTTCACGTGGCATCTGCTGAGCGTTTATGGATACTAACAAGGTAATCTCCAATCGACTTCTTTTTAATGCAATCAATTTATGCTCATGGCCTTTCATTCACGCATTTTAAAACAGTTCTTGATTTTCCTTAGAAGCATAGCAAGCCATTACAAGGGGGGGTGCTCACTGAGTATAATTGTGGCTGCCTTATTCTAAAGGTTTTCCAGAAAAGAGTAAATGATAAATGGATTTATTGATCAGTAGTAGCAGAGTAGTATTGTCATGCAAACAGAGTACAGTACAATTCGTCCTTAACACGTCTGACCAATATGCAGCACATCACCACTTTGTAGCATCATAATATACAAAAATGTATAAAAGTACATAACTTTCCGTTATGTTCCGTTTCAAGAAGATTATTTTCCACATGTTTTCAACAACTGGATGAAGCATAAGTGCTAAGGCAACAGTGACAAGAAGTACATCAAGTAAGCTGATTTGTGCTGGCTGCATTGTGGGTTATTTCATATTTGAACTGATATCATCTTGGTGCTATCGTAGTCCACCTAATTTTGTAAACAATTGCTGAAACGTCAGGGTTATTTAATCAAATTCAGTTTTTAGGCTACCTAGCTTAGATAGCACTCAGAAGTCTTCTTGCCAGACATTTTAAACTCAGAATTACTCATATTGTAAGATTTGAATTTTTTAGGTAGCATGCTGGTCCTTACATGAAAATTATTAGTATTATTAGTTTCTGAGATGTGTCAAAAGTTGGAGATGCTAAATTAAATTATAAACAAAAAGACAGATGAGGGTTGATTGATAACACAAAATATTTAAAGTAACAGAAGTATATGCAAAGTCACGAAATACAGCAATTGTCTGAAATTGGTAGAAATCCTATTTATTAAATGAGTGAAGACAATTCTTATCGTCAATCAAATTCATTATTCAGACAGGGTAACATCAGCCAGCTCTCTCTCTTAACTATCTGACAACCGCCATGCCACTAATTACAGCATGCGCTGCCACAATGCCACAACAGGAAAGTGTCTCTGGAAGGCAGCGTGATGTTAAATGTGCCAAAACCACAATAATAATGTTAAAATAAACAGAAAAAGAAATTAGGAGGAATCTAAACTTGAGAAAATGTTTCCAACAAGCAAAAAGGGCAATAAATGTCTGTCGATCCTAATGCATTTATCAATGTATATATTCTGTAGTGTTTTTTTTTTACTGTAAATTTACTTATAAATGTGGTTATTTATATTAAAGTGAGCTTGCCTTTTGAAATAATTGCCTTTAAAAAGATTCAATCAAATATTGAGGTACCTGTAGTACGATAAAAACATGGAGTTTTTTTGTATTTGAAAGTGTATGCTGAAAATAGAGAAGAAAATAGAGATCTGCTTACAGATCTAAACGTGCAGAGGCAATAGCTCACCATCAGAACCTGTCAAACTAGAGGGCTTTTACAGCTCAGAATAAAAGCTGACTCTCAGTGCTGACAACGTATCTATTCACACCAACCTAAATTCTGTTTTTTTTTTTTTTTTTTAAATTCCCAATTGATTATTTATATTAATGAAACAAAATCACGTACATGAAATAATGAGAATTTGTAAATTACCCAAAATATTTTTAATTTTTATCGCAGTACATTTAATTATTATACTTCTTTTTTGCAATGTTGTCATTAATCAGTGAATTCAGAAAGTGTTGAATGAATCATTTGTTTATCTGGCTTGTGCACTGGCTGAGCTGAGTTCTCAGAAAAACAGAGGTTTATTGAATATTAATAGCCCCAGTGGACATTAAACCATGCAGGCTGAAAAGTTCTCTATTGTCTTCCATATCTAATTAAGTTATCAAATCACAACACCATTATACAGACATATTACACTCTAGTGGGCATGGAATCCTTTGCACTCAATGTGATCTCCATTAGGTTAATGATTTATGGTACTGATGAACAAAAAGCCGAAAAGGCTGCTTGGTTTATCTTTGGTTTTTGCTTTGTTTATTTAGTGCAAAAAAAAAAAAAAAAAAAAACTCATCCGGGATATCTTACAATAAAAGTACTACAGAGAATTATTAACGCTGTCCCTGCTGCAGTCTGACCCTGTTCTGCATTACTTATGATATGTTACTGTATCTCACTTTTCTTAATGTTAAAGAGCACTCTGACAATCAATTTATTTTTAAATAGCACACTTCAATTGCACATGTGCAAATACAGTATATTTAAAACACAAAATAGCATGCATTAAGACACAAAAGAATGTACAATATGACTAGGAGGAGGAGGTTAGGAGCACGTGCTGATACAGCGCATTGCCGCACCCACCACACGACAAACCAACTCAGGATCCAGATTAAGACCCGAGTGCAGCCATCCAACAGGTGACACCTCTGTTGATATATAAATCTCTAGAGATAAATCTATATACTAGAGTACAACTCAAGTTTTCAGTGTTCTTGCAAATAATAATAAAAATAAGCAAATCAGAAAATATGAATATATTACAGTAAGGCAACCTTGCAAAATAATAAATCACACAAATCATTTGTTATATTATTACATGGTAACCTTATTTCTTAAAATAAAATTGGTTTTATATGCAACATAATCAATGTAATTAGATATACAATATTAATCATATGATTTTTTCTTATTTGAGTTAATGTTGTGAAATGAAATCGACCCTCTGAAATGTAAAGAGCATTGATCTCTTTGCTGCTACAGTATAATTGTTACCTCCTTAGTAGAAACACAGAAACAAAGGCCTTCATGTGCATGTTTTTTTTTCTTTTGTACTGCAGTTATTATAATTATATTTTCTAGTTTTGGAATTATGAATCTCTTATTCTTTTGCAAAACATGAAGGACTAAACTTCACTGAAATTAACTGAAATGATTAATGTACATATTAGTAAATACTCACCAACATCACGTTCTACAAATTTAAACAGTCCAGTGAAATTATGAATTGTGTAATATTTGGCTGTTACCTTTATCTAATTAATTGATTTATCATAACTGTGGATTGACTCGTATCACATACTATAGCATCACATATCATATACATCTGAGGATTGTAATGAGTGACAAAAACTCAGGCACAGGGGATGCACAAACCAGAGGGTTTCTTTGTGCCAGTCTTAAGCCCAGATAAATGGGGAGGGTTACGTCAGGAAGGGCATCCGGTGTAAAATTTTGCCAAATCAATATGCAGACAACAATAAACATTTACATACCGGATTGGTCAAGCCCCGGGTTAACAACGACCGCCACCAGTACTGTTAGTCAACAGAATGCTGGCGGAAATTGGGCTACTGTTAGCCGAAGAAGAAGGAGAAGAAGAGGGGGGAGACGTCTCCAGAAGCAGGAGGAGAGGAGGAAGGTAAAGAGAGTGGAACTGAGGGTAGGAACTTTGAATGTGGGCAGTATGACTGGTAAGGGGAGAGAGTTAGCAGATATGATGGAGAGAAGGAAGATTGATATATTATGCGTGCAAGAGACTAAATGGAAGGGGAGTAAGGTCAGGTGGATCAGAGGTGGATTCAAATTGTTCTATCATGGTATGGATGGGAGTAGAAATGGAGTAGGGGTTATTCTGAAGGAACAGTATGTCAAGAGTGTTTTGGAGGTGAAAAGAGTGTCAGACAGAATAATGATTATGAAGCTGGAAATTGGAGGTGTGATGATGAATGTTGTTAGTGCCTCTGCACTGCAAGTTGGGTGTGCAATGGGTGAGAAAGAAGATTTTTGGAGTGAGTTGGATGAAGTGATGAGCAGTGTACCCAAGGGACAGAACGTGGTGATTGGAGCGGATTTCAGGGAACAGAGGATACGAGGAATTGATGGGTAGGTATGGTGTCAAGGAGAGGAATGAAGAAGGCCAGAGGACAGTGGATTTTGCCAAAAGGATGGACATGGCTGTGGTGAACACGTATTTTAAGAAGAGGGAGGAACATCAGGTGACGTACAAGAGTGGAGGAAGATGCACACAGGTAGATTACGTCCTATGCAGAAGAGTAAATCTGAAGGAGATTAAAGACTGTAAAGTAGTGGCAGGGGAAAGTGTAGTTATGCAGCATAGGATGGTGGACTGTAGGATGACGTTGGAGATCAAGAAGAGGAAGAGAGTAAGGGCAGAGCCAAGGATCAAATGGTGGAAGTTAAAAAACGAAGACTGCAAGGTTGAGTTTATGGAGGAGGTGAGACAGGCACTGGGTGGCAGTGAAGAGTCATCAGACAGCTGGGAAACTACAGCAGATGTAGTAAGGGTGACAGCAAGAAGGGTGCTTGGTGTGACATCTGGAAAAAGGAAGGAGGAAAAGGAAACCTGGTGGTGGAATGAGGAAATACAGGAGAGTATACAGAGGAAGAGGATGGCAAAGAAGAAGTGGGATAGTCAGAGAGATGCAGAAAGTAGACAAGAGTACAAATAGATAAAGAAAAGGCGTATGATGAGTTGTATGAGAGGCTGGACACTAAGGAGGGAGAAAAGGACCTGTACTGATTGGCTAGACAGAGGGGCCAAGCTGGGAAAGATGTGCAGCAGGTTAGGGTGATAAAGGATAAAGATGGAAACGTACTCACAAGAGAGGAGAGTGTGTTGAGCAGATGGAAAGACTACTTTGAGAGGCTTATGAATGAAGAGAACGAGAGAGAGAAGAGGTTGGATGATGTGGAGATATTGAATCAGGAAGTGCAACGGATTAGCAAGGAGGAAGTAAGGACAGCTATGAAGAAGATGAAAAATAGAAAGGCCGTTGGTCCAGATGACATACCTATAGAAGCATGGAGGTGTTTAGGAGAGATGGCAGTGGAGTTTTTAACCAGATTGTTTAATGGAATCTTGGAAAGGGAGAGGATGCCTGAGAAGTGGAGAAGAAGTGTACTGGTGCCGATATTTAAGAGTAAGGGGGATGTGCAGAACTGCAGTAACTACAGGGGAATAAAATTGATGAGCCACAGCATGAAGTTATGGGAAAGAGTAGTGGAAGCTAGGTTAAGAAGTGCGGTAATGATTAGTGAGCAGCAGTATGGTTTCATGCCAAGAAAGAGCACAACAGATGCAATGTTTGCTCTGAAGATGTTGATTGAGAAGTTTAGAGAAGGCCAGAAGGAGTTGCATTGTGTCTTTGTGGACCTGGAGAAAGCATATGACAGGGTGCCTCGAGAGGAGCTGTGGTATTGTATGAGGAAGTCGGGAGTGGCAGAGAAGTATGTAAGAGTTGTACAGGATATGTACGAGGGAAGTGTGAAAGTGGTGAGGTCTGCGGTAGGAGTGACGGATGGATTCAACATGGAGGTGGGATTACATCAAGGATGAGCTCTGAGCCCTTTCTTATTTGCAATGGTGATGGACAGGTTGACGGACGAGATTAGACAGGAGTCCCCGTGGACTATGATGTTTGCTGATGACATTGTGATCTGTAGCGATAGTAGGGAGCAGGTTGAGGAGACCCTGGAGAGGTGGAGATATGCTCTGGAGAGGAGTGAAGGCCAGTAGGAACAAGACAGAATACATGTGTGTAAATGAGAGGGAGGTCAGTGAAATGGTGAGATTTGCATTGGGTGTGACGAGGATGGACAGGATTAGAAATGAGTACATTAGAGGGTCAGCTCAAGTTAGACGGTTGGGAGACAAAGTCAGAGAGGCGAGATTGCGTTGGTTTGGACATGTGCAAAGGAGAGATGCTGGGTATATTGGGAGAAGGATGCTAAGGATAGAGCTGCCAGAGAAGAGGAAAATTGGAAGGCCTAAGCAAAGGTTTATGGATGTGGTGAGAGAGGACATACAGGTGATGGGTGTAACAGAACAAGATGCAGAGAACAGAAACATATGGAAGAAGATGATCCGCTGTGGCAACCCCTAATGGGAGCAGCCGAAAAAAGAAGAAGAAGGAATGAGAGACAAAAAGACCAGGAGATGATACAGAGATGTGATCAGGGAAAGTAAAGGGTCAAAACTGCGAGATCATAAGTAGTCAGGTATACAAAAATCATTAGAGGCAAATCAACAGTCCAAACCAGAATCGATCAATGTGAATGCAAGAGGCAACATAATTAAAAAGCTAACTACACTAAAGAGAACATTGAATGTAAGAGTATCCACCAAGAGATAATGCATAATAGTATATACAGTCATGTATTTATAGTGTCGCACTATCCATGGCATCAGCAGCACAATGACTGCAGTCATGTGGTGCTTCCAGATGATGTTGCCTGAACAAAGAAAATCAAGATGGATATATATTAAAATGTATGTTGAAATGAAAAATAAACCTCAGAAACTAAATTCTTACTTTAAAAACCCATTGGATACTGAAGAACAGTTCTGGAAAGGGTGCAAGTCCATCTCAAGACCCACACACCAACATTACCAATATGTAACTATAAACTAGCCTTACATGAACATTATTGCGGATATCAGAGTAAAACTCAGCTTACCAAGAGGAGAACCCATGCAGGTATGTGGAAAATGTGTAAATTCACACAAGCAGGACCTGTTTGCTGTGATTTGTGGACCTATTATCAAAATAGAATTCATTACATTTATATAGCGCTTTTCTCACTACTCAAAGTGCTTAGACAGAGAGGATCCACTTCAAACATGGCCAATGTGTAGCACCCACCTGGATGATGCGAGGGCAGCCATTTTTTGCACCAGTACGCTCACCATACATTAGGTGAAGAGATAGCCAATTAGAGACAGGGGATGATTAGGGTTTTGATGGCCAATTTAGCCTGGACATCATGATTAACTGTACTATTTTTGAAAGGTGTCCAGGGATCTATAATGACCACAGAGAGTCAGGACCTCAATTTCACATCTCATCTGAAGGATGGCGTCATATTTACAGCACAGTGTCCCCATCACTGCACTGGGAAATTGGGATTCACATTCAGAACACAGGGTAAGAACCCCCTGCTGGTCTCACCAACACTTCTTCCAGCAGCAGCTCAAGTTATTCCTAGATGACCACCCATCCATGTACTGGTTAGTTGAATGAGTTTAAGAGCTTATCAGAAATAGAACTTTGAATTTACTTTTTTTTTTCTTACAGAACTCAAGGCCAAAACTGTGAGATCATAAGTAGTCAGGTAACCAAAAGTCATCAAAGGCAAAACCACAGTCCAAACCAGAATCGATTAATTTGAATGTGGACCTATACCCCTTGATTATTTGGGGACCTTTATCACAATTACTTCCTTTAGATCACTGTTAGAATGTTTCACACCGATAAAGTCTTCTGTGATAGACATTGCCTTTTAAAGTGAAGAAAACCACATAGTTGCAGCATTTGAGGGGTTGTTAATTTTAAGTGCCCATTTTTATTGTCATGTTGAATGGTTAGGAATATTGGAATTGCTAGTCTGGTTAACATTGTCCAACTGAATGCACTGTTTCAAAGTGAGAAGGGAACTGTAACATCTCCAAGGCTATAGTAAAATTATATCCAATTTAATTAAAATACACACTCTTGCCTGTCAAATGAGCTACTTGAAATGTAGATCAAGCATGTCTAAATTTAAATTAAATTCTTAATATATGATAATTATTCAAGCTCTATAATAATGTTAACTTCTATAAAGTATGCAACTTTTGTGCTTCTGTGACCCTAAAGCATGATGAATAAAAATAAGCTTTTGTCTATGATTTACTGTGTTTTCTTGTCAAGGAAACACTGTTTTGTCACAACTACAGTAATGAATAGTGTATTTGCTTATTTGCAATAAAAAATGAAAAAGATCATCTCACTCACTCAGTTCATGCATGCGAGTGTGTGTTTCTGCATAACCGGGCTTCATAATGGACTGGTGCCTTGCCCAGGTCTGTTTCCTATTTTGTGTCCATTGCTGCTAAGACAGGCTTGAGCTCAGACAGCCCTGAATTGGACTAAATGGGCTTGAGAATGAGATGACATAAAATGAACTGACAGATGTATAAAATCATTCAAATACAACAAAATAACAAATCTGCTTAATATATTGCAGAGACCAACTGCATTGTATAAAGTACAATCACTAGGTAAAAGAGAAAAAAATGAACAGAAATTAATGTCATTGTATTGTCTGTATCTGCCCTTCCAATTTATGAATATGCTGAACCTAATTCTAACCATAGGGTGGCAGGGTGGCACAGTGGTAGTGCTGCTGCCTCACAGTAAGGAGATCTGGGTTCACTTCCCGGGTTCCTCCCCACATGGAGTTTGCATGTTCTCCCCATGTTTGCATTACCTCTGGGTGCTCCGGTTTCCTCCCACAGTCCAAAGACATGCAGGTTAGGTGCATTGGCGATCCTAAATTGTCCCTACTGTGTACTGTGTGTGTGTGTGCGCCCTGCAGTGGGCTGTGCAGATCCCTGTGACCCTGTGTTAGGATATAACAGGTTGGACAATGACTAATCCTAACCACAAGGTGAAATTCAAACTAAGATAGGAATCTCGTAAATTACAGGACATAATCAACAATCAAATTATAACAAACTCATTTACAGACATCAGTTTAACCCCTTTAGCATTATGTTTAACCCCAGGAAAAACAACATGACTAAAGGTTATGATGTGCAACAAAACATGTACTGTAAATACCAAAACATCAACATAAATATACAGTTGGTACGGAAAGTCTTCAGACCCCCTTCAATTTTTCACTCTTTGTTATATTGCAGCCATTTGCTAAAATCATTTAAATTATTTTTTTTCCTCATTAATGTACACACAGCACCCCATATTGACAGACAAAAAAAAGAATTTTTAAAATTGTTGCAGATTTATTAAAAAAGAAAAACTTAAATATCACATGGTCCTAAGTATTCAGACCCTTTGCTCAGTATTTAGAAGCACCCTTTTAAACTAAATACAGCCATGAGTCGTCTTGGGAAAGATGCAACAAGTTTTTCACACCTGGATTTGGGGATCCTCTGCCATTCCTCCTTGCAGATCCTCTCCAGTTCTGTCAGGTTGGATGGTAAACGTTGGTGGACAGCCATTTTTAGGTCTCTCCAGAGATGCTCAGTTGGGTTTAAGTCAGGGCTCTGGCTGGGCCATTCAAGAACAGTCACAGAGTTGTTGTGAAGCCACTCCTTCATTATTTTAGCTGTGTGCTTAGGGTCATTGTCTTGTTGGAAGGTAAACCTTCGGCCCAGTCTGAGGTCCTTAGCACTCTGGAGAAGGTTTTTGTCCAGGATATCCCTGTACTTGGCCGCATTCATCTTTCCCTTGATTGCAACCAGTCGTCCTGTCCCCGCAGCTGAAAAACACCCCCATAGCATGATGCTGCCACCACCATGCTTCACTGTGGGGACTGTATTGGACAAGTAATGAACAGTGCCTGGTTGTCTCCACACATACTGCTTAGAATTAAGGCCAAAAAGTTCTATCTTGGTCTCATCAGACCAGAGAATCTTCAGGTGTCTTTTAGCAAACTCCATGCGGGCTGTCATGTGTCTTGCACTGAGGAGAGGCTTCCGACAGGCCACTCTGCCATAAAACCCTGACTGGTGGAGGGCTGCAGTGATGGTTGACTTTCTGCAACTTTCTCCCATCACCTGACTGCATCTCTGGAGCTCAGCCAAAGTGATCTTTGGGTTCTTCTTTACCTCTCTCACCAAGGCTCTTCTCCCCCAGTAGCTCAGCTTGGCCGGACGGCCAGCTCTAGGAAGGGTTCTGGTCGTCCCAAACGTCTTCCATTTAAGGATTATGGAGGCCACTGTGCTCTTGTGAACCTTAAGTGCAGCAGAAAGTTTTTTGTAACCTTGGCCAGATCTGTGCCTTGCCACAATTCTGTCTCTGAGCTCTTCAGGCAGTTCCTTTGACCTCATGATTCTCATTTGCTCTGACATGCATTGTGAGCTGTAAGGTCTTATATAGACAGGTGTGTGGCTTTCCTAATCAAGTCCAATCAGTATAATCAAACACAGCTGGACTCAAATGAAGGTGATCTCAAGGATGAACATGTAAACTCCACACAAATATAAATATATGAGTGTCACAGGAAAGGGTCTGAATACTTAGGACCATGTGATATTTCAGTTTTTCTTTTTTAATAAATCTGCAACAATTTCAAAAATTCTTTTTTTTTGTCTGTCAATATGGGGTGCTGTGTGTACATTAATGAGGAAAAAAATTAATTTAAATGATTTTAGCAAATGGCTGCAATATAACAAAGAGTGAAAAATTGAAGGGGGTCTGAATACTTTCCGTACCCACTGTAATAGCAAAGGTATGCAGATTCAGCAATCATCCTCCGTGTGATATATTTTAAAACAGTCATCAACACACAGTCTATCGTTGCAATCAGGACTGCAGAAGCATGTTTCTCTCTGCACTTTCTTGCAACACACATTTGTATATGAATCTGTTTCTTTACTGTTAACAGTAGATGATGAAATAATGACTGATCAGATATTTGGGGTTTAAACATGTTGTCCTTCACTTTTTTCTCATCATTTCCTTCCAAGTATTTAATTAAACCCAATATGCATGATAAATACAAACAGGTGTAAACAGAAACAAGCTAATACTGGTCTATTTTGTCATTTGCATGTTATTGCTAATTAGGAGCAATTAAAAACCAAGACTACAGCTGTTTAAGACTAAAATAAGCAGTAAGGGTTCAAAATCTTAATGAGCAAGACAACTAAAGTGAAGCAGAAGTGTTACTTGAGCAGTAAGTGCTTCTTATTAAGCAATTGGATTGGAACAAAAACCTGCATCCACTGCAGCCCTCCAGAACCGTGATTGAGGACCCCTGCTATAAACCAATATAGCTCTCACAATTCTTACCTTTTTCTGTGTACTAGCATTTGACTTATATCAAGGTAACTGAACTACTCATGATTTTAAAAAAGCAAAATCAGATGATTGGTAAACATTAGGATTATGTAAATTGAAATTCATACATCAGTGTAAAAGGTAAAACAAAAACATTTAGAAGTCCTAAATTTGTAAAAAGTTTTTACAAAGTGACATTACAATTAGCTATTTCTTAAACTGCGACACAAGGGTTTTTTTGCTTACGTTTTAAGCACTTTGAATTCCAAAGCTTCTGAAATTGGGAAGTTTACCTGACACATTTATTTCCAATCATGTTCGACAGAGGTCTAATTTATCTTTGCACAGAAAATGAATTTTAACAATGCCAAATCTTTAAAAAGATGTCCAGTGCTGTGTGGACTGGCATTGTCTTTGAATCCCCTTACAAAAATTAAATATATTGCAAAATATCAGAAATTATATGGGCATATTTTGAAATATAATGTAATATAATGTACATAGTTCAAGCATATCCTTTTAGAATTATGTTGAAAATATAATGCAGCATACATTTCCCTTAATATATTGTAACAAACATATTTGTAAATTTCTTGCATATAAGAAATGCAATATACTGTGTCCAGGATAGGGTTTCTGAAAAAATAATTCATGGCTTAAATTCTAGTTTTACTATATATTGTATATAGAAATTTCAATTAACAATTGTCACTTGAGTATATGAAATGTTTCTTGAAATGACAAAAAACAAATATACAGTATACATGTTCCAGTTCCATTTTGTGCCCATATGTGCTGAAAATAATCAATTGAAATCATTGGGAAGCTTGTTTTAAATTGGGAAGCTTGTATTTAACACTAGAATTACCAAAGCTTACGAAAAAACTCGTAAATCCGGCCCACTTTAAATCCACTTGCACCTCTCCATTCAGCCTCCTTTCTCTTGTAATTGTGTTGATAAGCCCAAGCAGCAAGCAGCCTGCTATACCATCTCCCTCACTGCTTTAGAACCGACAAAAATCTCTCCCAACTGAAGCCTTGTTTATCAGGGATTCCTAGAGCTGTATAGGCTAAAAAATATATCGTTAT
Organism: Polypterus bichir lapradei; assembly: GCA_026402145.1. Classification (NCBI taxonomy): domain Eukaryota; kingdom Metazoa; phylum Chordata; class Cladistia; order Polypteriformes; family Polypteridae; genus Polypterus; species Polypterus bichir. Next base: position 55,350,669 of record JANRMT010062807.1, on the reverse strand, counting down.
TTGGAACACATGCATTTCATGTGTGTTCCGTGTCTACAGACTGAAGTCCAAATATCAAATAAGCACTTTTACAAAAGGTACAAGTATAACAAAACAAGTGCCCTTTTATCTATATATATAAAAGTCAATGTGTGTGTCAATGCCAATCAGTCTGCCCCACACCTGTCCTTCAAAGAAACAGCACGGCTTACGGAGCTCGCCAACATATTGTGCAAACTCCTGTTTGTGATTATGTTTTGTGATGGTCTTTACATAAGAAACATTTATATGTTACTTATATAAAAGACAAATCAAATGTTATTTACCTTGATTTATTTACTTATTTTCCTACAGCGTAAACTCAAAAGTAGACTGCAGAGCTTCTTCTGTTTGATCGACAAGGGCATACTCAAAAATTACATGTGTAATGCCACGAAAAAATGCCGGCTGACACTTTAGTAGCAACTCTCCATGCTAGTGTTTAGATGTGGATGATGTATGTGCCCAAAAAGAAGTCTAACTACATTCTCATACCATTGCTCTCATACTAATGTGTCAGCTGGCATTTTTTTGTGGCAGCCTTTGAAGGACAGGTGTGGGGCAGACTGATTGGCATGCTGATGTCAGACCTCGTCCATACCTCGTGCAGCTGCATTGTTCTTATATCTGAGTGGACATTTCCTGTGGGGAGGGCTTCTGTTCTCTATCTCAGTTTCTCTTTTTGGTATGTGTTCAACATTTCTGTCATCCTACACTTACATAGAAAGTAGATCTTTGTAGACACGGAACACACATGAAATTCACGTGTTCCAAATAACGATATATTTTCTAGCCTATACAGCTCTAGGACTCCCTGATAAACAAGGCTTCAGTTGGAAGAGGTTTTTGTCGTTTCTAAAGTAGTAAGGGGGATGGTATAGCAGGCTGCTTGCTGCTTGGGCTTATTGACACATTTCCAACACAAAGGAGGCTGAATGGAGAGGTGCAAGCCGATTTAAGGTGGGCCGGATTTAAGACTTTTTTTCGTAAGCTTTGGTAATTCTAGTGTTAAATACAGGCTTCCCAATTTAATACAGGCTACCCAATGATTCCAATGTATTGTTTTCAGCACATGTGGGCACAAAATGGAACTGGCACATGTATACTGTATATTTGTTTTTTGTCATTTCAAAAACATTTCATATACTCAAGTGACAATTGTTAATTGAAATTTCTATATCTATACTAATAAAAGGCAAAGCCCTCACTCACTCACTGACTGACTGACTGACTGACTGACTGACTGACTCATCACTAATTCTCCAACTTCCCGTGTAGGTAGAAGGCTGAAATTTGGCAGGCTTATTCCTTACAGCTTCCTTACAAAAGTTGGGCAGGTTTCATTTCGAAATTCTACGCGTAATGGTCATAACTGGAAGGTATTTTTCTCCATTTACTGTAATGGAGTTGAGCTTGACCGCC
>JANRMT010062807.1:55323492-55339229 GCA_026402145.1 Polypterus bichir lapradei | reverse complement strand
TCCTCCAAGGCGTCCCGGCCGGGTCGTGGCCCCTGGCATCCTTGACAATATATATATATATATATATATACACAAAACAATTACATTAACAATCAAGTTACGTTATTTTTAAAATTTTTCCTTTTCTTTTTCATAACTTCTTTAACACAGTACTTCTCCGCTGCGAAGCGCGGGTATTTTGCTATATATATATATATATATATTAGATATAGATATAGATATAGATATAGATATGGGAACAACACTCATATCAATGACAAAACAATTACATTAACAATCATGTTACGTTATTTTTTTAATTTTTCCTTTTCTTTTTCATACCTTCTTTAACACACTACTTCTCCGCTGCGAAGCGCGGGTATTCTGCTAGTACAATATAAAGTAAAACTAGAATTTACAATGTATGTAAAAATATATTGAAATGTATGTGTTTTACAATATATTATATTGTTTTAAAATATATTGATATATGTATTTTTATATTTTGGAAAATGAATTGAAAAAATCACAATAATTTACATAGTTTACAATATACAGTATGTCAGTATAATGCAAGATCTTGTATATATTTATTCTTGCAGTATATTGTAAAATATTTTAAATATATTCATATTGGTATCACTACATTTAAAAAAATATATATTTTACATATATTTTATTTTAGGAAGGGTAGGGTTTGCATTAAGAACTTTGCTTGTGGAAGAGTGTTTTCATTTATCTTTGCCATCTAGTCCTTTCTTCATATCATAAATGTAATCTTCATCAGATTGCTTTGAATAGTAGTGTGAGGATTTCCCTAGTATCTTCCTTATCACCTTTATCATCTGATGAAATTCGCAATGCTGCCTGAATATCTGCCTCCAGATGTTCAATGATGGTATAAGTTTAAGAAGAATATTAGTTGAACTCAATTTTGATAATAGTCATTAATTCAATCAATATCTTTCCAGCCATTATCCATTTGTTTAGGAGAGGGTTGTTACTGTACCTGCATTTCTGCTAAAGCAGGCTCTGCCTCGTAACCGTGTTGTTTTATTTCACACTAAATCTTCCCATTTCTTGTCTCTTTGCTGTCCAGAAGTGTTTTATATTGCTGTCTTTATCAAGTTCTGTCTCCAAACCTTAGAACATATCTGTACATTTATAATGGAGAACTTTGTCATTTTCCTACAAAATCATTTCCCTGTAACAGTAAAGAGAATGCCAAAAACAAGCTGAGTCAGTTGGTGCCAGTTGGAATTTTGTTTTTCTCTTCTCAGTTGCCAGCCTACCCTGACTTAATATATTCATATTTTTTCATTTACATATAAATATTTATCATTTTTGGAAACACAACTAAAACGGACATACTGTGGATTGATGCATAATGCACGATGCCACACAGGATTGTGCTTTGTTTGTTTTTACATTAATCGCAAGATACAATGTTGTATATACAGTATTGTACAATGTTGTTTATGTTGTATTTTAGCTTAAAACACACTTGCAAATGTGTACAGCTGACTGGGTTTATGAAATAGAAATATGCCTCTTTTTAAAAAATAGTTGAATTTAATTATTTACAGCACTGTTCTGAAAATAAAATTAATGGTGTCTTATCAAAAATTAATGAGGTTGGTATCAAAACTTACCATCACTAAATTGACCAGAAAATAAATTTTAAGTGACTAACATGTTTATATCCATTCACACATCTCGTTTCTGATTATATTTATATCTCCACATGGCTACAAGGACTAAAACTAAGGAACAAGTAACTGGGATCTAAACATGTTACTTGTGGTGCTCCTTTTGAAGAAATGTGTAAATCTTTGTATCATAAAGTAACTAATGGTGAAACCAGGAGGATAAGACATAAGGCAAGAATCAGTCCTAGATGGGGGTCCAACTCACATGCAGCCCCACAGTTTACAAATGGCAGTCAGCCTTATGTGAAATTATTTGCAATGTGGGAGTAAAAACAGATTACCTGGAGAGAAATGCAGGCTGGCACATGGTGAACATGCACAGTCCATACACTTGGGATTTGAAAACGGAATGCTGAATTTATGAGGCTGGAGTGCTAGCCACGGTGAACAATTGGATCATTGTTAAAAACATGTTGCATTGGATGAAGGCGACAGGCAGCAATGAAAAAATATGAAATGGAAAATATTTAAACTCTACATACCTTTATGAAAAATGATAGTTAAATCATTATTTATGGCTTTTCCTAAAATATGTGTTTATATTTTGTTATTTGCAATTAATATGCATTTTTTCTTTTAAAATACAGTATATGGTGTAGGTCTCTTTTGCTTAATATATTTGTGTGTGTGTGTGAACAGCATATATTTTCATACACATGCATATAATGAAATATGAAGTCTTACAGCCCCAGGAATTTGGAATTTAATCCTGGCATTTTCACTCCCTGTTGTGGACATTGTAGGCCTTCCCAGTGCTTATTGGTTTTCACTTAGTACTCCTGTTTCCTCCTCTACCCCAAAGACATGCTTCTAACCCAGCAGTGCATCACTAGTTACTAGTAATCTGAAGAAGAAAGCAGTCTTCATGTTAGGAAATAAGATGTGTACAGAAAGAGATGAAAGTTCAGGCAGGCTACACAAAAGGTGGAGGACAGACTAGATTTGAGAACTTTGCAGGAAGTGTGAAAAGGTCAGAAAAACATCACTGGCAACGAGCAGTTTACCTATTCTATTCAACATGACAGTAACAGGGCAAATTAATGTGTTTAATCATTCTCCAACAAGTTTGTGCAAAGTGCTTCCTGTGCATACCCTACCTCAGTATCTCCTGTCAAGAGCCCTGGACATTCTGTGGTATCACTAGCATACCCCCAATTATGGGCAACAAACCACTCTGCCATCACTCTATAGAGAGTCTATTCTGGGCTCACCACTGACCTCTGATGAGATCAGTGCTGAGCACACTGTAGGTTCTGGACCATTAGCACAATGGAGTAGAAGACATTTACCTGCTGAATAGACCTGGAAACACCATGAGGAACGTACTGGTTGAATTCCCCACTGCATTTAACACCATACATTTTATATTGGTGGAGGAAGCTACATATAATGTAGTTTCATCCATAGTATCCAGGATTATAGAGTACCTGACTGGCAGACAACAGTTTGAACAATTACAGAGCTTTAGGTCAGCCAAGGTTATAGGCCGCACAGCAGCTCTGTGCTAAAATGAGTAATCTACTGAAATTCTATGATCGTAAAGCAATAGTAGGGGTTATTAGAAGGATAAATACAGCAGTTTGGATGGCTTTGCTGAGTCCTGCAAAACAGAACCATCTCCAGGTCAATATTGGAACAACAAAGTATTTCAGTAGGCCCAAGGCCACTCCATCTTCTGTGTCTATTGATGAAGAAGCTGTAACACTGGGGAAAGAACCAACAGGTACCTATGGTAGCATTGTGTGATGAGTGAAATGGTTTGCACAAAACTGAATTTGGAGTTAAACATGAAAAAATGTACAAAGCAGGGTTCACCGCAAGGGAAATTCATGCCATCATCACATATATTTTCATTCATCTGCAAATTTGTTCTCCACGTACAAGGGCATAACAAAGTGTAAAGTGGGGCTTGTCTAGAGAGCGTCTGACTGAAAGCATTTGGGAGGTGCTGCAAAAATCCATTGCTATAGGAGTATGGCTGCTATCGCGCCTCTGAAAGGATCCTGCCTGGGATCAGCTTATGGAATTGGGGAAATTGAGTGCAGATGGTGTTACTTCTGATCCCAAAGCAAGGATCAGTAATCAAGGATCTTTTATTGTCATTCCAATATCCATGTGCAGAAACGAAATTCAGTACTCAGGTCCTGGTAATTAAACAATGCCCACAATAACCATTATAAAACAAAATAATAATAATAATAATAATAATAATAAAAAGTAATGAGTTCACCCCATAGACTTTGTGACAAAGATATCACAGATAAACAACAAATAGAAAGAAATAACATTAATATATAAATACAGTGCATCCGGAAAGTATTCACAGCGCATCACTTTTTCCACATTTTGTTATGTTACAGCCTTATTCCAAAATGGATTAAATTCATTATTTTCCTCAGAATTCTACACACAACACCCCATAATGACAACGTGAAAAAAGTTTACTTGAGGTTTTTGCAAATTTATTAAAAATAAAAAAACTGAGAAATCACATGTACATAAGTATTCACAGCCTTTGCTCAATACTTTGTCGATGCACCTTTGGCAGCAATTACAGCCTCAAGTCTTTTTGAATATGATGCCACAAGCTTGGCACACCTATCCTTGGCCAGTTTCGCCTATTTCTCTTTGCAGCACCTCTCAAGCTCCATCAGGTTGGATGGGAAGCGTCGGTGCACAGCCATTTTAAGATCACTCCAGAGATGTTCAATCAGATTCAAGTCTGGGCCACTCAAGGACATTCACAGAGTTGTCCTGAAGCCACTCCTTTGATATCTTGGCTGTGTGCTTAGGGTCGTTGTCCTGCTGAAAGATGAACTGTCGCCCCAGTCTGAGGTCAAGAGTGCTCTGGAGCAGGTTTTCATCCAGGATGTCTTTGTACATTGATGCAGTTATCTTTCCCTTTATCCTGACTAGTCTCCAGGTTCCTGCCGCTGAAAAACATCCCCACAGCATGATGCTGTCACCACCACGCTTCACTGTAGGGATGGTATTGGCCTGGTGATGAGCGGTGCCTGGTTTCCTCCAAACGTGACGCCTGGCATTCACACCAAAGAGTTCAATCTTTGTCTTATCAGACCAGAGAATTTTGTTTCTCATAGTCTGAGAGTCCTTCAGGTGCCTTTTGGCAAACTCCAGGTGGGCTGCCATGTGCCTTTTACTAAGGAGTGGCTTCCGTCTGGCCATTCTACCATACAGGCCTGATTGGTGGATTGCAGCAGAGATGGTTGTCCTTCTGGAAGGTTGTCCTCTCTCCACAGAGGACCTCTGGAGCCCTGACAGAGTGACCATCGGGTTCTTGGTCACCTCCCTGACTAAGGCCCTTCTCCCCCAATCACTCAGTTTAGATGGCTGGCCAGCTCTAGGAAGAGTCCTGGTGGTTCCAAACTTCTTCCACTTACAGATGATGGAGGCCACTTTGCTCATTGGGACCTTGAAAGCAGCAGAAATTTTTCTGTAACCTTCCCCAGATTTGTGCCTCGAGACAATCCTGTCTCGGAGGTCTACAGACAAATCCTTTGACTTCATGCTTGGTTTGTGCTCTGAGATGAACTTTCAACTATGGGACCTTATATAGACAGGTGTGTGCCTTTCCAAATCATGTCCAGTCAACTGAATTTACCACAGGTGGACTCCAGTTAAGCTGCAGAAACATCTCAAGGATGATCAGGGGAAACAGGATGCACCTGAGCTCAATTTGGAGCTTCATGGCAAAGGCTGTGAATACTATTGTACATGTGCTTTCTCAATTTTTTTTTTATTTTTAATAAATTTGCAAAAACCTCAAGTAAACTTTTTTCATTGTTATTATGGGGTGTTGTGTGTAGAATTCTGAGGAAAAAAATTATTTTAATCCATTTTGGAATAAGGCTGTAACATAACAAAATGTGGAAAAAGTGATGCACTGTGAATACTTTCCGGATGCACTGTATATTATAATAACTATGGTTTAAATATATACATGGAAGGAGCTTTGGAACATCGGGCTGTGGAATGCCTAATTTTTCCACCCCAAAAAAAATTTAAAAACCCTCAACACCTAATTTTATTTAGATCTGCATTTTATAGTTGTTCAATCACTTTCAAAATTAATTTTGGGGGCAATTTTACAAAACTGTATATGAAGCAAAACTCTACTCGTTCACTCATCAGTAGCCCCCTTACTGCCAGGGTGCTATCAATCTCTTCCTCTCTTGTTGCTTCACTTTATATTGAACTGCAATTTTAATTGTAATGTTCTTTATTCTATAAGTAATACTTTAACATTTTGCATTTTCCTTCAGGATCAATGAAGCATCTATCTTTCTGTCTATCTGACTATCTGTCTTTCTGGTGAATTTGAATTAACCTTGGACTGATACCCACACCAAGTCTGTTTTTGCATTACACTTGATTCTGTTTAGATGGGCTTTCACTCCCCATTACCCTAAATTTGGAAATAGCATGTTTAGTTAATGGGGGGATGATTAGGGTCTGTGTATAAGGTGTATGTATATATGTTCAAGTTCAAAGTTTTATTGTCATGTGCACATTAAGGAAACACGTTTTCCTGTACAATGAAATTCTTTCTTTGCTGTCCACACCAAATGCAATGATTAACAAACCAACATATAAAGACAAACATAAATAATAAGTAGCAAATACATAATAAGTAACAATGAAGTATATTTTATAAAAATGAAGATGGTCAGAAATCAATGTTGTAATAAAAAAAGATCATATTGCCCAGTTCTTTTCACAATTTATCATCTAACCATGCTAACTAGATAAAAATTAATCTAAATAAGACTTTCTGTTGACATTTTGACAAATCATGGTTTTATTCTGACAGTAGCATGAAAAGCTTCCCTATGAGAGAAAGTATTCATGATAGGAATGTAGTCTCTGCATTTAACTAGTGTTCTGCAGAAGTATTTCCACTTTGACAGTCAAGAGTTATATCAGAAACAGTGGAATAAAATTTAAAAAATTGGTTGAGACATTACAAACTAAAGCATTTCGAGTGATTCACCTTTGTAGCATCTTGGAGTTACAATATGTCTAATTATATTAGGTAAATATATATATATATATATATATATATATACGTAAAACATCAAGACTGGTGAAAAAGAAATTGATTTAGTGACACATTAAAATAGGAAGCTTTGGTCTCTTTGATTGTACAGTATACACTTTGTAACCTGAAGCTATACCTTATAATTTCATCAAAAATTATCATCTTTCATCATATTCACATAATAGGTACATGTTTGATTCATAGAACAATAATAAATGTTATTTTACTGGTAATGGTGTGACTGGCTTCTATAGCAAATTGATGTGCTATGATATCGCTTAATAGCAAAGAGATTTGCAGTTCTGACAGGAGTATGTATGGCAAGCTACAATAGCCTTTAGAGATATATATATACAGTAAAAAAACTTTAAGATATCTTGAAATGTGTTTATTATAGATACCTAATAATACATCCATTTGAAGAGATCAAAAATTCATTTTGTATTTTGAAACAAAGAGGAAGCCTTTTAGAAAAAAATAGGACATTTTTCAGAAATACCTCCAAATCAATTTCAGATGCCTTTAAATGCATATAAAGTCATTTTTAAAATGTATCTGAGATACCTTGACATGAGTTTCAGAATACTGAAAAGCTCAAGTGCATTTATAGATATGTGGTCATTAACTCTAAATATTAATTTGGTTTGCCTCATGCTTTTCTGTCAATTTCATAATCACAGGCTGATTCCAGTCTCAGTATATGAAATATATGAATACTTACATTTGATTTGAATCAGTTCTCAAATGTGTATTTTACTTTTCTTAGAAATAATGACATATGCATTCTGATTATACTTGTTGTGACCCAAATGTGCTTATTAATTGGCTTTATTGAAAGAACTTTGTTCTCTTTATTTATCCTTTAATTTAGTAACGCTCATTAATAATCAGTGACTGTGAGGAGCAGCTGCAGTAATGCTAAATTATTTTCATCTCAGCATTTATTGTTTGGTGTTTATATCATAGAATTTTAGAAAGAAACAACAAATGGTAGTGATTATAAGTATGGTCTAAAAACTAATATATTCCTGTCTAAAATGCATATTCATTTCTGGAGATAAGTAAAATGTGCTCTATAGATTACTCTTGTAATGACAAACTAATTATAGAAAGAGAGAATCAACATAATTTAATTAATATCTGACATAAACTCAGGCAAGAATTTGCATCTCATTAAGAAATTGATTGGAATGAAAATTAGAGATGACGTTTTCAGCCCACCACTGTACACTGTAAAGTACAACATTAGCACACCTCTGTGGCTTTCTGAAAGATTATTTATGTTTTGCAGTGAATCATAACCTAAATTAAACTATGATATAAAAAGGACAAATAACATAGAATGTTGCTTCTTTCTTATTTTTTATTCAACAACTTTAACAATAGAATTCGACTTAAATAGTGTCTCACATCCCAGCATACTAGGATGATTTACAGAAAAAAATAAAAATGTTTTTTCTCCACAACTGAAAAAATAATTGGTAATACCACCTTTAGAAGATATAGCTGAAAAGAGACATTTGAAGTTATTAATTACAGAAATATAAGCACATTTTAGCAACACTTCTACCCACGACTATGTCAAGAATGGAAGACAATAATCAAATGACTGGTGCCTTGCAGGAGAAGGACTACAATGGCAACACTTTATAATAGCTTATATTAATAAATCATTAAGAAACATTACTTACTGCTTACCAGATCATTATCCTGAAATAGGTGAACTTGTCACATGGCCATTTGTGCACCAATCAGAGCTTTCAAGCTTTGGATTCTCCACACCAGCATCCTGACACTCATCACACTGGGCTCTGCTTGGCCACTATAGAGGTTGTTTGTTTCCTGCAGAGCAAAATATTAAGAAAAGGAGAGAATAATGGCCAGGAAACCAAAACAGCTATTTGTAATGGTCAGTGCTGTGGTCTGGCGGACTAAGCACTTACAGATGACGTGAAAACAATACAACAGAATGCAAATTATTTTTTGTGTAGAGGTCTTCACTGAATGCAGGTGCAGAGCACTGTGAACAATTCTCAGTTACAGTACAAGTACAGATTATACTATTTACTGAATACAGAACTTGTACATATATAAATGCAGATGTGTTAAAATACACAAAGAACACCTTAGAACTGATTAAATATACATTGAAACCAACAGTATCTGTCTATTAATTGCTAAACTATGGCCAGATGACAATGACGGAGATTAAAAAAAGAGAAAATCAAAAATAAAGTCACAGTTCTGGCTGCCTACCTGGTTCTCGGTTTTCTAAAGCCTGTGTTGGCAGTCCAATTTAATGACTTATCTTTTCCATCCAATAATTTAAACACATCTTTATCTGAGATGACAACAACGTATGAGAGGCCAAGCATGTGCCAGAAGTCTAGAGCCATGAGATCCCAAAATCTGGAGAAAACAAAATCACAAGCAGCTGGTCATTCATGAGCTGTTCAACAGACTGTAAGCACAGTCATTTAAGTGTTCTCATGAGGGGAGAAGGCTCAGCTCCTGTGCCTCTGATTTTCACCCATTTGAGTTCAAGGACTCCAAATCTACATCAAATATTTATTCTTAATTTTTTATAATGTTTAAAAAAACAAAGTTCATTACACAAACTTTATTTAAACTTTCATTGGATGGTGTAGTACTAGGGTGTTGTACCGTGTTAGCCATTATGAATGTAGAGAAAAGCCAAGCAAAATGACACCTTTTATTGGCTAACTAAAAGGATTACAATATGCAAGCTTTCGAGGCAACTCAGGCCTCTTCTTCAGGCAAGATGTAATACAGAAACTGGAGTTCCCTGTGTTTACATACACTCTAGGACAAGAAACAACATTGGTAAATCTTTAAATGAAAAATCTTAAATGTAAAAAATTAATAGATTCTTTCAGGCTAAGATTAATTTAACAAGAGAGAGAAGAACAATGTATGGTCAAGATCTTTGGGTAAGATAACTGTCCAAAAAAGTCTTTTGAAGTTTCTAATGAGTTTTTCAAAACCATATGGGTCTGTAGACAGGTTATCTGTGTCAGTCTGAGAGATGCAAACAGTCCTCATACCTGGCTATAAAACTCTTGTCTCTATTCAAGCCATGTTGTAATGTATTAAATTTTAACATGAGTTTAACTTCCCATTCTTTTCTCTCTTGCTGTGTTTTGAAGTTGCCCATAAGCACTGTGACTTTAAAATCCCTCTCACAGTGTCCATGGTTGTTAAAGTGGGCTGCTACAGGAACATCTGTGTTGCCATGTTTAATGTGGAATCTGTGCAAATTCATTCTCTGGCGGAGTGCTTGTCCAGTTTCTCCCACATAGAGTGCAGTGTCAGGATATTTTATGCAGAGAATTAGGTAGACCACATTGGATGGTGTGAAAGAGAAAAAACTGCACCAAAAACATTGGAAGCCACATAAATTGAAATAAACTGTCAGGTCAGAATAGTTAAAAAAAATATCTACTTCTGGTACATCAAGTGTGGATGCTTACATGGAAGTTGGAATGCGAGTGATTTGATGGGGATGAAGAGGCATCATACTTGGTAAGGGAGAGCGAAAACTTCCAAATGAGTGTGCTTTACCAAGTGTTAGTAGTGAAATCATTAAGGATTTCAAGATATTCAAGTGAAACACTAATTATTGCATGTGAGAATACATGTAAACAGTACAGATTTAATGTATTTATTAGGTTGATGATGTAATTCAACATTAACAGCACTGTGCTCCACTGCCCAGTGTGCCATTGCTAGTGCACCTCATTCCACCTCCAGGCAGTCATTATGAGCTCTGGCACCTCATGGTTTACACTTTTTGCCTCGGGATTCTACCTTGGCTTGGGTTCAAATTCATGTTTATGTATTTTTTGCTCAATCTTGATTTTTTTTATTTCTGTTGATTATGTACATCATTTTTTATTTTTGATTTTGGCTATATTCATAAGCTGCTTTTGTTATGTTCCATGTGTTTGTGTTTTCTGGGTGGTTCCCCAAGAGGTGAGGCCACCTACCAATTACCACCAGGAATTGCCCCTCCACCTTATAAAACCGGAGGGACTCCCACAGTTCCTGGTGGTTCATTTGAAAAGTACTACAGTGTTTGGTGAATGTTACTTAAGTTTTTGCCGTTCTATGCTATTTTTATTCATAGGATTTTGACCATTTTGCTCTGTTTTTTGACTTTGTTACTGAATTGCATTTTGGAACTTGTTTGCCTTGGATTACCATCACTTACAGTAACTTTTTGCCTTGTGATGGTCCGTGGAGCTTCATGTACTTACAGAGCATTATTGTGATAATACAATGCAACTTATGTTTTGTAGCTCTCTTCACTGAGTGCAGACACAAAGCACTGTGAACAATTCTCAGTTAAAATACAAGCAGAGATTCTACCTGGCCATTTTTGTGTCTAGTCAGGATTTTTGATAGGATTTTTGGAAGTGTTCTTGGAACTCTAGTGCTTTGGGACTCTCCGTCATAACAGTTTCACTGTCCAGTTGCATATCTGTTGTTTTGGTAGAAATTCCCTCTGGATGCTAACGGCAAAAAAGTTTGTTTAAGTATGCTAGGATTAAGTGATTACCTTTTTGCAGTAAAACAACAATACACAAATTTGTGAAAGATTGTGTCTCCTAACTTTCTTTTCCTTTTTTTTGACATTAGAATAATCTATAGCTTGTTCCTAAGCAGAAATGTGGTTGCATATTATATTAAGTCCAACAAAAAAAGAAAGGCTGTTATTGTTAATATTAGAAATCAATTTAAAAAAAATATAAACTCAATCATCCCCTGATATAGCAGTAGTCATAATGAGAGAATATCTGAGATTACTGGCAACTTACCAATGAGATATATACGCATTGACTTTATGCACATTAATGATTAAGAGTTTACAAGAAGCCTTTTTGCATCAATAAAGAAGGGGACAGAATAATTATATATACGGTAGCTATTCATGCCATATACTCGGATGAGAAAGAAGATGTCTGGAGTGAGTTAGATAAAATGGTGGAGAGTATACCCAAAGAAAAAAGAGTAGTGATTAGAGTGGACCTTAATGGGCACATTGGTGAAGCTAACTGTGGTGATGAGAAATGTTGAAGGGTAGATGCTGGTTGATTTTGCAAAAATGATGGAAATGTTGGTGGTGTATACATATTATAAAAAGAAGGAGGAACACAGGGTGACATATAAAAATGGAGGAATGAGCAGACAGGTGGACCATGTCCTACGCAGGTGATGCAATGTGAAAAAAATTAAAGACTGTAACATGGTGGCACGCAATAGGGTAGCTAGACAGTATAGATTGGTGGTATGCAGAATGAATTTCAAAGTTAAAAAGTGGAAGACAATGAAAACAAAACCAAGGATCAGGTGGTGGAAGCTGAAACAGGAAGACTTTTTTGTGAAATTCAGAGAAGACGTGAGACATGTACTGGGTGGTTGTGAAGATATAATAGATGATTGGAACTCCACAGCTGAAGTGGTAAGGCAGAGAGCTAGGAAGGTGCTTGGTGTGACATCTGGGCATAGGAAGGAAGACAAAGAGACTTGGAATGAGGAAGTACAGGAAAGCATAAAAAGGAAGAGGTTAGCAAAAAAGAATTGGTATAACTAGAGAAATGACAAAAGCAGACAGGTGTACAAAGAGATGTGCCGCAAGGTGAAGAGAGAGGTGGTATATGTCGAACTATATGATAAGATGGACGCAAAGGAAGTCGAATAGCACTTGTACCAATTGGCCAGGCAGAGGGGCAGAGCGGGGAAGAACAATTTGCAGGTTAGTGTGATAAATGATGTAGATGGAAATTTGTTGACAAGTGAGGAGAGTGAGGAGAGTGTGTTGAAAAGGTGGGAGGAGAACTTATGAATATAAAAAATGAGAGAGAGTGTAGGTTAGATGAAGTGGAGACTGTAAATCACAAAGTACCAGAGATCAGCAAGGCTGAAGTGATGGAATCTATAAGGAGGATGGTAACTGGAAAAGCAATTGGCCCGGATGATATACCAGTGGAGGCATGAAGATGTGTAGGTGAGATGGCAGTAGAGTTTCTAACTAGATTGTTTAACAAAATCTTGAAAAGTGAGAAAATGCTCAAAGAGTGGAGAAGAGCATATTAGTACCAATTTTCAAGAATAAGGGAGATGTGCAGAGCTGTAGTAACTAATTGGGTATAAAGTTGATCAGCCACACAATGAAGATATGCGAAGGAGTGATGGATGCTAGACTCAGAGGAGAGATGGCAATCTGTGAGCAGCAATATGTTTTCATGCCAGGAAAGATTACTACAGATGCTCTAAGAGTATTGATAGAGAAGTACAGTGAAAGTCAGAAGGAAATTAATTGCATGTTTGTGGGGTAAGAGACAGAATATTCCAAGGGGCCATGACAGGAGTTATGGTGCTGTATGAGGAAATCGGACCAGCAAAAAAGTATATAAGGGTGGTAAAGGATATGTATGAGGGCAGTATGACTGTGGTGAGGTGTGTGGTAGAAATGAAATCCTGGTTCAAGGTGGGAGTAGGATTACATCAAGGATCGCCTCTTAGCCCTTTCTTGTTTGAAATGGTGATGGACAGGTTGACCAATGAGGTCAGGCTGGAGTCTCTGTGGACTATGATGTTTGCGGATGACACAGAGATCTGTATAGAGAGTAGGCATTAGGTTGACACAAATCTGGAGAGGTGGAGGTACACACTGAAGAGAAGGGGAATGAAAGTCAGTAGGAGTAAGATGGGGTACATGTGAGTGAATGAGAGAGGTGATGAAAGGGTGTGACTGCAAGGAGCAGAGGTGGTGAAGGTAGATGAATTTAAATACTTGAGTTTAACAGTCCAAAGCAATGGGGAGTGAGACAGAGAATTGAAGAAGAAAGTACATGCAGGGTGGACTGGGTGGAGAAGAGTGGCGGGAGTGATTTGTCATAGAAGAATACCTGCAAGAGTGAATTGAAGGTCTATAAAATGGTAGTAACACCAGCTATGGTGTATCGTTTGGAGTTGGTGGCAATGGCAAAAACACAGGAGACAGAGCTGGAAGTGGCAGAGTTGAAGATGCTATGATTTTCCCTCGGAGTAACAAGGGTAGACAGGATTAGGAAAGAGTACATTAAAGGGACAACACAGGTACAACAGTTTAGTGACTAAGTGAGAGAGGGTAGATTGAGATGGTTGGGACACATGCAGAGGAGAGATGATGGGTACATCTGAGAAGCAATGTTGTGGATAGAGCCACCAGGCAAGGTGAAAAGAGGAAGGCCAATGAGGTGGCTTATGGATGTGGTGAGGGAAGACATGAAGGCAGTGGGTGTGGCAGAAAATGATGTAAAAGATGGATACAGATCATTCACTGTGGAGACCCCTAAATGGGAGTAGCTGAAAGAAGAAGAAGAAGTTATACATACTGTATATTAAAGCATGTAAAGCCAGCAATGGCTAAATGTTGATCCAAGACAAGTCATGGAGACAACTAAAGCTTCTGTTGTAGAAACATATTAACAATTTAAATTAACTCATAAATCACTTTATGCATAAATACTTGTAAATGAAAGCATCATAATAAAACACATGAGGCAGTGTGCTATTAAGTCTAAGCCAAAAGAATTGTTTATTTTAAACAAAGAACATTTAATGACAGTTACTGAAATACTGTCTGCCATATTACAGATAGTGAGAAGATCATTACTTGAAATTTTTAAGTACATTCTATGAATAACTACACTTTAGGCAGCACCCACATCATCAACTTCCTGAAGTCCTGTGATATTTTCTAAACATTTTATTTACCAGTCTTGGCTGTCACTTTAAATTTAAAATATGAATTGATATAGTAAAACATAAGCTACTGTTCTAAAGATAGTAAACATCATTTAGATACATCATTTGAAATCACTTATTCTAATTCTGAGTCGGGGGAGAGAGTGATGGAGCAGCTTAAGGAGCATGGGGCTTCCTTCATGCACAGGGCACAATCCCTCTCTCTCTCACAGAGACACACAAGAATATAAACTACACAAAGAAAACCCACAAAGTGACTATGCAAAATGTACACGAGCAGTGACTGAGCTCATGTACAGGTACAGCATGGCCTCAGGTAGCTCTGCCATGCTGCCATAAATACAAGCTAAAACTTATTTCTTTAACTTTAAATATACAAATGTAAAAATGATCTGAAATTCTTTGAGTAACTCCATAAATCTTGTTTCCAGACAACCTGTCTAGAATATTAGGAAATAATGCAGATGCAGAAGAAATGGTCTAATTAAAATGCAATTGAATTGTGGCTAGAAAGGACGAGATTCCAGCTCAGCTTCCAAATCACTATGTGACCTTCAGCAAGTCAGTTAATCTTCTTCTGCTCTATTCTTTGCATAAGACATGAAAACATGTGGCATCTCTCTCCCCCCGCGGTTAGATACATATTGTGCAAATTAAATTTCAGCAGATTTAGCACTGGAGATGCTGCTCTAGGGCTGCAAATTGATGGATTGAGGTTGGCATGCTATCTAATAAGACAATCACAAAGTGGAAGATAACACATTTTGAAATTAATCCACAAAGATGTTTATTCAAAACAAAACCAAAGATATGAAGTACGGAATCATTTTCAAATTAATTGATTGCCTGTAAGAGAAAAAAGTGAATATTACATTTCCAGAGCTAGAGTCGGAATACTGAAAAATATTAAAGCCATATGGTTTGCATTCATATTACAAGGATGTCTTTGTATGAGGTAGTATTCCCCTTAAGGAAAAACAAACAAACTAAAAGAGTTTTTCATTGGTGGCTGGTTAAGTCCAAAGATGTAAGTTTAAAAATATCAGATGTTTGACTTTCAAGTCTTATTTTTGCTAACCTCAAAGATTTTTCAAATATAGCAAATTCTGATATTAAAAGACATTTGAATAATTTTCAACATGTTATATACTTTTCAAAACTTTTCAATGTTATGTTAACTATTTTCCCATGATATCAGCAAAATGTGAGGAGACATA